>JAHWFO010093609.1:0-24932 GCA_023313115.1 Rhysida immarginata
GAATGAGGCTTGTTCACAACTTCCATCCACTGTGAACTATTCCCTGTACGTTGACGATATTGCCATCTACTGTCGAGGGTCCTCAATGTTCTTTATTGTGCGTCAACTGCAACTGGCCATCAACAAGCTTGTAACCTGGAGCAACGAAGTAGGATTTAAATTTTCACCCCAAAAAACAAGGGCCGTTCACTTTTGTTTTTTGAGAGGTCTCCATCCAGACCCAGACCTTACACTTTATGGATCCCCTATTTCAGTGGTGGACTCACATAAATTCTTGGGTCTGACATTTGATAGAAAATTATCATGGCTCCCACATCTTCGCAATTTAAAATCGAGATGCTTACAAGGCATGAATGTTTTGCGCTCTATTTTCACTACCAAATGGGGTGCGGATAGGAAGATGCTCCTTTTTTATACGGCTCTCTAGTTAGATCTAAATTGGACTACGGAAGTATTGTGTATGCATCTGCTTCAAAAAGTACTTTGATGCTGATAGACCCCGTCCACAATCTAGGCATAAGAATTGCTATAGGAGCGTTCCGAACAAGTCCGGTAGAGAGCCTTTATGTAGATGCTTCTGAACCCCCGTTATGGTTAAGAAGAGCCAAACTCCTCCTGAACTATGCTCTTCGCATATATGGTGAAAGTCAGCACCCAGCTTTTGCCCGTCTTTTTGGTAAACCTAGAATCCCTCCCCATCACTCTTATAGAAGCATCAACAATTGGTTCCAGAATCTTCTGGAGAGCCTGAACCTCTCATTTCCAGCCATGCATAGCCGAGAGGTCAGAGATGTCCCTCAGTGGATTCTTCCCCAACCAGATATAAATTACAAGTTATTCGGTGGGAAAAAATCAAATTTTTTGGAAGCCGAAATTAACGCATTTTTTAAGGTTTTTTTAGAAACCCTTCCTGATGGCTTCCACATATATACAGATGGGTCCAAATCAGAGGACGGGGTTGGCTGTGCATTCCTTATAGATAATACTATATTCTCCTATCATTTGCCAAACCAGTTTTCCATCTTCTCAGCGGAATTGGTTGCGTTAGCCAAAGCGTTAGAGTTCTGTTTTCAATATCCAAATTCCAACATCTGGATATTCTCTGATTCTCTGAGCGCTTTGCAATCGTTGGAATCTTTCAATTCTGAAAATCCTTTTGTCAAAAGAATCCAGGAATACCTCCATTTTTTGGATTCCCAACGTACCAGAATTCATTTTGTCTGGATCCCTAGTCATATGGGTATCCAGCAAAATGAACGGGTCAATAAGGCGGCAAAACACGCTATTACTCGGGAACCGATCTCGGAATTGCTGTCAATCCCCGAGCATTTACACCCGGTGATTTCCAAGAAACTCAAATCTTCTTGGCAGGAGTCTTGGCCTCTTAACCCAGCCAATAAACTTTTTGAAGTCAAGCGTTCCATCACACCGTGGTCATTACCTTGTCTAACAAATAGGCGGGAAGATGTTGTTCTTACTCGGCTTAGGTTTGGTCACAGCCCTCTTACTTACATCCATTTATTAAAAAAAGAACCAGCTCCATTGTGTTCTTGTGGAGCAATGCTAACTATTAAGCATATTTTAATCCAGTGCCCTTTACACACTAAGCTACGACGCTCATTTGGCCTGAATCATTCCTTAGATTTTTTTGTTGTGTAACAACCCCATAATTTTTAAAAAAGTGTTTCTTTTTTTAAAAATTATTCATGTTTTTAAATTCATATAATCATCTTTTTATTGCTTTTGCATTATACATATTTGATCATTAAGTATAGGTTTCATTTAGTGCCATTTACACACTAATCATATTCATCAGTTTTTATTAGGCGACATCTAAAAAGAAATTAAATTTTAATCATCTCTTTTATAGTCAGTTAGTGCCCTTTACACACTAATGATTTACACAGATCCTATACAAATATTTCTTATTACGGGAGAACCCTGGAGTAAAATGTCGGTTTTTTAAATTTATTAGGGTTTTTAAAATCTCATAGTCATAATTTTTATTGGTTTTCCATCTTTGTCATTCATGTTTTTCTGTGTTTTTTTACATCTGACTTTTTAAACTTTTGGCCCATAAACTGTGGGTTTTTAAACTTTCTGTCGGGCGCAAAATGGCCATAGTAGCCGACGCCCTAAAATTCCAACCAACCAACCAACCTCTTAAGGTGAAGCCTAGCTCATGGCGTAAATAAGCAAATAAACTAAACGGCCATAAGCCCTTCACTATCGTGCTATGACGGAGTTCCCTATGGGAGATCTCCATGAAAGCGGCTTTGCACAAACTGGCATTACTACCGACAAAGAAAGATGCACTTACTAAGGTGTAGCTGCAGTCCACTATCGTCCTTCGGGAATCCATTCGGAAGCTTTCCAAACGCGGGCCGTGACGACGAGCCGCTCGGCTCACTTTCCTGTCGTTTTGGTGAGCAAATCTCCGTCCTCCTGGCTTCGCTGCACGACGTGGCTTTTTCCAACTGCGCAATACGCCGACCCGAAGCCGTGTCCGTCGTGGCGAATGAAGATTCTCGTCCGCCGGCCAGTTTCCTGCTCGAGAAACAGTAGTTGTTGCTGCTGTCAGCTTTCCTCAGAGCCTTGCATCTCGAGAGCCCTTTCCCGTTCAGAACTCTCGAGCAATTTGCCTTCCCTTCCGTTCTCCTTTCATATCCCACGCTCGAATCTTCTCTCGCTCGCTGATTGGGCCGTGGGTGTTGAAGTTGCCAGTGAAGCTCATGACGTCGCCCTGCTTTCCTCTCCGAATGGTAGAATATCCGAGAGTGAAAGCCGGCGATTGCGTCATCGGAATTCATGATGGAGTTTGCATTCCGTGACAGGCTCTCTGACTGCTCAGAGGTACAGGGACGACATCTTAGCACCCTATGTAAGGCTTTTCGGGGGTGCCTTTGGTCCCCATTTCATTTTTATGGACGACAATGCTTGTCCACATAGGGCAAGGCTGGTCAACGAATACCTCGAAGAGGAGTATATTCAAAGGATGGAATGGCCAGCAAGATCTCCAGACCTGAACCCGATGGAGCATGTTTGAGATGCACTAGGCAGGAGAATTGCAGCTCGCCAGGTTTCTCCCAGAACCCTCCAGGAGCTACGAACTGCCTTGGTGGAGGAATGGGGTTCCTTGGCCGAACACCCCATTAACAGCCTCATAAACAGCATGAGGAATCGCTGTGAGAGCTGTATTGCTGTTAGAGGTGATCATACACCCTATTAGTCTCCTAAAAAGACCCTTAATGCAATCTGGTTTTTGACATTCCATAGTTTCATGAGCCTGATTTGAAAGTTATGTTCAATAATTATTCGTGATAGCTTATTCTGTTACCCTACTAAATTGTGATAGATTATTCTATTACCCTAGCAAATTTCAATTGAATCGGTCCAGTAGTTTTAGAGAAATCCACGAAAATGCGTTTGTCCTGTTAATTTTGAGCACCAGTGTATATATTTTCTGATTTTAAAACTTTTTATATAATTGTATAAAGCAATTGTTTTTCCTAAATTGCTATACTGCTCATGCATATGGTTTGGTGGTAAGAAGAACGCGCTTGCTCTTTTGCAACGAAGATTTTAAATGCTTTTTGGTTAATCTTTTTAATTGTCATAATTTCTTTTCGATGATTCGAATAAGTCTTTACTTCACATTTATATATATTTTGGCGGTGGTTTAGGGGGATATCATTCCATAATTTAACGGTATTGTACGGAAAATAATTTTCTTGAAAATTGGTAATCATGTGAGGCGGTCGGATTAATAATTTCTTAGAATGTTTGCAATCGGGGATTACAGAAAGTTATATTCTAATATAGTGAGCAGGATGCCTCTGACAGTCTGTTTTACAAATTCACGTAAGTTTGACCAAATAACTACTGAATCGAACATAAACTATGTTTATTACAAATATTTGTAATTGAATGGTCGCCATATACAGGGTGTTTCAAAATTACGCCACCAAACTCGGCAAAACGTTAGAGGTTATCAATATGAACATCTCTTGTTAATAACGTTTTATTCTAAAATGATTCTGCAGTCAACTGCAGTACGTGGATTCAATTAATTAACATGAACGGAAACACTGTTAACCTTTAATACGTTTATTTACATCGTTAGAAAGAACATTAATGTTGACCACCTGTTTCAATGTAAGGCTCACATCGTCGTAACATGCAACGGTTGATGCGCTGAAACACTCCAGGCATCTCGCTCACCATCGCTGCAGCAGCCACCACACGTGCCACAAGATCTTCCAGATCTTCCTGTGACTCAACAGGAGTTTTATACACCATACTTTTCATATGTCCCCAGAGGAAGTATTCCAGACATGTGAGGTCAGATGACCTGGGTGGTCAGTTAATAGGACCTCCACGACCGATCCATTTGTTTGGAAATCTTGCATCAAGGTAATCACGTACTTCCCGGGAGAAATGGGGTGGTGCCCCATCATGCTGGTACCACATGTCTCGGCGAACTCTGAGTGGTATGTCTTCCAAGAGTTCTGGTAACACATGCTGAAGAAACATGTTGTACGTATGCCCAGTTAAGGAAGTGGGCATCATGTATGGGCCAATCAATTGTTCATGCATAATTCCTCACCAAACGTTAATACTGTAGCGCTGTTGATATGCACGGAGAAAACGTTCCTGTGGATACTCATGGGCCCACAGGTGTGCATTGTGTCAATTAAACATTCCCTCTCGTGTAAACATGGCTTCATTTGTGAATAATACACGTGATGTGAATGTAGGGCGCGTGTGATTTTGTGCTAAATACCGCGTTGCAAATGCTTCACGAAGAGGGTAATCAGTTATCTTCAATGATTGGACCTTTTGCAGGTGGAATGGATACAGCAAATTATCGTGCACGACTCTCCAAACATAAGTGTGGTTCACACCCAGGTTGTGCGCTACTACACGTATAGGCCTACTTGTTGTTGGGTTATCAGCAAATTGTTGCAGAAGCTCGTCCTGTAGCGCTACGTTCCTGTTACGTGGTCGTCCTGCGTTGCCCATGTTCCTGGAGAAAGATCCTGTTTCACGAAGTCGCCGATGCAGATTCGCGAATGTCTGATAGTGAGGCACACGTCTGATCTGGTATCTTTCCTGGTACAGCCTAACCTGCAGCTCTCCCATTCCCATTGGCTGCTCCATGCACGAAATGCATGTCAGCCAATTCTTCATTTGAGTACGTCTGCATGCTGTGCTTGCAATGGTTCCAATTGACAACTGAACTTTACAATTGCTTTCTGTACTAACCATGTGTCTAATTGCGTACTACTGTATGGATTTAAAGGAATGAACTCTGTGGTGGGTAAATTAATGTTATTCAAAACATTAAGCAATGCTGTCTTTTTGCTAATGGGACTCCGAATAAGCAGGATAAAACAGTGAATCTTTGCACTGCAGATGACTGCACAGTCATTTTAGAATAAAACGTTATTAACAAAAGATGTTCACATTGATCCCCTCTAACGTTTTGCCAAATTTTGGTGGTGTAATTTTGAAACACCCTGTATATTAAAAACCGATCGATTAATGTTATTATAAGCTACTTTTAATTTGCTTTGCATGAACTTATGGGAGATAGCCGAAATAATCAGCCCGTAAGTGATCTTCGATATTTTCGATTCCAAAATTGTTATCATTTCCGATTTACTAAGAGTTCGACGTAATTTCGTTCCCAGATATCGTAACTTATTTTGTTGACAGATCAGGTTCTCCCTTTGGGCAAAAAATTTTATGAAATCCATGACTAGTATCACGACACTGAATCCATCCACGATTTGGGGGAGGCCGTGGCCTGGTGGGCTTTCACTGAACATTAACTTCAGGGAAGTTAAGCAACATCAGGCACGGCTAGTCACTGGATGGGCGATCATTAGTGAGCCACGATCTTTACCCCCCCCCCCCCCGGCTGCTGCGACCATCATACAGCAGTCTTTAATCCAGTTCCATCCAGGGACCCAACTCGTCGGCCTCTGGCCATACAGGCCCTGGATGGACGTATTGAATTATAATATATAAATTAATAAATAATAATAATAATTGAATCTCTTAAGCGTTTCGACATCGTCAGAGGCTAATAGTGTTACAAGGAAATATGGAAAACGGTGCCCCTTATATACCCTCCTCTGGTTCGCGGACCTAATGGAAGGCTCATAGTCGCGCCGACTTGACGTAACGCGCTTCCGGTCGTCTAGTTTTAGCAGAGAATCTATTAGGCCGTCTCTCTCGAAAGCTGTTTGGTTGTTGAGGAGAGCGTCGTTTGAATGTTTTCATTTTCTTATCTCCATCTCCTCGTGCATGAGTATCTTGTCATTTTTTCCTTCCTTCCTTTCACAGCCCGCACCTCCTGTAGGATGGAGGCTAGCTGATGTAAATTACAAATAACGAATGTATACATAAAGTTGCAATTTTATTACTTAAATATGCACACGAGATATAGAGAAATACGCCTTTGTACACAGGATCATCAATATAAGCGGACAAACACAAACAACCATGCCCGTGGTGGGACTCGAACCCACGACCCAGAGGCTGAGAAGTCAGCGTGTTAGCCACTTCGCCACCTGGGCGGCTTGTCATTTTTTTAAGAGGTTGCATCATGGGCTTACTTGCTTTCTAACAATAGAAACAAAGACAGACTAAATAGCAAGTTTGGTAATTAATTTATTTAACACCTACGCGTTTCGTGGAAACCACATCTTCAGGGTAGGATACAACTACGTTTAGTCAAGAACGGAGGCCGGTTTTTATAGCCATACCCCTCCAATCAGAAAACTTTCTCTTTGGAGGGGTTTACAATAGCAGGAAATCCAATCATCATACAATAATCAAGTACAAGGTAATCCAATGGCATGGCAAGACTATTTGAACAATTCACCAAAAATAAAATTATAAACTGACAGCTTATAAAGATAACATACTGTAGAAGAAAATAAATATAAAATTTATACACCATTATATACAAATTAAACATTGACGGTATAAATGAAATTAATTGCACCACACCTGCTCACGGCAAAACCCAGCACCACACCTGCTCAAGGCGACGTCAGGCGTTGCGTCGACGAAATCCGCTAGCATTACTATTAAATACGCTGACGGTAAAGTGTTACCATGTGAGCAAGCCTGTAAGGATCCTAGAATCCTGGCCTTTGAAATCGTTATTAATGAACAGCTTGAGGCTTTAAGTACGGTCTTAAACAAGAAATATTTAGACCTAGAATCTAAGGTAGAAAGGCTGGCCAAGAATGTTAGTAGTCTGGACACTAAGATTGATGGGTTAAAATCAGAGATTTTGAATGCCCGTAGTGAAGCTGGAAATGGCCTTGCTAGTCTTGAAAACACAATAAGGGAAATGATGAGCTCTCTCAATGTATCCTATACTAACACGCCAATGTTAGTAGGTGACGCTGAACCCATGCAAGACAGTGACGATCCCCTACTTAACCGTGCAGAGTCCATCTTAATGAATAGAATTAAAAAGAAGAGGAAACTAAATGATGATCAAACTAAGGAAGTCAGTGACTGGATACCTGTTGTAAATAAAAAGTCTAAAGGCATGCGTGTGGACAATATCTCCAGTGAAGCGGCCATCAGCGACGTAGCTGCTGTTGCCTTCCGTGATAAAACAAGAAATCTGTCCACACTAATCATAGAGAAGGAAACGTACATATTCCTCCGATCATCATTCGCTACCATGGAAAACCTTTCAAGAAGATTCTGGAAAAGATCACCAAGCATGTGCCCCTAGATAAAATCGTCGCACACACAGGTAGAAAGGATACCATTAAAATAAAGTGTCAGGACGAAGAGACCCATAAGATTCTAGTTTCTGGAGTCAAAAGCAATGATGTCCTGAAAATCCAGCATCACCAGCTAAAATCCGAAAAAATGCTAAAATACGTTGTCCGAAATGTCGACACAGCGTATGACCTCGAAGACTTTGCAGAAGACCTCAGGAAGGCTAATTATTTTCCGGAAAAAGCAATAAGGCTTAAAAAAGCAAATGGTTCAGTAGAAATGCCAATGATTTTGGTTATCCTCCAGAATACTGAGCATAATAAGTCCTTTTTAGGTTTAAAACGTGTCGGTCCTCTAGCTGTTACTGTAGAATTATTTACAGGTAACAAAAGACCCTTGCGGTGTTACAACTGCCTGCGTTTTGGTCACGTGACACAAGGTTGTACCGAAACGCCGCGATGTAGCAAGTGCGCTGGCAACCACCAATCGAGGAACTGCACTAATGTCAAGGGTAAAGACCCCCCTAAATGCATCCGCTGTGATGGACAGCATACATCTAATTACACAAAGTGTCCCAAATATCCCCTTGTAAAAAGGCTCAAAAGCAGCAAAGTGCTAGAAAGGAAAACCTATGTTTCGGTCGCATCTAGCGCTGATGACATAGGTATGGTTGATCCGAATCAACTGCGCAGTATTTATAGGACTCTTAGAAATTGGCTAAACTTCTACAAGGAAAGTGGAAAAGTAGTGCCACAGGTTGCATCTCAAAATCTAATTAATAATCATGGATAGACACCCATATAGGACCATTAATCAAGGGAAACTTCGCTGTAATATATCGAATGCAAGGGGGATTGCTCGCAAACGCATCGAGTTATACAATTTCCTTATAAACTGGAAAGTCGACATCGCTTTCGTGTGCGAGACACACCTGAAATCATCTCAAGCGTTCAAATTGCCCGGCTACCATGTCTATCGCAAGGATTGGTCTCTGGGTAATAATGCTAGTCATGCGTTTGGTGGAGCAGCAATTATTGTCAAAGACGGCATTGATCATCGTGAGACTATCACTCCCGACTATATAGGTATGGAAGCCGTTTCCGTTATTATAAGTGATGCTAACGCAGTCGAAATTAAGTTCGTCTCATTATATAACTCGCCTAAGCACAAGCTTAGTCCATGCGAACTCGACGAGCTGCTGTCCGGACCCATTCCGGATGTAATGG
Source organism: Rhysida immarginata (assembly GCA_023313115.1). NCBI lineage: Eukaryota > Metazoa > Arthropoda > Chilopoda > Scolopendromorpha > Scolopendridae > Rhysida > Rhysida immarginata. The sequence goes on from JAHWFO010093609.1 coordinate 8,982, forward strand.
CGGGCGACTTAAATGCTAAGCATCATGCATGGAACTCTAAATGCCCCAATCAAAATGGCAATATCTTATATGGGTATACATTGAACGAAATTAACACCTTTGTTGCTGGTCCCCTTGAAGACACCTACTACTGCGACCACTCACCTGTTAGTGATGTGCTGGACATCGTTGTTCTTCAAGCCCTATAATATATTTACAGTAGATGACTTATCCTCTGACCATCGACCAGTGATGCTTATCTTTGAGGGTTTGGACATCGATATGAAGATTGGGCTTCGCTCCAAGCAGGACTGGAAACTCTTCAGATATATTCTTCGCGAAAAAAGCATCCCATACAAAGAGGTTATTGCCAACGATGACATCAACACAAATATTAGTTCTATCACTATTGTTTCCATGAGGCTAGTTGTTGCAGTGCCTCCACTGCTGATCGAAAGCGTCCTGAACATCTCGACCTTCCTCCCTACATCAGACGGCTTATTCTTGAAAGGAATACCTATAGAAGATTATGGCAGCGTAAGCGACTACCCTTTTACAAGACAAAGTATAACAGGCTTTCTCGGAAGGTCCAGGAAGAGGTTAAAGCTCTAGGAAGTCAGAGGTGGAACGAAAAACTTAAATCCTTGTCAGTCTAGGACAACTCGCTCTGGGGCACTGTAAGGGCCTTAAAAGGAAACAGACCCATCAACTTGCCACCACTGCTTACTACAGGTGGTGATGTTGTCGCCAGTGATCTTGATAAAGCTCAACTGATCGCGACTCCCTGGAAAAGCAGTTTACCACACCTTGTGAAGAAAACCCCGATAGTCGCTCAAATACTCAACTTATCAACGATGTGTGTATCTCCTATGAACCATCCCAGAGTGTTCCTACGTATGAGGAAATTATTAGCACAAATGAAATCTCCGACGTCATAAAGCATCTTAAAAGCAGGAAAGCAGCAGGTTTGGATTCTATCACAAACAGTGCCCTTAAGAACTTGCCTCCTAGTGCCGTCTCGATTATTACCAGGGTCATAAATGACTGCTGGAGACATGGACACTTCCCTGACAAGTGGAAGGAGTCCGTCCTCGTTACGATACTGAAGCCTGGTCTGAACTCTGCCCTCGCTGTCAGCTACAGGCCCATAAGCTTACTACCTACGATGTCAAAAGTCCTTGAACGTGTTATTCTAAGGAGGTTTAATGCTTTCTGCGTGGCCAATAATCTTGTTCGCGAGGAGCAATTCGGGTTTCGCCCGGGTCACTCTTGCCAACTACAGCTTTGTAGGCTTGTTGCTGATCTAAACACTCCCCTTAATTGCGCCAAATACGGTGGTCTTATCTTTCTAGATGTACGGAAGGCTTTTCATCAGGTCTGGCATAACGGCCTGAGATGCAAGATGATTACTTATTGGTTTCCTGACGAGCTGATCGCTTTGATTAGTTTCTTTCTGTCGAACAGGACTTTTCGTGTCAAGGTTGGCTGGTCCATGTCTAACCCTTGTGACATCAAGGCTGGTGTTCCCCAAGGCTCTGTCCTGGGTCCTGCGTTGTTAAACTTTTTCATTCACGACTTCCCAGCATTTACAAAGTGCGAATTATACCTGTTTGCTGACGATGTGCCCGAAATCCCACTCATGTCATATCTCTGTTACAAAATGCTGTGCATCTGTGTGAGAAATGGTTTGCTAAGTGGAGGTTAAACCTGAACGTAGATAAATGCAAAGCCATGTTCGTTACCAAAAAACTTAGAAAACCCCCGAAGTCAATCTTCCTATCTGGCAAGGAGCTCGAGTGGGTAAAGAACTATAAATACCTCGGAGTTGTGATAGATGCCAAGCTAAATTGGGGCGACCATCTCTCTTATGCTATCAACAAGGCCAAGAAGGCGAAGTTTAGTCTGGTTGCCCTTCTGGGACGAAACAGTTCGCTTGGAGTGGACAGCAAACCTTTGCTATATAAAATGGTAATCCGAACCATTCTTCTGTACGGTATGCCTGCCTAGGCTACAACCTGCAAATCCAGATGGAAGGACCTACAAACATTCCAAAACGTCACCCTGAGGACCATTGCCCAACTCGACAGGAGAATAGCAACTAATACTTCCATTGCTGAAGATTTCGGTATACCTACCATTGGAATCCACGTCAAAGAGTCGCTGAAGAAGCTTCTCCCGAAGATCAAGGACCACCCCAATCCTCTGGTTGCAGGTATTCTTGAGCATCCGCTCACCTTTAGAAGCCTCCTTAGACATCGCAAGCCTCGTCACATACTGAACGTCAACTTCGATGACATCCAAAAGGCCATCTTCCCGCCCTACTGGATCACCTAGCTCTTCCACGTCCTATCGTCAATCAACAATCAACTTTATCGTCCTGTTAGGAAAGGACTCCTCCGTATCCTGTGGATGACTTAACCAGGTTCATCTGGCTTCTTTCCTAATTCAGCGTATTTCTTTTGGCTATAATAATGGATGAGTATGGCAGTGGAAGCGTAGCTTCCGGACCGCTCGTTTTGTTTTTCTTCCCTGCGCTGTTCGATTGTCGATTGTCTTGCCTAGTTCAGTGTACTTCCCGTGGTTACTTTCTGGACGAGTATGGCAGTGAAAGAGTTGCTTTCGGACCACTCGTTTCGTTTTAACTGCACTGTTCGATTGTCGATTGACTGAACGTAGTTGTATCCTACCCTGAAGATGTGGTTTCCACGAAACGCGTAGGTGTTAAATAAATTAATTACCAAACTTGCTATTTAGTCTGTCTTTGTTTCTATTTTTTTTCTTTTCCACAGTACGTGTAAGCAGGCGTCGATGTCTACTGGATTTTGCAGTGGTCAAGCTGTCCGCGAATGCCTATCTTCTATCTCTGTCGACCCACGCTCTCCGATGCTCAGGAAATCTTTCGTAGAATGGCCGGGACGTGGATCCGATGTAGAAGGCTTCGCAGTCTGGGCACCTTGATACGGGTCTTCTCCATGTCTTGGTTTTGCCGGGTTAAGTATGTGCTTGGAATTATTGCAGGTTCGGAATGCTATTCCAATGCCTTGTTCACGAAAAATGTTAGCCAACCTCTGTAGGTGCCTTCTCCAAAATATGTGAAGGTGGTGTAGTCCCGCTGGTTGTCCTTGTTCTTTGTTCGATATTTCTTGTCATATTGCTTTGAAAATGTTACTGATGATCTTTCTTGGGAATTTGTTCTCCTTCATCATCTTATGCATCGTGTTTATTTCGTATCTGCATGATGGTTATTTCGTATCTTCTTATAAGAATGCGCCGTTTATCTGTAATTTTATCCAGCTGTCCGCCGTTGGCACGTTAATTTGAGAAGGAATTAACTTTTTCAAACTCTGTTTTCAGAAATATGACCATCAAAATCTTAGCTCAGCCGTGTCCACTTTTCGGAATTTTTCGTGGACCCCTTCAAGTCGAATTCACATGCTAAAACAGTACGTGTAATAAATACAAAGATATAACAATGTCATATAACAATCGATTTGTCAAAAAGGAATACATTGTTACTATCTTTTCATCTTTTAAGCATTACTGACATCTGCGTGCGGACGTGACATCGCTTTGTCGACGCACGATTGCTCAGGTGCTTATAATTTCTTATTAAGTGGCGGAATAATGGAGCTACTTATTGCTTTTATAATGTAAGTCCGTCCCCTTCATAATTTCTACATTTTTTTATGTAGAAGTTTGAAATTCGGAATGTAGCTTACTATGGGCATGTCCATCTGCACTCTTTAGTTTGGTTTTGATTGGTACACCGGGGTCGGAATTACGGGGGTGGGATTCAGAGAGGGCAACATATCTATGTGCTATTTACATACGTATCAAGATTGCGTGAAGTTACGTATTTACATACGTATGCGTGAAGTTCAGTATCCAGATTCCTCTAGGCAAGATCTACATTATTAGAAGTTTAGGCCCAAATGCTCCAGTGGGGTCGTATATACGGGGGTGGCAGTCACTTGGTCCTTAGAACTATGGCAACATTTGGCATCTGATATATCATACGTTCGGAAATGATGAGAAAGGAAAGAAGATATGAGTTTTTTTTACATTTTCTACATACTACGTTCGAGAAAACCAATTTCTTGATTAAAAAAAAACTTGGGGGGCGGTAAAAAGTGCAAATAAAGTGATAAAAATAGATGACCGCAGGATCTGCTATAAGCCTTACCCTACTCGAGAGGGGGGGGGGATTAATTTCAATTTAATAAATGTCTACATGTATTTCTGCTTCACTGCTAATGCTCCTCCTAGGAATGTTTTCAAGATTTTATTTCTAACAGTTTCCCATTTCGCTTTAAACGTGTACAATTACCGGTGAGCTTAATTTATGCCATGAGATATTAAACGAAGCACAAGGCTGGACGCTGCGTATTCTGGCAACACCGCCTACACAGAAGGTATGCGCACGGAAACGTCATATATTGTTACATCACACAGAAGCGGCTATTGTTAATCGTATTTCTACCAAAAATAAGCCGTAACTTTGGCCGTTTGACGATGATGTAACAATGTATGCAGCTTCTGTGCGCAGGCCTTCTGTCTACGTGGTGTTCGTCCTGGGCGTGGACCATTGTGTCAGTTGCTTTACGTACAGCCACCACTATGTGGCTCTTTCCCGTGTTAGTGAAGCAAATAAGCTCTTTGTTCATGTCCCTAAAAATACCACTTTAAACATTGTTTACAAAGAAGCTTTATAATAAATCAAAAATAAATTCCACGTGTACGAAGTCGCGGGCACAGCTAGTTAATAATATGTTCAGTTTTCTCGGTATCTATAAAAATATAGTTTCAACGGGAACTCGTACTTTATAATTAATACAATGTTATCAACAAAGTCTTTTGATTTGAATATTAAAGGTAATTGCGCTAAAGGTGCTAATAACGTCGCAAATAGAGTGTTAATTACGGAAGAACCTGGAGGAATTCCACGGGTAGAGGGTTGGCGAACAATGTTATTATTATTATTTGTTCAGAGGGGGAAGCAAAATAAATAGAATTTAAGGGGGTGATATTTTAAAAGAAACCCCGAAACTTAAGAATAAACGTGGCACGTTAAAAGACTTATTTTGGTTTAAAAAATGCAATATTTATTTATAAAATATCAAAATATTCTATACAAAAGAATGTTCTATACAATATAATTTAATTGAGGAATAGGCATTGCGATCTCAATTATAAAAGAAAAAATATTTCTCGGAATAAAATAAAGAAATACTTGAATGTACGTTAAATACAGCAAAACACTGTAACGAGAAATATTAATCGCTACATTGAGTGAATTTACTTCCTCATTAACATCGCTACATTAACAGAAAATATAAAAAAGAACTGAGACAGACCAATTCCTTATAAAGAATAAGGAAAAGAAATTTCAAATTCCCATTAAATGTCTAAAGAAAGACTGCGAAATGATAATCAATTATTAATGGGGAATAAAAAAATTGAAATTGTGCAGCATGGCGTCCCTTGTGCGCGTTATTGTTGAAATAGCATTAAAAGAAATTTCATTATTACCTTATGGGGTAACCCGCAAAACAATGCTGCTCGGTAAAGAATCATGGCTGCCGCGAGAAAGTGAAAAAATTCATTAAGAAACTAAACATCGAGCGGCAGGGTAGGAGTAATTTTCGGAGCATTGAAATGAAAAATTGATAAATGGAAGTTGAACGCCATGCTGCAGGCTAGGAAGGACGTGCAGGGCCAGAAGGAGGGACGACTGGTCAAGCCAGTGGCTGGAAGTGGTCTGTCTGAAATAAAAAAACAGTAACCACGGAAAGAACATCAACAATAGTGGGACACATATCCTCGTGATCGGAGTCCGAATCCACTTCCCCACTATCCACCACCAACCAATGATATCGCTTGTTGTTAGCTCGCTGCCTCTCCTCTGCGAATGCTGCCAAATACCTATTCCAGAAAATTATTCGCGAGGGACAACTAGCTGCAGACAGTGATAATCACGTGGAGATTTTTTAATTAACATTTATTAAAACATTATATACTCAACAATCACTGTCTGGAAAACAGTATAAAAAACTTAAAGAATAGAAAAAATAGAAAGTTAAATTATATCTATTTTTACATAAATCTGAGTTTTCCCGAACAGAGCCCCATGTAATTTTCTTGAACACAAAAAATGACGGTCATTTGTACAGATAGAAGTTTAGGTACTGAAGTTACATATACAGATACAAAAAAATTGTCTAAGTTACAATAAACAAAAGAAAAACATTTATGCCTTTATTATTTCCTTTCATTTTTGTGTGCGCACACAGTATGTTTTGCTTTTTTTGCAAAAGAAGACAAAAAATATATTTTGCATTTTTGGTATACTATAATTAAAATATATTAAACGTACAATACGTTAATAAAAAAATTACACATCATGTAGTAAAAAAAAACAAATGTAGTTACTGCCTTCACGTAAGGTAAGAACAAGCCCAAAAAATATCCTTTTGTGATTTTAAAGCTAAAGTCATTTAACAAAAAATATTGCGTTTAGAACCCTTCTCATCCCGCGAAGTAAATAACTTTGCAATTATGAAGTTTAAAGGAACAAGATAAACTTTGTAAATACCCTCGTGTAGGCCAGCAAACCAATGAGTTGAGTAATTTAATATAAATAATTACTTATCCTGCTCAGATAAGGATAACAAATCCAGGTATCTGCGTAAAGCAGGGGCAGGTAAACATTTAGTTAGTGCGTCTGCCGGCATGTCGGGGGAAGAACAATAGGTAAGAATCACATTCTGAAGATTAATTTCTCGCGCGACGAAATTATGCAATCTCAAGATGTGTCTTGTCCTACTCTTCGATTCTAATGCTCCCAGACATGCTATGGCAGACGTTGAGTCAGTATAAATTATTGTGGGGAAAGAAACAAAATCCCCTTGTCCTAACTCGGTTATGAGGTCCCAAAGACACTTCAGTGACTTCACGCATTCGTTTATAACGATTATTTCGGCTTCGCAGCTGCTCAGGGCGACTAAACGTTGCTTCTTAGATGACCAAGTTATGGTATTTTTCCCCAATTTGATCAAAATTCCAGAGTATCCTTTACTGTGTGGGGTGACACACCAGCTAGCGTCAGCGAATGCGTAGAAAGGACCCGTAGTTGGAGTAAAAACGAGTGATGTGTCGCAGGTGTGTTTAAGATAAAAGCGACGCCCTTAAGAGCAGTCATATGCAAATGTGTAGGCGATTTAGCATATGTCGACTGCCTAGTAATTGCAAAAGCTATATCCGGCCGCGTGCAAGTCATTACATACATTAAGGAACCGAGAAGAGATTGGTAGAATCGACCGGTTGTGAATCCGCAGTATCATCAAGCTTCACATGAGAGCTTAGTTGCATGGTCTTTGGTTTGATGTCTTAAAGGCCATAATCATGCAGGATTTGCTTTATATAATGTGCCTGTGACAGATGAATTGAACCGTTCACTTGTGACACATTCATACCTAGCAGATGCTTTACCACTCCCAACTCCACGAGGTCGATTTCTTGTTTCACTTTGTCCATGATGGAGGTTAGGATGGAGACATTTGTTGTTGCTGACACGATGTCATCCACGTAGACTGTTAAGAGAATGGTGCACCCAGCATTGGTGTAATAGAAAAAACAATCGTCTGGTCTGGATGGAGTGAATTTTAATTGGGTAAGAAGCTGACACAATTTTTCGTACCAGCATCTTCCACTTTGTTTGAGGCCGTAAAGTGATTTACGGAATTTGCAGACGTGATTAACTGGTGTTGATAATCCCTTGGATGGCGATAGATATATGGTGTGGTCTATCGGTGCGTGAAGATATGCACATTTGACGTCATACTAGCGCAGTGACATCCCTGTATTTGCAGCTATGGCAAACAGTAAGCGGAGGGATTCCATTCTGATGACAGGTGAGAAAGTTAACTCATACTGGCTCCCGTAGACACTTGTGACGAGCCGATAGCCACCAACCTTGCCTTGAATCTGGACACCGAACCATCAGGATTATATTTGATGCGGTAGATCCATTTGCTCTTTAAAATTTTGATATTTGGTGGTGGAAGCTCTAAATCCCAGACATGATGAAGCATGAGTGAATTCAATTCATCTTGCATGGCCTCTTCCCATTGATGATGTTGGGGAGAAGCGAGTGCTTGTTCATAAGACTGGGGTGTGATTGGCGGAGTGATTAGCAAGTCGTAGTCAATAAATTCAGGATGACATAAGGCTGCACGTTGTTTTTCTGCCTTCTCTTTTAATCTTTGTGAACGTCGTAATACCGGTTGTGGGACTTCAACGACTGGTTGGTTCACTGGTGATTTAGACGAACAAAGTGGAGCATGTTATGTCGATGTGGTTTCTAATGTGTATCAGATAGGACCTGCATTCTTGTCTCGTCTAATGTTAAAGTGGGTGAGATTGGCGGTACGCTCTGAATGATATGTGGTTCATCAGGCTGTGGTGCTTCAAAGACTGGGGGTTCCATGTGAATTGGAAATACCAGAGGAACAGATGATGGATCTGATTTTCTTGTGAACTCTGGAAATACCTTAGGAAAGAAACGAACGGTACGTGCTCGTGAAAACTTGCTCTCATTGAGCGCATAAATAAGGTACCCAGGAGATGAAGCGGAGTATCCCATAAAAACACCACTTTTGGCGCGAGCGTCAAATTTTGATCGGTGCGACTTGGGTATATAATAGTAAACCAGGCAACCGAAAGGAGCTCGATATTTGATGGTCGGTTTCTTTTTGGACCATATCTCTTCAGGGGACTTAGTTTGACCTCGTCTAGGCAAAGAATTCAGATTAAATGCTGCTGTATTCGCAGCATGGTCCCAGAATCGGTGCGGAACTTTTGACGATGCAAGAAGAACTCTAATTCCATCGCAAATGGAGCGTACGTTTCTCTCAGCAACACCATTTGACTGGGGGTTCTCAGGAACGGTGAATTGTTGAGATATGCCTTGCTTCGTACAGAACTCACCTAGCTCCGCATTGGTGAATTCTGTTCCATTATCGGAACGTATATACGCCAGATTTTGTCCTTTAGAGCGTTGTAGCTTTAATATTAAGTCTATTAACGCTCTTGGCACTTCACTTTTTGTCGGAGTAGCACAAACGAAAGTTTTTCGTGAGAAGTCATCGACGGCTACTAACAGGAATTTGTTTCCATGGATAGAAGTGGTAGGCATTGGTCCCACTGTAACCACGTGAAGTAGCTGTAAAGGACGTGTTGACCGTTGACCTTGTACAATTGTGAGGGGCGTTGCATAATCGTGCCTGAAGGCATGCAACACATGGTTGGTCATCAATTAATGGCGGCAAAACTTCAAGACCGCGCATGCTATGGTGTTTCACTGCTGCGGTGAGTTTTTTTTATGATGGATGGCCCAATGCATTGTGAATGTCACTATAAGTGACAGCCATTGAAAGTAATGTGGGGTCCGTTCGGGATATTCGAGACCACGGGAAGGAACGGGAGGTCCTCCACGCCCTCCTGCGCAGCGATGGTCGTGCCCTTGGGTGAAATAATGGAATAACCAGTTGGGCCGAAGTGAAGACTGTAACCCTGCTTTGATAATTGACTCATGGAGACAACATTAAGGCGCGCGTTTGAGGCGTAAAGCGCGTCATGGAGTTTTAAAACTGCTCCTGAATCTAATAACACGCTTGCCGCACCAGTACCGATGGCAGCAATCATTTTCTTAGGGTCTGCAGTATGTATCCGCTTATGACAGCTTTGAAAAGAATCAAAGAACTGTTTTTCTTTAATTACGTGAAATGAGCTGCCCGTGTCAACTGTCCAATCCTTGTTTGGAACACAAACACAGTTGGCTGCAGGTTTCTTGCTTTGTCCTTTTGTACCCGATTTGCGAGGCTTACGCTTAGGACGTGAAGCTGATGCACGAGGCATGCGCTTTGTTTATGCAGGATCCTGCGAACGAGAGCCGGTGTGTGAAGTAGCTGGACCTGCAGTAGTGGGATACATTTTAGACGGACACACCGTTTTTACGTGTCCTTGGCCTCCACAATTATGGCATGTTACGTCATTTGTTAGACGGGCATTTGGATGTGGACGCGGGGAAGAAACAGCGGTGGCACAAGAGGCTACACTTATTAAGGAATTTTGTGTGGTGTGGTCTTTAAAAACCACATTTAGTTGACTTAAGAAGGTTTCAATTAACATTGATGGGTTTGATTGGACCGCGAGTCTCAATGGAGTATAAGTTGAGGGTAGACCTGCGACCATATGGTCAATCAAAATTTTTATCATCCAGATCCAGGGACACGGCTCCAGCCTGAGCACGGATTTGTAGCGCTCTTGCTACATAGGCATTCGGATCATCAGCGTCTAAGAAACGCAAGGCTGAGAGACGCCGTATTATTTCAGCCTGTGTCACTGAATCCGGCCTTCCATATCGACGCTTAATTGCTTCCCACAATGTATAGGGATTGTCATCTTGAAGCATGATGACAATATCATCACTCACCATACTCAGGAGGTAATGCCGTACTCTTGCCCAATCAAGGCGCATGGATGAGCTGGCTGATGCTTCTGTAGGGAGAGAGATCTTTTCTTGGACATATTTGGCTAGCCCTTTGGTTTCGAGAAAGGATAAAACTCGATACGTCCAGTGAATATAATTGGCACTCGTTGGCCTAGGGAGGGAACGACCCTCTTCAAAATATGATTCCTCCATATTGTATTAAAATAAAAGAAAGAAACCACGTTCTGCTACCATATGTTCAGATGGGGAAGCAAAATAAATGGAATTTAAGGGGGTGATATTTTAAAAGAAACCCCGAAACTTAAGAATAAACGTGGCTCGTTAAAAGACTTTTATTTTGGTTTAAAAAATGCAATATTTATTTATAAAATATCAAAATAATCTATACAAAAGAATGTTCTATACAATATGATTTAATTGAGGAATAGGCATTGCGACCTCAATTACAAAAGAAAAAATATTTCTCGGAATAAAATAAAGAAATACTTGAATGTACGTTAAATACAGCAAAACACTGTAACGAGAAATATTAATCGCTACATTGAGTGAATTAACTTCCTCATTAACATCGCTACATTAACAGAAAATATAAAAAAGAACTGAGACAGACCAATTCCTTATAAAGAATAAGGAAAAGAAATTTCAAATTCCCATTAAATGTCTAAAGAAAGACTGCGAAATGATAATCAATTATTAATGGGGAATAAAAAAAATTGAAATTGTGCAGCATGGCGTCCCTTGTGCGCGTTATTGTTGAAATAGCATTAAAAGAAATTTCATTATTACCTTATGGGGTAACCCGCAAAACAATGCCGCTCGTTAAAGAATCATGGCTGCCGCGAGAAAGTGAAAAAATTCAATAAGAAATTAAACATCGAACGGCAGGGTAGGAGTAATTTTCGGAGCATTGGAATGAAAACTTGATAAATGGAAGTTGAACGCCATGCTGCAGGCTAGGAAGGACGTGCAGGACCAGAAGGAGCTGTTGGAACTGGAGCCGATGTTATGGCTCCAGAGGAGCACCCTTAGTTCTTAAAGCAGGCAGGGTGCCCAGGCGCGCATGCTGAAGGAGTACGGGCAGCCCTCAAGGGCTGCACCTTCTATTCAAACGCCTCAAAAAGAGGCCCGTCCGCCCACCAGTGGGTCATCGATGTCGAGGGGAAAGGTGAATTGGTACGAGATGGTATTCGTATCCCGTTTGATGACCTTACAGAGACGCTGAGATGATGAATAGCGTCTCCGTAACGTAGCTGGGCCAAGCCGATGCCATTCAAGATGAAGGAAGGGCCTGAGATGGACCTAGCCACTTCCATCGCTTTTATGAACAGAGAGCTTTGGCTGATGAACACCAGCAGATCGCTGCTGATGGACCAGCCAAAGCTCTCTGTTCATAAACGCGATGGAAGTGGCTAGGTTCAGCTGTACGCAGAACCGGTGGAGCAGTCCATCAGAAATCGCACTGACTGGTAGGTAAAGTCAGTCAGAAGATAGTGACGAGAGAGGCGATCCCAAATGGACTGAGCAAACGGGCACTCGTAGAAAACATGAAGAACTGTCTCAAGCAACCCGGAAAACTGGCAACCAGCAGATCGGACCACTCCCCATCGATGTAGACATTGGAGAGAGTAGAACCCGTGGTGCAGCAAGCGCCATTGAAAGTTGAAGACCGCCGTTCAAAAGGCGAGAGACTAGACGGACTTCAAGATGGCTGACCATGGATATTCAGGGTGCCACCGTACGATGTCAGAAGTCGCACCCTGGTCAGACTGCTGGAAGAACCAAGATAGTCGAAGGTTTCCCCAGTCCTGCGGGTCAAGCTGTCGAAGGCCAGACAGGAAAGATGACAAATGTCGCCAGAGTAAATGGTAAAAGTCCGGCGAACGTGAAATGATCGTCACTGGCAGCGTGAACAGAAAAGGTAGCCTGTTCACTTTCAAGAAGAAGCGTAGATGCAGAAAGAAAAAGTTGGCCCAGATGGGGGGAGGAAGGAGGAAGGCACGAATCAAGGCGGCCATTCTGGCCGCGATGAGGTATTGTCGAATGTTTGGCAAGCCCAATCCCCCCCCCCCCCCCCCATCGAAGGGGATAAACAGCAGCTCCGTACGGATGGGATGACGGGCTGCTGAATAACCCCACACACAGTCAACTATCGCTCTACGCACCTTCTTTAAATGAGATGGAGAAGGCAAAGCAAACAGGCACTTAGACGTCAAGATCGGTAGGACGTGCGACTGGACGAACCTCGCCTTGGCAAACATCGAGGTGGTGAAACGAAAGTTCTTGCCAAGGCGAGCGATGCATTTATCAATTATCAGCTACCAGTGACGAGAGTCCATGTTAGGTGAAAAGGAGAAAACATATCCCAGCACTGTAATTTTCTCACACCATGTTATTGGGAAGGATCGAAGATAGTCCACTGTCCACTTCCCAATAGCAATGCCTTTAGACTTGACGAGATTGATGGAACTTCCCGTCGAAGTACTAAAGAGATCGAAGGATTCTTTATAGATGCCCAGGGAATACGGATCAGATGCAAATAGCACTACATCGTCCGCATAAGCCAGCGTACGGATGTTGATGAAAGCGGCTGGCAAATCATACCCCCGGACATCTGGATGGCGATTAAGATATTGTAAAAGTGGCTCCAAATAGAATATATATAACAGTGGAGAGATGGGACACCCCTGTCTGACGCCTTTGGACAGTTCGAAGAAAGGCGAATTGGAGCCATTAATCGCCACGCATGATGTGGCAGAAGCATACAGTGCTGAGATAATCGTAGCAAATTTCCGAAGATGAAGATGGTGAAACCAGGGCTGGACTGATGACGGCCATCCATCGACAAAAACTTCTTGACTTCATCTTCGGAAAAGGGATGGGTAATTGACAGGTCAGCGTCTGCAGTGAAAGGTCTAAGTGCCTCGATCCACTTCGTCGTGGCGTCGGATGGAAAGACTGGGTGGCCAAAAAATGATGAAAAATGAGAGTAGAAAGCAGACAAGATGTCAGAGTCTGTTTCCACTGACTCATTCCCCACCATCAAACGATGACACCTCTTCTTATTGGCGCGACGCCTCTCCTCTGCGAACGCAGCTGACGACATATTCCGGACGTCAGACGCCCAGGACAGTTTGGCCCTGAGAGCTGCGCCGGCGGCCCTGCGGATCATTAGAGCGTTGATCTCGCTCTTCACCTGGCAGATATCATCAGCATATGCCCCCTTCGGGATGGAACAGCTGAGGAGGCGCAGAATTTCTTGCAGCATGAGGAGATGGCGCCGATTGCGTCTAGCGGCGTCCAACCCAATCTTTCGGAAAAAACGATGGAGCTTTGATTTAAAGGAAAGCCACGAAGCTAGTGACGGAGGCAGGTTGTGAAGATGTCTTTCCACAAACCGAACGAACATTCCCTTGTATTTATCGTTGTCAAGCAGAGAAACGTTCAGAAACCAATTGTTCGAAGCAGAGCCTGCAGAGGAGGCAGGGAATGGAGGGTTCCAAGACCACTTGATGGCACTGTGGTCAGAAAAGAAGCATGGAATGACCTCCATGGAACCAGGAGCACGAGCGAAAGTGGCGTCTACTAGAAAGAGGTCCAACCTTGAAGACACAGAGGGCCCTTGGTGAAAGGTAGACCCACTTTGGTTGGAATTGGGAGAAGACGCCCGCAGATCGAAAAATGCATTCCGCTGGAACAACTGGTAGACACATCCAGACGAAAAGATGTTGTTCTTATCCGGATGGCAATTGAAGTCCCCAACAACCACCACAGGCAAGGACGAGCACAGGTAAAAGTCCAGGTCTTCAAAGAATGTCCGTTTCTCTGCTGATAAACACGGGGCGTACTCATTAAGCAATCGGAATTTGAGACCGGATAGCAGGAGGTCCAAAGAAATTACCCTGCACTCACAGTCAAAGACGCAGTTCGACACCACAATGGAGGGGTTGAAGATGATGGAGGCAACCCCCTGCCCATGTGGCGAAGATGAGTTGATGAAGAACTGCGCAGATGGATATTGACTGCGAAGGCCAGGGAGGTTAGCAAGCCGTTGCAGCAAGCTTCACCTCTTGAAGAAGGAGAATATCTGGCCTGTACAGGGCGACGAATGAAGACAAAACCGATTGCTTGAAGGACGAACCAAGGGAACGAACGTTTAGGGAAAAGACCTTCACTGCGAATTTAAGCTGACGGGGGCTGACCTGTATCTGAAGGAGAATTGAGCTTCACCGACGAGGGAGGAGGCTCAGAAGTCTTCCGTCTAGGGAAACGAGCACTTCCCGAAGAGGAAGAGGGGTTGCGATGATGATGGTCTACGCAGCTGTCTCTTTCAGATGAAGAGGACACAAGAATCCCGTCCCTCTTGCTACGATGACGTCGGGCCTTTTTCTTGCGAGGGCTCTTAGGCGTCGCAAGAAGATCCCGCTGAGCTGGCGCTGATGGCTTTGAGGTCCCAGCAGAGGAAGAAATTTTTCCAGGCGTAGGCGCACAGACGATTCGCAAAGGCTGCGATGCCGATGAAAGCGCAGGTGGAGGAAGAGATGGAAATTCCTCCGCAACAAACACCGACTCGGAACACAACGAATCGTCTAAGACGACTTCTGCAGAGTGGCAATCCTCCGTCATCGGGGAAACATCAGGCGAAGGTGGACGAGAAACAGTCTCTTGAACCACACGAGGCCGAGGAGTGGGAGGCGGCATCTCCTTCCCAGGAGTCGTAGGAAGAGGCGATGATGGTGGAGCCGTCTTCGATTTCTTTGGTGAAGAAGGAGCCGACGATGGCGGGGCCGCCTTCGTAATCCTCGATGTAGGACGAGGCATAGTCACTCTGCTAGGCTCAGTTGACTTGGCCGGTGAAGTCATCAGTGCTGGCTGCTGGGACGACATCCCTCGACGCGGTGGCGTTGGGGCTGCTGGTGGTGCACCTGTCCTCTCCAGGCACTGATGGTATTTGCCCACGATTTTCTTACAGAAGTCGCACTTCTTCAGGAGAGGAGAGTCCTTCCGGACGTGGGAGGTCTTCTTGCAGTACCAGCAGCACTGCCTCTGGCCCTTGTAGAACACGAAGACACGTTCTACGTGCAACACAAGGGAGTCAGGAATGTCTTTCTGAAGGCGCATGTCCAACAAACTGTCTCCATTTTTCTACAGGGGGGAGTCGGAGTGCTCTGGGTAGAACACTCGTAGCACCTCCCCGCAGTCGGACATGTAGTCCTTCAGGTAGGATTCTGCCATCAGCAGCGAGGCACCCCGGACATGGACGGTGAGATGACCGGGGTCGGCATGAAACAAGTGGATAGTAGTCTGGCCAACTTTGACGTGCAACATTTCGGTTCTACTATCCGCTCAGCAACATTTCGGTTCCTGCAAAGCATCCTCCACTATGGAAAAACCGACGGAAGCACAGGGGGTATGCTAGTACAGGCATACAACCCCTTCATGAATGCGCCGGCGGTAAACGGACC
>JAHWFO010093610.1:0-13192 GCA_023313115.1 Rhysida immarginata
AAAAAAAAGTCTGACATAGAAGTGACATGTAAAGGGACTACTTTATGAAGAGTCAACTTTAGGCACTGCGATTAGATGCTGCACTACCGATACAGGAAAACGGAGCATAGTACGCTGTAAATGCTTGATAACAAGACTGTCAAAGAAATATCAAGAGCTCTAAGACTAAGCTAATATTCTTACTGGGAATAATGCTATGTTTATTTCCTTTCCGAGATCTATCCGAATGATGTTAGATTCATCCATTATTGGAGCTGTGCCCGAAGGATGGATGAACAATATGGAGTAATCTGGATTCATAGGATGAAGTCTGATCTCATTGTAATTATTGAGTTTAAAAGAAAATCCTGAAAGATAATAGGAATAAGTAATAAGTCAAATAAAACTCGTGATAATACAGGGTTATTACAAATGATTGACCCGATTTCATAAATTCACTGTTTCTTAAATTCACGATTTCATAAATTCACGATTTTATAAATTCAAAAACAGCATGTCATCAGTCACGTGAGTGACCACGCCCAAGGGTGGTACCCCTTTGATTTTCAGGGAGGTGACTTTGATGTTTTGTGAACACACCCTCTCAACATTCCAAAGGCACCAGATCGCCAGCCTTACTAATATTACTTATAGTTTGTCTTACGAAAGAAAAATTGGGAGTGTCCAATTATCTTTTCGATTTCTATTGTCAGACATTATCAAAAAAGAAAATTAACAATGTCTAATAATGGAACTCGGAAATTTAATTAGACACGCTCAAGTTATTTTTATTTGAAATGTAGAAAAGCTGAGGCAAACTTCTGTGATCAGGGATTTGACTTTCGCCATCGCTGCTCTATCCACTTGAACTACATGGACAGTAAGCTGCCAATATGTTACCATATGTCAGAAATCAGATTTTTTTTTGGTGAATTAATTTTTTTTATGATTAAGGCCATGAAAAGTTGGACAGAGGACAACGCAACTGAAAACACATATGTTCACGATTGCTCATGCCTGCAGATGTAATAAAGGTCTTTATCAGATTTCAAAATTCTATTTAAAAAATCAATATATAGAAGTGGGTTAAGTTGTTAAATCCCAAAATACATCAGTTTTAACATGGTAGCCTATGTTTTCACTGTGACCCTCCCAGTAGATGCATGGCACACGTCCTTTTCGAAACTGAGATTCCTCCCATACCTGCTGAAATATGCCTAGTGTCGCTTTATTTATGGCGGACGTGATTCGAATTTTGAGCTCATCCAGATTTGGTGATAGGAGAAGCACAAACGATTTATCAGATTTACGGACTCACACTTTTCGAAGCGAAGGACGCAAAAGGCTTCGTGCTGCTGGATCACTATCTCGACATAAACTGAAGGGTGCTCACTATGCCTTTCAGACTTGCTTGGGAAGGCTGTAGTGGCAGGAAAAGAAAAGTTGACGATTCCCTCTTTCCAATGGAAATGCAGATCGTTTAACTGTGATGAATGGGAGTAGAACTATAGCATTTTGAAATCCAACGAAGACTTTTTAAACATCCTAAATTAGATACAGTGATATTTTTATTTTACACAATAAACTAGAATGATCGAATAAGACAGGCACATAAACAGCTATTAAATCACGTCATTTAAGTAGTTGCATGTGACATCAATCAAATTTTTTAGACACAACATAAGACTAAACAAAAGCGCAAAAAAAAGTATTTATCACAGAAAGTTTTATTGCTTACCTGTTCCTTCGCCCACTGTAAGCACTTCCTTAAACCCGGGATTAAAAGTCGCACAATCACCAAAATAAGGATGTACAAATTTGTGGAAAAACTCGGATTTGTAAATTCTATTGCCATATTCATCACTATATAGAAAAAGGCAGCTCAATAGAATTTAAAAACTTAATTATATATTAATTTATAATTAATAACATTTTGCATAAACAAAATTAATTTATAAGCCTGCCCATTTTACGGAGGGTTGATTCAGATAAAATGAGACGACTTTAAACGCCGCGTATGACCTTGACGGAATGTGATTTGCATGACTCGTCCACTATTCATGGGGATTAGCTTTGTATACGCTTGTTGTTATTTGGGGCATTTCGTGCTGAAACGTGGCTTCCAAAAAGGTATATGTTTAGCCTTTCCGACGCTAACTTCAGTCTTTCGTGCATTGTGGAATTATGCAAACGAAATGGTATTGTGGTATCCAAAGCTACTGTGGGTCGAATAATCAAAAAGAACAAATTGCGACCATCTAATGAACGTGGACGAGCAGAGAAGCAGACCAGAAACAAGCCAAAGCCAACACGCCCAGCTCAGGTGGTGCGAGAAATCCGGTCTGAGGTACTGAAAGAAAATCCCCACATGCAGAGAAGTCTAGCCCAAAGGAAAGGCATTTCACAGGCAACAGTCTCCAGAATAATTCATGACAATCTTGGGCTGGAGCGACGTCATAAAGCGCATCCACATGGACCACATGGAGAAGGTATCAAGCCACACTGCCAAGTCATCTGTGGCTTACTACAGGAAGATGGAAAAGGAGACGGGCATACGAGTTATTCCCTTCTCTCAAGTGCCTTTAAAATCTCCTGATGCATCACCGATGGATTTCTGTGGTTTTGGTCTCCAGAAACGACGACTCGGAAGTCGCCGACCAAGAACCGTTGATGGGCTATGGAAAGTGTGTCAGCAGGTGTGGAACGAACTTCCCATGGAGTCCCTCAAAATCAGCCTACTTCAGTGGAAATTACGGTGCCGAGCGATAGTACAACAACGTGGTTCTCACATCGAACACAACCGATGGTGGCGCCATGGTATTACACCATCGTAACAGAACTGCAAAGTCGTCTCATTTTATCTGAATCAACCCTCTGTAATCAATTGATCAGGTTTTATTACTTCTCTTGTCCGGGCAACAATCCATCCTTCATTGTCTTCATCTTGGATTTTAACAATCAGTACTTTTTCGTTTGTTGGAAACAATGAAGGATGAATTGTTGTCTGGACCCCGATGATCATGTGACTTGAGTGCCCTGTCCTGTCTCTCGTTGGCCTCGTTTGCATCCTGTAGTTGTAGAATATTTCTCAACTAACCTTTTAACTTACTTACTTACTTAATTTTCAAACCCGCTTATCCGTTAGGGTCGCGGGGGCAGCAGCCCTATGGAGGATCTCCAGCGATCGCGATCTTCCGCCATCAGGCGCATGTCCTCCATCCAAGCGACTCGAACCCAGATTCTCCATGTAGTCTAGCCACCTGGTTCTAAGCCGACCCCTTGGTCTCATACCCACCGGTTTGGAAAATAACAACTGCCTAGGAAGATTAGTTTGCGGCATCCGTATCACGTGGCCATACCAGCGCAACTGAGATCTCTCAATGCGGAGAAGTAGCGGCTCAACACTTAAAGATTCCCTTATTGTGCTGCTGTATACTCTATCTAGTAGGGTAACACCTGTCACACCTCTCAGAAATCTCATTTCGGCCGCTTGTACCCGCGATCGCACTCTTTCGGTCATTACCCAAGCCTCATGACCATAGGTGAGAATGGGGACAAAGATAGATTTGAAGACGGAGAGCTTGACTTTGTTACCCGCTCGCGTTTCGTTACCACGGATCACCACAGTTCATGTCTGACACAGCTTGCCGCACCGATCCGAGCATCCAATTCTTTCTCCTGCGCGCCCATCACTCGTGAATGCAATCCCGAGATACTTGAATTTCTCCACCTGTCTCAATGAGGCTCCCCTAACATGGAGAGCGCACTGAGCAGGCTGTCTTGAAAGGACCAGAACCTCGGTTTTAGCCACACTGATCTTCATCCCAGCTTCTTCACATTTGGCTGCAAACCGGTCTAGTGCATGCTGAAGGTTCGTGCGAGAAGACCCAAGGAGGACATGGTCGTCAGCAAAGAGCAACCTCTCCACCAGGCAGTCGCCCACACAAACACGCTCATCGCCTCGGCTGCCTCTGTCTATCCAGTCCATAAAGATAATGAACAAGAGGGGCGACAGTACGCACCCTTGGCGGAGTCCAACACCCATGGTGAACGGTCTTGACTTAATGCCATTTATCCGGACACACATCTCAGAGCTTTCGTACAGAGACATGATAGCAACCAGTAATTGCCCATCCACTCCATACTCTTGCAACACATGCCAGAGCTTCTCCCGAGGAACTCTGTCATATGCTTTTTCAAGGTCCACAAAGCAAGCGTAGACCTCTTTTGCATACTCCCAGGATTTCTCAAAGATTTGCCTTAGAGCAAAGATGTGATCCGTTGTGCTTCGGCCAGGTCGGAAACACACTGCTCCCCCGACAGTTTGGAGTCGACTATTTCCCGACTTCTCTTCTCCAGACACTTAGCGTACACTTTCCCAGGAATTCTGACCAAAGAGATGCCTCGATAGTTGTTGCAATCTCTCTGATCTCCCTTTTTGAAGATAGGGATCACAATTGCTGTCTGCCATTGCTTAGGGGCCTGTCCAGATATGCAAGCAACCTGACACACTCGAGTCAGCCACAGGATACCATCCTGATTTAAGGCTTTTAACATCTCGGACCGGATTTCATCATCACCTGCAGCTTTGCTAGTCTTCAGGGACTTAATTGCCCATCTGACCTTTTAACAATACTTTATTTTTTATCATTTATTGGTTGTTTTTGTTAACTTCATTACAGATTGCTATTGTTATATGCCACATGGTCTTTGTTGTCATTTAACTAATTTAGTTGTTTGTTAACGTTTAAGTGTTAACATAATATTTTTAGTACCAGCCAATTTGTACTTGTATTTTGCTATATTGTCACGCCCGTTGGAACCTAATACGTTGGTCAGTGCATTATTTATTTTATTTGAGACAAACTAAATTGTTAAATGTGTGTTATTTTTATAAAAAGATTTGAGGGCCTATGATAATTCATGTATCACTAAATATTAATTTGGCATCATGCAGCTTTAACAGGAGACAGTAATAGTCATCAATTTCATTTCCTTTTTTCTAGATTTTTGGAGAATTTTAATTCCTATAATTATAGAAAATAAACAATACTTGATATTAAAATATCAAGAAGTTAAAATGTTAGGTTTCATTAAAATACAGGGTGTTGCAGACATATACAGGACAGTACTGTTGGGTAGCCTATCCTCTCGATTCAGGGATTGCTTCATAAAATGATAATTGGGAAATTTTATTTTGTTAACCCATTTATGCCAAAATTGGTAAAAATGAAAATTGAGACTTCATATCTTAAATTTATATTCTGTAGCATGTAAAGATATAAAAAATAATTTACAAAGACAAAAAAAATTGCTAATATAATTTGCTATATAATTTTAAATAAAATCTTAGCTTGGAATCACTAGGTAACAGGCCAGAACTGATGTCACTACTTAGTTTTCTTGTTAAGTGAATTAAAAGTAAAAATTAAAATAAAAAACATTAAGATTAAATTATCACTATTCCTCCCATCCCTATGATACAATAATGTGCCTGAGCCAACAAAAAATAAAAATTATTTAACCATCTAAAAAGGACAAGAATATAATTAAAAAGGGACTTAAAATTAATAAAATTTAATAGATTACTAAATAACAGAGCTTCTAACAGTCAAGTACAGTTGACTCACGATAATCCGACATTTGACAGTCCGACACGCTCGATAGTCCGACGCGTCGGATGACGCCACTGCTGCAGACACAGACACGCACACACTTGGAGGGAGAGGTGCCTCCTCCCGTCTGAATAATGGATATAGTCTGC
The DNA here is from genome assembly GCA_023313115.1 of Rhysida immarginata. Lineage (NCBI taxonomy): Eukaryota > Metazoa > Arthropoda > Chilopoda > Scolopendromorpha > Scolopendridae > Rhysida > Rhysida immarginata. Next base: position 5,744 of record JAHWFO010093610.1, read on the forward strand.
CAATGGATATAGTTCCTGTCTGCCAATGGATATAGTCTTGGAAGTCGAAATTCAGTTTTAAAAAATCAACTTTCGGTAATCCGACAGTTTTGATAATCCGACACTCCCTCGGTCCTATAACTGTCGGATTATCGCGAGTTAACTGTATTCTCAAGTCCACCATCATGGCAATAATTTTCACACCTCATAGAAGCGGACTTCATTGTTGACTTGGCACTTGTTTAAAAGGTGACAATATGAAATGATAACGATGATAATGATGAAAAATTTTGTATTTTGAAGGTTTTGAAGAATTTGAATTTTGAAATTAAGGTCCGAAAAGTTCGCAATAAAAATTTCGATGAAATGAAAATGCAGTCCAATAAATAGCCAATTATGACTGTCTCTGACTCCGGGCCGTTATTCACTTCAAGAGTGAACACCAAAACTCCGTCTCTCGTCTCTCCTTGCGTTGAGTGCCTGTGTTGACAATGGCGGCACAACATCAATATTCAAATAAAGAACTCATTGACATGATCTTGGTTTATGGAGAGTGTCGGTGCAGTTCACTGCAATTTGCCAATCTTTTTGCACAGCGCTATCCTGATCAACACCATCTACACCAAGAGCACTTCGGTGAAGTAATTGCTCATCTTCGCGAGCATGGTGCATTGTACCAGCCCCAAGGCCCCAGGCATGCCTGGCAGCACAATCCTGAGGAGGTAGCCGCTGTACTGGATCACATAAATGCTGAAGCACACACCAGCATCGCGTAATTGGCGCTACCCTTGTAATTGGCGCTGCCCAAATTGCATCGCATTATCAGGAAAAATTTGGGAATGAAACCATGGAAGCGACACACTACCCAGCAATTTTTGCTCAACGACACCCCATGACAGATGGCCTTTTGCGAGTGGATAACTGAAAAGGTGAGATTCTATCAATTATTGCGTGCCACCAATGACAGTAATGACGGGATTATTGAATTAACATGGTTTTTTTCAGGTCAGTTTGGATGATGCCTTGTGGTTTTCAGAATTATTGTGGTTACAATTTTCCCACCAGATGGAGATAGTGGAGCTATTAGCGATAGGCACTTTACTTTCGACCCAATCTTCTCCGATTATCAAAAATAACTTTTCTGCTTTCCATAACCTTGAACAAATAGAGTTCCTTCTACACTAATTAATCATGGGATGATGGCGCAATTAATTCGTATAACTATAAAATATTCAGAGAAGCGGCGTTTTTCCGCCATTACAGCTTTTCATGAGAGAGATGAGGAATGCCACAATGAGCATGCGCGCCAATGTCGTGCTAGAGAACTAACACGAACACGGACGTAAAAAGCCGAGCTCCGTGCTAGGCGTTTTGCAACACGGGACATGGTTCGTGCAGGAAGTGACATCAGATTTTAGCAACACGACACGCTTAACACGACTAACACGGAGTTTTTGAATGTAGCTACTGTTTTAAACTTAACAAACAACGCATAAATTACGCTAATAACGCATTATAAAACGCTCAGCTCTCATAAATACTGAAACAATAAAATATACGACAGAAACTGAAATTGACACTTGCAAAAAGAACTGGAATCGCTATGAAGTTGGTCGATGGTGAGAGCATGTTACAGAATTTGGTTCATCAGCTGCATTATAAATTGAAGTCTACATAATTCAAAAAAGTTAAATTTATAAAAATATATCCTTACAAAATGTGAGTTGCAAAACCTATATACCGGAATTCCAATGATAAATCTTTCTATACAGGGTGTCTCAGAATTCATTGTACAAACTTCTAGGGGAGTTAGTATGGGTGATTCTAAGCAAAAAATTCATATGAACATGGGTCCGAATTTGAACGATAACTGAGATATGAACAGGAATAAAAATGCCGCCACCAATATCAACAAGTTAATAACTCAGGTTCTGTAAAGCCTAGATTAATGAAATTTGGGGGAATAACAGGGTACATAAGATTACAGTTTTTCCGAGTTACTCATATTAGCACTTGTGAGTACTAACTAGTTTCCGAGTTTCCAAATTAGCACTTGTGAGTACTAACTAGCACTTGTTACAATTTTGACTGTGTAACTCGGAAACTTTGAAAAGATTTTTTTCGAATTTTCATTAAGAATTTTTAAACCATTTATTTTTAAGATATTTATTTATTTATTTATTTATATATCTGTAACAACAGTGAGGGAAAACCCCGCCAGATAATCCGGAGGGGAAAGCCCCATGTTGTCCCCCTACAGGCAAACTGCCCAAAAACGGGGTTAATGAAAATCACATTAGCAACAAATGAAAAAAAAAGAAAATCAAAAATAAAGACGTACACATAGTTATGAAATTAAAAAAACTCAGAAATCAAAGATGTGGAACTAGATAAAAAAAAAAAATTATAAAAAAACAATGATTAATAACATTTTATCTAAATTACAAGCAAAGAGAACAAAAATGTATACAAAACCATGAATTTTTACAAAAAAATATATCTATGTTGATATATATCAAGATTAATGTCTAAAAATTGAGGATTATTATAAAAATTAATTAATAATTTGACCAAGGGATTGACATCAGAAACATGCGTCCTCCACTTGTATTTCATAATTAAGTTTTTATTAGTACGAAAAGGGCGAACTGAACGATACTGAAGAAAGGTGGAGATGTATCTGACTCTTATGCGGTTGTGTAAAATCCCCATAAAAATATTAAAAAAGACATTTTTTATTATATTAAAAATATCAAAAGTTTTATGAAAATGATCATTCACTTTAAACGTAGGAAACTTTGCCAAAAAGAAACGCTTAAAGTTAATCAATTTATTATACACCCATACCTCGTTATACGTACGCTCGTTGTACGTACTTTTCGATTTACGTACTTTTCAAATTATGGCACGAATTCGTTTTACGTACCCAATATTTCGTCACACGAGATTAAATAAAGAGTAGAGTGGAAATACACTGATCATCAGCGCCAGCACTATGACCTCGTCAAGTACGTCGTCATTATTTCCACTCTAATAAATTAATTTAGGCTATATATTTTCGCTTTTTGTTTCATGTGTATTACTATGTTTATGAAGAAATAAAAATAATAAACTAAAGACTATAAAAAAATAAATACTAACTTTGCTGTATTACTTCATAAAAAAACACTGAAACAGATTCAATTTACTTAGTGTATATTTTGTATCAAAATCATTGATGTGCATTGTCAAAGCGTTATCACGGAAATTTATTTTTAAAAAAGTACAGTAGTGACCTCTGATGAGAGCTACATAATAAAACGTCTCACGTTTTTCCATTGCCTCGACTTTTCTACTGACCCTGAAAAGTACGTATTCGTTATACGGATATTCGATTTACGTACCAAGTTTTTGGAACCAATCAGTACGTATAACGAGGTATAGGTGTACAGAAAGAGCATCTTCTGCGTAGGAGTACTGTACCATATCCAGATACAGTACAGTAGTTTCGCAAGAACGATGCTCTTAAACAGACAGAGAAAAGACAGGGGTTTAGCAAAAAAGTTGATTAGCCTTTTCAAAGTACCTAGTCTCCGACAAATGTCACGTGTAAGTGAATCAATATGTTCAGCAAATGAAAGGTTCTTCGTGAAAATAATACCGAGATCGACTGCTGAAGTCTTTCTTTCAATAATATTATTTTGCAAAAAGTAATCAAAATAATAAGAAGAGACTTTCCTAGTAAAAGATATCACATAGGATTTATCGGGATTAAGGGATAGTCCATTTCCCGAAGCCCAATCATAGATGTCATTCAAAGCTGTCTGTAAAAGAGCACAATCATTCCAGCAGGAAATGCGACAAAAGATTTTGACATCGTCAGCATAAAGTAAGAAGCCAATATGCTTCGATGAAACTGCATAAGGTAAGTCCGCAATAAAAACATTAAACAAAATAGGACCCAGCGGGGAGCCCTGGGGGACTCCACTACGGATCTTATAAGGACCAGTTTCCAAGCCACAGGAACGGAGCAAAAAACAACGATCAGTAAGCAGCGAACTAAACCAACTGCATAGAGTATTAGAAAGACCAATGAAGTTTAGTTTGTGAATTAAAAGTTCGATGTTGACGTGATCAAAGGCTTTTGAGAAATCCAAATAAATCACGTCAACCTGATCCCTGCGATCTAAATGGAGCGAGAGAGTCTGAGTCAAAGTCGCAAGATTAGTCTGAGTGGAACGATGTTTCCGAAAGCCATGCTGAGAGTCCGGCAAGTAATTGTCAATAAACTCAGATAGACGAGTAGCGATTATAGTCTCCAACAGTTTGGCTGGAAAAATAATCAGAGTGATAGGGCGAAAATTACCAATACCCTCGACAGTTGATTTTTTGGGAATTGGACGAATTGTAACCTGCTTCCATTTTGTGGGATATTTGCCGGTCGAGATAGAGAGATTAAACAAATAGACTAGAGGAAAAACCAGGGCAGATATGCAACCTTTAAACAAATAATCAGGAATATCAGCCAGAAGACAAGACCTGGAGGCAGATAGCCTTCTAGCTGTACTAATAAGTTCTAACTCGGTTATCGGTTCATAAGAAAACTGCTGCCCAACATTACTCCAACACTGTTCTAAATTTGAGTTGCTAAAATTAATATGGCATTTGTTGGAAAAAGTTTCTTCAAAAACGTTTGCTATTTCAGCTAAAGTACTATGAGTCAAAATTGCATTGTTTGATTTATTTTTTTTGCCTAATAATTTATTTGCAATAAACCAAAAATTTTTCGCATTTGAAGTTAATTCAGATTCGGCCCAACTAAAGTAGGACGCTTTATCTTTTCTCAAAAGACTTTTAAACGTCTGCCTGGCATGCCTAAAGAGATTATAATCGTTGGGATTTAGCGTTCTCTTATATACTTTAAAACATTTGTTCTTCCAATACCAAGCTTGCCTGGTATGAAATTGAACCCAGCCAGGAAAAGCAGCATAACCTTTACGTTTATCATTATTTAATCTCTTTTTCGGAAAGTATTGCGATATAGCTTTTCTAACTGTATGCTCTATCATATCCCAAACTAGATCAACATCATCAAGGCTATGCAGGCTAGCCCAATCAAATTCCTCGAGAAACTTAAACAGCGAAAAGAAGTCTCCACATCTAAAATCAACTCCAGGAACAACTTGCATCGAAGGAACAGTATCAATTACGGGAATATCTACAACCAAAGGAGGGTGAAATTGATCAACTTTTAACATAGGATTCAGATCAATACAAACATTTACACTGCAACTAGAGAAGACCTTGTCAAGATTGTCTCCCAAATAATTAGGCACAAAATTATAATTCCGAACATTAATTTCGGAACTCCAGCAATTAGTATAAAATTGTCTTTGCTTAGCCACAAAAGTGCAATTAGAAGAACTCCTGAGGTCAGAATAATTGAAATCTCCTACTATAATAGACTCGGTATAATTCTTAAAAATACAATCCGCAAATTCTTCCAAAAATATTTCATAGTCCCGTGAGGGAACTGACGGTGGAACGTACACATTCCATAAATTTAGAGCCCTCTTATTAGACGATCTACTGCGACAACTCACAGAAACACCAACTATATCTATAGCTTTACAAGAAGAAGAAAAATTAATCCTGTAGGCTTCGACGAGGAGAGGTACAGCTATCAGCACCCCTCCTCCCATTCTGCCATCAGACCTGTCCGCCCTAAAGACAGAAAAAGAATCGCCAAACAAGAGATAATCAGGGATAGACGCATCGAGCCAAGTTTCAGAGAGGCAAAAAATCAGATTCCGATTTGCAAGAGTAAAATCGAAAATCTCCTTAATTTTGGTCCTGACGCCCCTGACATTTTGATATTTAATCCTCTTTATCATTATCGGTATTAAGTGAGGTCTCCTCCTGACCGTTAAGACAGATTTGCTCTTTATGTAATTTGCCAACAAATGTAGTAAGTAAAGTTCCCTGAGGCCATAGAGATGCATCAAATAATACATTAAAATCATCAGGCAAAAGTTCAATGACAAAGGAAGAGTATGAAGCAAATTTTGTCTTAATTTTGTGGCATTTAATAACATTACTACTTGTAGAGACTACAGCAATGTGCCTTTTTATACTCTCGACAGAGACACTGGGCTCTAATCTGGATATGAATAATCTTTTTGTAAGCGGTTTAAAGTTAATTGCACTTATACAACCAACGCTGTTCGCCAGATTCCCAATAGCTATAGGTTTTTTTAAGGGACTTTTAGAAGCAGGAGACCTGAAATGAGTCTTTCCGTTAACTTTAAATTCATCCATTTCATATGAGGCAGTATTAGTCTGAGTAGGCGGCTGGCTCGATCTAGATTTCAACGCATCAGAAAAAGAACGGCTACCGGATGCGTGAAGACTAATTTTATTAGTTGTAAGCATATCGACAATATCATCAAATTTCTTAAGTAACTTATTGTTATCAGACTGTAGTTTTGAGGTAGTCACTACAAGGTCCTTGATAACCGATATCAAGTCGCGCACCGTATTAATCAGCTTCAAGCAATCCGAGGCAAAATCAAATTGAAATGACTTACCTCCTAAAGTTTGACGGAGTTCAGTCTCTTTATCAAACTGACCCGTCAGCGAATTAGCGCAAGCAGCTTCATCATTATCAGAATCGACGGAGTCTAGACCGAGCTCCGCACACGAGGAGCACCGCCATGATGGCTTCAGTCGTTGCAAATTGCCGGAAGAGATGCCAACACATGTTCCATGAAAATAATTGCCACAGTCTCCATTACAAACTAAATAGCCTTGTTTACCATATATCTGTTTAGTACAAACTAAGCAGGTCCCAATTGTTCCCTGATTACCCTTTTTCTTATCCTTGGTCATTTTACCTGGAGCTAAATATTTCAAATTTAATAAAAAAAAAAAAACAAAGAGTCAGAGCCAGCCGGGTTATCACCTGGATTATTTGGTAGCACAGCAGATCTAAAATATTTCATAAAATACATTTGGACTATATTCTATGTGAATGTAAATATTTTGGAAACTGAGATGCTGATAATGCGATGATTGAACGGTGGTTCCTTGAATAATGAGCATAAAATGAAGATGGAGTGACAGGACATAAATAAGGCAGCATCTATTGAGGAGGCAAAGAAGTCAGACTTGTCTCCCTTGTGATCCCTAGCAAACGTCCACACGAATGGCAAAAATTTATGTGCCTGGAAAGGAAAGAGAAAGAACGAGTTATGGGAGTTTTTCTTAGAATTGATAGCCCCTTCGTTCTGTGTTGTACTGATTGGGTTATTATTTAACCTATCTGGAGTTATAATTTAACTTCTTGAGAGTGTTCTGCTTACCTACATGTATAATTATTCGGGGCAACGCCGGGTCCTTTGCTAGTCTTCTATATATATAAAGAAGGATGTTTGTGGGTCTGTATGTTTTTTATACAAATCTACAGTTTTATTCCGATCTTGATGAAATTTC
>JAHWFO010093612.1:0-38610 GCA_023313115.1 Rhysida immarginata
CATTGTTGATACCTATTGTTGCACAAACTTTTATTTGCATTGTTGGTCATGAGATATATATTGTTGGTCCGTGCAGAGTGTTTGTGAATTGCGTGTTGATACCATTGTTGCAAAAACTTTGTCTTGCATTGTTGGTCATGCGATATTTCTCATTAATATGCCCTGCTATAACCATGAATATCGATTTTTTATCAATAATTATTATTTTTTCGAAATCTGAAGTAGACAGTGACCTTCATCATGCTTTGAAGGTCATGTATGCGAAATTTCATCAAGATCGGAATAAAACTGTAGATTTGTATAAAAAACAGACCCACAGACAGACCCACAAACATCCTTCTTCTATATATATCAGCACGCAATTCACAAACACACTGCATGAACCAACAATATATATTTCATGACTAACAATGAAAGGCAAAGTTTGTGCAAGTGTAATTATCCCGGGCAACGCCGGGTACCTCTTCTAGTTATATATATAGATAGATAGATAGATAGAAGATTTCGTTGGATGGCTTGAAATTTACACAGGTCTCACCACGCCTAGCGAGACCATGCTTGATCTGCAGAATAGCTTCTGCCGTTTTAACTAGAAGGCGATTTCGCAGCTTTGATTTAACAGCATTCATTTGAGAAAATAATCTCTCCATTGCTGCATTTGATAATGGAAGAGTACACAAGGTTAAAACAAGTGAACATATCAATGAAAAACGACTTTCCCTGATGCAATTTTTAAATTGTAACAACTGGGTCCAAAATTGGGCAACATCATTTGGATACTTATTTACTAGCATCTTCACATCTGATAATGAATGCAAAAGTTCCCGTTCGCTTTCGCAACTGTTTGTATCATGTGAATCAATAATATGATGAAAAGCTGCTGCTATTTCTTCAATGTTTTCATACGAAATTCAGTTTATAAGGAGTAAACTTGTCATAAGACACAACAAATACGTCTTACAGCGTTCCATAATTTTTAAAACTGTTTCTTTGGGTATAGTGTCTGCAATTAAGTTAAATCAGGTATGGATGAAGGTAGGTTAGATTCCTCACCCTACCTTTATCCACCCCTCGTTAAATTTATACCCAAAATTCATTCCAGCCGTATGCATTATACAGAGGTGTCCAAAAAGTCTGGTAACATGGCTGATATCTCAAAGCTGCCAGGTAGGCGAGATCTGATTGATGAGTGTGGTTTTTAGGTAATGGGGGGGGGGGGGTGAGGAATTCATTGCCGCACTCAAATTTGACTTTGAGATATCTACCAAGTTACCAGACTTTTTGGACACCCTGTATAATATTCACCATGTAGGCTTTGCTCAGATACTCAGATGAAAAATAGGCAGGCAAAAATTATCACAATGCTCCTTAACGGCATTATGAAAAACTTTCAGTTTTACCTTCAGGAAATTTTTACAATTTTTTACCTTCAAAAAACCGCAACACATCAAATAAACCTTCAGTTTTGAAGGCAAAACCTTCAACCTGGCAACGCTGTCTTGAACATCTATCTCCCCGAAGAAGCTGTTTAGGGGGCCCAAACAAATGATAATCACTGGGAGCCGGGTCTTGACTATAAAGGGCATAGGGCAACACTTCTCAGACCATTTTGGCAAACGTTTCTGCTGTCAAATATCCCGTGTAAAATCGGGCATTATCATGGAGAAGAAATGACATTTTCGGACAACAGAGATGGAGGCAGTTTGAAGTTTCCAAATGATTTATTAAACAAATGGAATAATAGATCAAATAGCGAAGTAATGTATGAAACCAATAAGTATGAATCAAAATAACATTTTATATTAAATATGTTTTTGATTTCTCTGCCTGTTTGACTGTGGTATGACGTAATTAAAAATGCGTGGCCGAAATTGGTATTCGGAAGCAATAGTACGATTAAAGGAAAACATGGACTTGAATTAAATAATGCGTACTACTTAATAAAACTTCTAGTCATTAGACTAATTTATAGGTACAAGCATAATTCTCATACTAAAAACATTTAATGCTGAAATTTGCGCGGCACGAGAATTCCAGCCTGAGCGCTCGCCTACGTCGCTATCGCTGTTGTTGGAAAATCACGCTGACTGTTGTTCTAATGTCAACCTTGCGCAAGAAGAGGATTCTACATTGAGGTACATAAAATCTACCGCGATCCTCTGGATCAACGCAATTCCGGTGCTAAATGAAGTGGCAATGATGTGGTCCTGAGGCATAGACGTCGATTTCCTGGGGACCATTTGCTGTTCCCCTTTGATTGCCTGCTGCTGCTTGCCGGGAGTATGCTTAAGAAAAACACTGGATATACAAAAATCTTGGTGCAAGAAGAGTTTTTACGCGGATAAATAACATGACATTTTTGGCCGTGGAGAAAAATTACTACGGGACCACGTCGTTCCGTGTTTCGTATCTAAGCTGAATCCCCTCTGAGGAGTTGGTTTCTTTCTTATTTTTATTTCCTTTGTTACCTGTTAAATTAAACTTGCAATTTGTGGCAGTCAATTGAAGCCGCACATGATACTTCTACGGTTTGTTCTGTTATGTTGCTGAGATTAGTAGGTTGAAATGACACTTGTATTAGAAAAAGTATTATATCCTGAAAATGGGGAAGTCTGTATCCTACATACGAAAAGGGAGAAAAGAATTTCCCATTTCCTGATCAAATGTTATAAGGAATTTAAGACTGGCTATTTTAATGAGTAAAACGATAAAATTTTATCCCAATGAAAGTTGAACTTCTGTTGTCCCGAACTGTTGAATATAACAGTTCAGATTTTATCCCAATGAAGGATTGCAGGAATAACACCTTTATTCTTCCTAGTAAATTCCTATCATCACCCTGTGCAAAAATAATGGAAAATGTTGGGTACGATCAACTGCAATTAATAAAATTTACTATAGGAATACATCTTGTTATAAGTGAAAATCTAATATATACAGGGTGTCCGGAAATAAATGGTAAATATTCATACACGTGAGAAAACATGTATAAAGAAGCATTTTTATTCCTATGAACATGGTGTTGCAAGCCAACCCCCACAGAGATACAGGGGGATTAAAGTATGTTTTACTTGCTCTCTGTCTCTCTTCTCTCGAGTCCCGCCTTTTATTTCCCTTTGGACTTTTTTTTATGGGGCTACATGAAGTCACTGGTGTACGAAACACCTGTTCCATCCGTCGATGATCTGGTCGCTCGCATTGCTGTGGCAGGTGACACAATCCGCGAACAACCGAATGTACTACGTCATGCACGGGAGTCGCTACTACGGCGCTGTAACCTGTGTGTGCAAACATATGGCCGGACTTTTGAACACCTGCTGTGAGTCTTGATACGCAATGGACATTTGTATGGCATCTGTTTTGTTCGATCCCACAGCTTGGATGTACGCCTTGATGTGCATTGCTCATAGTCTACGTCAAGATGTTACCTACAAGCGTACAAACAAGAGCCTACAGCGTTTGTAGGGTGTCTTATTTGTTTATTTCTACGTAGTTTAATGTTATGTGATGTGACTTGATTTTATTCCATTACATCAACAGGTCTGTAGGCTCCAATGTGGGCTGCACCACATGGCCTAGTCGCTCGCGGGATGCCAACCATCAGGCAGCGCAACATACTTTAATCCCCCTGTATCTCTGTGGGGGTTGGCTTGCGACACCATGTTCATAGGAATAAAAATGCTTCTTTATACATGTTCTCTCACGTGTATGAATATTTACCATTTATTTCCGGACACCCTGTATGCAGGATGTAAATTATCTCCTTCAAAAAAACTACACTACGACATAGACAAAATTCAGGCGATTAAACTGATATACGACACTTGGGGTCGCAAATCGCAGGCAACGCCATAGCAAACTAAGCTGAATGGCATGGCGCTGGTAGCACAAGCCAAATTTGAGCGACTGTGTTTGCGCGGCACGGCCCGGCCTAGCTGGTTCCCCCACTTCCCACTACCTCATCCCGAAGAGGTCCGCCTTCCACTTCAACGTAACGTACTGTGCTCTCGCGCCGGAGTCAGTAGCACGAGCAGTACAAACCTTCTTTAATACCGATAGTATTTACATTGTTTTTCATCAAAAAGTATCGCGGAAATGAACAAATACTGGCAGTTCTATTAGCTTTTGGCGGGCCGTGCCGCGCGAACACAGTCGTCCAAATTCAGCTTAGCTTGAGGTTCAATTTAGGGCGTTGCTTGCGATTTGCGACCCCAAGTGTCTTATATCACTTTAATCGCCTGAATTTCGTCTACATCGTAGTGTAGTTTTTTTGAAGGAGATAATTTACACCCTATATATAAAGCAGAATGTAAGTACAGGGTGATTCAGTCAATTTCTGACCATTTCACTCGAATGACGTGCATTAGGGATAAACATTTGAAAGAATATGAGTGCCATATCGAATTTCTAAATAGTTGGAGTTTGTATTGTTGCAACTGCGCTGCATGAAAATCGTATTGTTGAAAAATGGCGCCCGCTTTATCAACAGAGCAAAAATGCAAGGTTGTCGAATGGTATTTCGAGACAAAGTCACCTGTAACCGTGCAAAGAAAGTACTGGAAGGAGTATAAGTGTCGAGACGCACCAGGCAGGCAAGCAATCATGGATTTTGTCAAGCAATTTCGTGCCACTGGATGTGTTAAAGGCAAGAAAAAAGGCGGGAGCGAAGCTCGTGTTCGAACGGCCGAAGTTGTCGAAAATGTTCGCACAAGGTTGGTCGATTCCCCTACCAAAAATCTGTTCGCCGCCTATACATTGAAGAAGGGCTGTCGTATACCACGACGTGGCAAATTTTGAGAAAGGATTTACACCTGTTCCCTGTTATGGCTTGGTGCGCGATTTCCAAAAGAGGCATCATTGGTCCGTTCTCTTTTGAGTGCACCGTAACGTCACAGGCTTACCTTAAGATGTTGGAAACCTTCTTCATCCCCGAGCTGCGAAGAAGGCGTATACCGCTTCGACATCAAGAATGGGGCTAGGCCTCACACCACTAATGAAGTGCTAGACTTTCTCAATCAGAAATTCGGAAATCGTGTCATTTCAAACAGGTTTCCAGATCGATTTGGGGGTGGCTTTCTTTGGCCCCCTACGAGTCCTGACCTAAACCCATGTGATTTTTATCTCCGGCGGTTCCTTAAAGACAGTGTGTTCACTACAGCACCAAGAACCCGAGACCAGCTGCGACAAAGCATCGTCGACTGCTGCACCCTTGTGGATGCAGAAATCCTGGATAGAGTTATGAACAACCTCACCATTCGGCTGTGAGCAGTTCAAAACGTTCGTGGTGGCCATATTGAGCATATCATCAAGACTTTTCCACGGGAATAGAAACTCCGAACTGCCTAAAATATCATACTGAAATGCTCAGTTTGTAAACATTAATGGGTCAATAAATCATAGTACTGAAATGGTCAGAAATTGACTGAATCACCCTGTATGTTTGTCCGGTTTTAACATGCAACTTGGAAATAAGTAATAAAGTTGAAATTTAACACACAGCTGGGTAATATTACCACAATGATGAAAAAAATCTAAAACTGGAGATAAGTCTCTTAAAAATTAAACTCTGTCCAACGAAAGAAAAACTGGGCCTGTCCAGTTAAACTTCCAATTTCAATTGTTAAATATTGTTAATTTTACTTAGCAACAAGGTCTAACAATTGAAATCGGAAATTTAACTAGACACGCCCAGTTTTTCTTTCGTTGAACAGTGTATAATAATCTTTATATCTATCTTATACAGGGTGATTCAAAATTCAATGTACAAATTTTTAGGGTACATGGTATGGGTTATTCTAAGCAGAAAAGTTCTTATGAACGTGGGTCTAAATTTAAACGATAACCCAGATATGAACAAATATAAAAATGCTGCCACTAAGATCAACAAGTTAATAACTCAGCTTCCATAACACCGAGTTTAATGAAATTTAGAGGAATAATAGGATACATAAAACTGTGTATACCGTTAAAATTTGATCGACTTCCAACGGGTAGGTTCCAAATTACGCTTTGGAAGTCGATCGAATTTTAACGGTATACACAGTTTCATGTACCATATTATTCCTCTAAATTTCATTATACTATGTGTTATGGAACCTGGGTTATTAACTTGTTGATCTTAGTGGCGGCATTTTTATTTTTGTCATAACTCGGTTTTCGTTTAAATTCGGACCCACGTTCATGTGAACTTTTTTGTTTAGAAAAACCCATAAAATATCCCCTAAAAGTTTGTACATTGAATTTTGAATCACCCTGTATAGAGAATGCTAACTCCTCCTGCTCCGTGCCCGTTTCCATAGTGCCGAGCAACAATACAGCCATCACTGTTTCCAACATAAAAAACACTGATTGTTAAAAGCCAAAAATCGCAACTCACTAAAATGACTAGATTAAAAAATAATATCTTTTTTATAGGGAGAAATATCAAAACATAAACATTGAATATCCGCCATCTTTTGAGGGCATCGAGACCCATGGCTGCCATGGCTCTGAACTTATCCCATTGTTATACAATACATCCAAACACGCAACAACTCGTTACCATCGTTATACAATAACAAGTCCTGCAAAAACGGCGCAGTTCGATGAGTAGCAGTATAGGATTGCCTTCCTCTTGCCCTCAAAAAATGGCAGCTGTACCCATCATTCAATGCGAAGATATTTTCCCCTATAGGCTACGCTTCAAAAATATATTGACGTCATAGATTTAATTACATACAGCTATTGACATTTAAAAATAACATATTAAAATAATTAAATAAATCAAATGAAATCCTAAGTAATTTTAGCTAAATTACGAAATTCATTACATGTATACGATTCTGATTTTTTTCTTATTTTAATTGAAAATAATATAAAAATGTGCTTGGCAACATCCATACTTGGTCAATGAATAACGGATTATCACTTAATGCTTGGAAGTCTCATTACTGTGTCACATTTACGCGCAAAAGTGTGAATTACTTCAATAGGTGCTGACTGGGTAACCAGGTTTTGGAGCACCGCGATAGTATCAGAGTAATCTTTCTTTTTATTTGCATTTAAGAGTTAGCCTTAGACCTCAGTAAAAGAATAGGGATTCTAAAAAGACTCACTAACTTATTTTACAAAACTCCAAACCTTCTTGATTTTATACTGTAACATAATAATCTCTAAACTGGTTTATAGCTTCTGGATTTGGAGCACAGGCCTTACTTGAAGTTTCTGGATTTTGATTTCGAAACTGGAGAATTTTAGTTAGTAAATTTTCATGCAACGAATTACATAAGGTTCAATTAAACATTTTTAATAATCAACATAATAATAATTCGTAATTTATTCATTAATATTTTTAATTGCTATTTTTAATGAACGACTGTGGGTTCCACGAACTCTAAATTACCGGGATTGGTATCCCTGTCGAATATATTATTAGGTAAGGGGTGTATTCAACTATTTAAGACTGATCCAGCGTTTAAGCTGGTGCAAATATATCATAGTAACGACTGTACGTATGTATCAAGTTAACATTTTTCAAGATAGATCCTCGACTTTTTAATGTTCTTTCCTTTTAGGGCTTTTTTTCTTTTCTTTTTTTCTTTGTGGATTCGTCATGAGTTTGACAGTCGATTACAATTACAATTAAAAGAATAACATTCAAATAATTATAAAAAAATTTGAAATTGATTAAGGAAATGTTTCAAAAATAAATCAATTCAAGTCACAAGTAGGTAATATCATATTATTTTATGATATTCGTTAAATGTGCATAGTAAAAAAATTTCGTAGTTGAGTAAATTAATAAAATGGAAAATTCATATATTAGAAAAAGAAATCAAATCGAATACTATTTATTTCCCATTTTATGATATCCATTGTATGTGTTTAATTAAATTTTTTAATTTTAAAATATAGTGGTCGTGCAGTATGCCCCCAAAACGATCTGCCGAGGAAATTGAGCTATGAGGGATGCAAAAAAAGCCCAATCAGCCATTTTCACTGAAGACCAGAGTTTACATCTAACAGTTGTAGATGTGTTTTTGTGTTAGGTTATAACTGTCAAATTGACAGTAGTGATTTTGTCATAAAGTAATAGGACACATTGTGTTACTCTCATATTTACAGCGACTTTCTTTACTATTTGCAATACTGTCAATTATCACCGTCCTGTCACAAATGAATTTTTTTAAAAATAAAATCGAACTCTAGTTTCCGCTGTTGTGGTAATCGTCGTACGCCGGACTTTGGATTTAAATTAAAGCAAGTAACATTATTTATTGGACTAGCAAAGGTACCCGGAGGTAAACAGAACAATCTCAAAAAAATAAATTAAATTTTGCAATATCTTAAAAATAAACACATGAAAATGCTTAGAATTAATACAGTAAAAATTCTTAATGAAAATTCGAAAAAAACTTTTTTAAAGGCTCACAATGGCTGCACCTCTCCAAGGATGCCGCTGCTAGTCTAAATAATTTTTTACTCACGTAATCTTACTTCAGATGTACACTTGATGTTGTTGCAATTTCCACTCTTCTTTCGATGTGCTGAAGCAAAACTTGGCCATTCATCACTTTGTGCAGTCTGGCGGTCGCCGATTCTTCTATTTACTTGCTTCCCATTTGCTCAATACAGCACGGAGCTAAAGGAGCTCTGTCGTCTTTCCACTCTTTCTCAATAGTCTGCAAACTCTCCATTATCTCCAGTTACTGATCATTTTTAAAGATTTTCACGAAATTGTTATTTTATCCATATTGCATCATCATTTTATGTTCATTGTTATAAATTCTTGGAAAGATTGCTTTAACATTGCATCATCATTCTGTGCTCATTATAAGTTTTTCGAAATCTGAGATAGACAGTGACCTTCCTCATGCTTTGAAGGTCATGTATGCGAAATTTTATCAAGATCGGAATAAAACTGTAGATTTGTATAAAAAACAAACAAACAAACCCACAAACCCACAAACAAACATCCTTCTTTATATATATATATATATATATAGAAAGAAAATTGAAGATAAGTAAAAGGGGATAAAAGTTGTTTTTTTTTTAAACCACGCTGTTAATTATATATTATATAATATAATAATATTACAATATCTCTTCAAGCCAGCATCAACAATAAACACATTTAACCCTCGTCATAACGGATTGTTTGTTGTGGCAATTGGACAGTTCGTAGTAATGAATTAGTGCCATTAGAACACGAATCAGTGAACCCATTTGAAAACTTTTTTTAACATGCATTGTCATTGGTCCTGTGTATGTGTATCATATTTCAGCTCTCTACCTTTTCAGGAAGTAGGTTATATTCGATTTCCAAGATTTGTTTACATAGTTACATAGTCAGTTCCAAGTCAAGCTAATAAAAAAAGAAATGATAAGTAATCCATATAAAATTAAACAAGCTAAGAGGAAAAGGGTTTTTTCAAACCAAGCTTTTATAATGTTTTATTTAGTGAGCTAAAGGCGAATTCGACGATCTATTGGTGGCAGCACCTGCTATTTAAAATGGCGGACAAAATAGTGATAACCATGTGGTTGCCGTTATTCACTATTATCAAATATCTAAATGGAAAACGTCGACCTTTAGAAGAAGGTGAAGCTATTTTAAATGCAAACCATATTATTCGCTGTGGGATTAGAGAAAATAGTGAAAAGCATATAATTGTATTTGCTCTTTGCCTAAAAACAAGTAATTTGACTAGCCATCCTCATGAAGTAATTGCTAATATTAACAAACACAGTCTCGACGAGTTTGAAATAAAGTGCTCATGTAAAGCTGGATTAAGCGGGCAGTGCAAACAGTGTGTTGCTATTTTGCTATATCTGAATAAGTAAGTTTTTATTTTTAATATAAAATTTATGTTTATACGCGACTGCATAAATCTGATCGAATGTCAACAATATTAGTTTTCATTTTCACAAATCATTTGAAATGCCTTTGCGAAAACGCATAATAATTCCGACTCATAAATATAAATATTCACTTTCGTTACTTTACATCATAATGAAGGTTGTGATAAATCAATTTAATGTGTAAGTTGTTCTGAAAAATGTATTATCAGAATACAGTACAAACGGTATCACTGTACAACATAATAAAAATAGTGAATTCATTGTAATATTTGAAGCAATCATTTATTTCATCATAGCATCAATAATTAATTAATGAAAAATAAACACAGTGCACATGTTGACTAAATTATTACCATTCAGAAAAAAAAATCAGTAATTCATTCGTAATCACTCTTTCACTAGTTCCTGCTAGAACCGCCAGATGGCGACTAGATCGGTCGAATTCGCCTAAACCAACACCACCTAGACAAAAGGCCTGTGTACAGAAACATCATACATTGTTTCATCATCATCATTATGCGACTATTGTTAATCGTATTTCTACCAATAATAAGCCCTAAATTTGGCCGTTTGATGATGACGTAACAATGTATGACATTTTTGTGTGCAGGCCTTCTGTCTTGGTGGTGTTGGCTAAAGTCTGTCTCACTATATGAAAAAAGTTGCAAGGCAGTATGGGAAAGCCACGCTACCAATTGTCATCTCATTCATATCAATGCGCAGGAAATAAAAAAGAAACTGAAACCATAGAGGCTAAAATGAAACTGTAAACGTCCGGAATTTATGGAATATTATTTTATATTTAAATTTGGAAATTGGATGGTCAGCAGAACATTAATTAAAACAGCTATATTTATGTGGCTATGGATGAAGTAAAGAGCTATGTCAAGAAGAAACACGGGAATTGGAATTTAGAACGAGTTGTCAGCTAAATAATATTTTGAAAATATTTTTTCTAATCGGATTTAAGAGCGACTTAAAAGTTGCACTTAAAAAAAGATTATGCAGATACTTGAAATTATTAACTGTTTATTCTTTATGTTGAAGATCTAGAAACATATCAAACAAAAGTTATATTTGCTCTTTAGATTATTATTGGAAACTACATTACATTTTGGTTACTATTTAAGCCAATTGAATCAATTTGAATGTTAGAATCTAAATTATAATTAAGAATCAAATTTACATTCCACATTACTGAACTCTTATTCCATTTGACTTTACAATCATTTCAAATATTAAAGTGCACCTTATTGAATTTTTATTTCATGCCATTTGTATTTTTTCATTATCCATTATATTTAATAAGTCATATTGTTATTATTAAATGTTTGTGGATTATTTGGTATCACCTGCTTGTTTCTATTGGTCTTGCCTGTGTGGTCACAGTATTTACACTAAATTATACGTCATTCGCAGAATTATTAATTTGGTTTTCATTCAAAATTCTAAATTCTAATTAGACCATTAAAATCTCACCCCTACCCCTAAAACCTTACATAAAATGGAGCTGTGAGAACAGAATATTCGTAAACAGAACAGGAGATTTGTATAGAGTGCAGAAATTTGCAAGGAGTACAGTTTAGTGTAACGGGTAAGAAAGTTTTTGTAAGGGATACAACATTTTGTAAGAGGTACAATTATGAAAAGTGTATATTGTTTATGTGTATCCTTGGGGATTACAATCTCTTATTTGATTGGTAAATTACAATTTTATATCTTGGTTATAGATTAAGATTTTGAGTGTTGGTTTATCATAAAGGATATAACATTGCATAGATTGATTTAACAATTTTTACAAGTCCAATGTCGACAAGCGGTGACTAAATTATCTGATTGAGATATATTAGAAATAAGCAATATGGCACAAAAATATTTTAGGAATGGATCTGTTTAAGATGGATCCACAGATCTACTCGCATTTTTTCAGAAATTAGATGATATCGGTGTCATAATGAATTGGGCTCCTCATGTAAAAATTAAATTCACAGGGTCTGCGTTATTCTTCTGTAGAGAAGACCAGGCTATGGAGGGTGTAGAGGATTATGATCAGTTTAAAAGGGTGATTGTAGAACGATTCAGTAGGGACAGAAAATGGGAAATTGTAACATTGTTTAGAAATTGTGGTCAAAAAGAAACTGAATTTGTCAGAGAGTATGGAACTAGAGTAACGGTAAAAAATTAGAATCCACTGTAGAAGGGAATAATGCACAGGTACAGATTGAAAGAGCAAATGCGCAAGAGAAAATGGAAGAACAAATAATGGAAAAGTTTAATGAAGGCTATTGAGAAGAGTAGTGCTATTTAAGTGACCAAATAATTTCAGGGAAGTTATAGAATATGCGCAGGAAGAGGAGGAAGAGAAAGGAAGGTTTGCTGAGACACAGAGTATATGTAAATTAATGGGCAAATCATCAGAAGAAATAGATGCGTTAATTGATAAGAAGGTGGATGAAATGTTAAGAAATCGAACATATACTCGGAAAAGGTGTTATTACTGTAAACGGATTGGACATGTGGAGAAAATTTGTAAACTCAGGAAACAGAAACGGAAATGTGAAATCTTTTATAACTCAGTACCATTGTTATAAAAGATCAAATAGCAGGTACAGCAAATTCGTTGAATCGGAGCAATGATGGAATAAAGCATTAATTGGCATAGATAAAGGCACACAAACAACAACCGTGCAGAAGGCTTCTCCTTCAGACAATAGAGAGTGAGAGCAAGAGTAGAGTACAGAAAAAAAAACAAGAGTGCTTGCTAATGTTTCATCAGAACTTTTGGTTGTAGGCAAAGTCGGGAAAGTGAATGTTAAATTCTTAGTAGATAGTGGAGCTAAATTAACTATATTCGGAGAGGATCTATTGGAAAAAATTATTGATATTGGGTTATAATGTTAGAAAATTAGATCAACCTTCAATTAATCTGATAGGAGTGACTAGGCATGATTTTCCAAGAAAAGGAACATATTTAATTGAATTTCAGTTTGGTAATCTAAATTATCCTTTAAAATGCTATATTTGGGAAAGAAGGCACAATATTGCCTATGATGCAATTTTGGGAAGAGATGCATTGCAAAATTTTGGTCCATTATTGATTTCAAAGAGGTATTTTACATGACGAAATTAACAAAATTCCTTTCAAAAAATTTTGGATTGGAAAAAAGGGGAAATTTGGCAAAAAGGTTATTGCAGAAATTGGCACTTATATAGAAGATATTCCTGTCTATTGCGAGAAAGATATCAAAATTCCTTCTTATTCAGATATCATATTTGATGGTAAATTGGCTCAAAAAACGCATAAAGGGCAAATTGGCATTTTAGAGCCGACAGATATAGAGGAACCTGGTGAACAAATTATGAACTATAGGCTCAGGTTTCTCATAACAAGTACAATACCTGTCAAAATTATGAACTATTCTGGTGAACAAATTACCATACATAAAGGCAAAATTGTAAAATTATTGGAAAATTGTATGGAGCTAAGAATGAACAGATTGGCATTAATTCTATTGATGAAAGAAAAACTCCGAAAATTAGCAAAACAGAATTTTTTAAATTATTCAAATTGGATCATTTGACTGAGGAGAAAAGAACGGCTCTGGAAAATTTGTTATATGCTTATGAAGATGTTTATTCGGTACATGATTACGATCTTGGATGCTGTGAAATACGGTTCATCTCTCAAGCACCGTATTGGATTCCATACTCGCAGAGGGATATCATGAAGGAAATGGTAGATAAATTAATAGAGCACAATGTCGTGGAACCATGTACGATCGCCTGGATGGCTCCTGCCCTACTAGTAAAGAAGAAAGACTGCTCGTATCGCTTTGTAATGGACTACCGTAAATTAAATCAAGTGATTGTTCCTGATGTTTATCCACTTCCGAACATAACCGAATCTCTTTAACAGTTAGGAAATTCAAAATTTTATAGTGTCCTTGACGCTAAAAAGGATACTTCCAGCTTGAAATAAACCATCTCCAAAAACAGGATTTTGTACGGTTGAAGTACTCTCTCAGAAATTCAACGGAAAAGAACATCCAATAGCGTATGCCAACAGATTATTGAAGAAGAATGAGCAAAACTATTCAGTCGTAGAACGAGAATGTTTGGGAGTAGTATATGCATTGAAGCAATTTAGAGTTTATTTGTACGAAAGAAGATTCGTTATGCAAACCGATCATAAGCTATTGAAGTGGATTTTTAATTTGAGAGACCCCTCATCGAAAGTGGCGAGGTGTGCATTATCGCTGTCAGAATTTCAGTTCACCATCAAACATAAATCCGGGACAGCGAATACTAATGCAGATGGCCTATCCCGAGTACCGATTTCAGTTGTGGCTGAGTATGAGCCAATAGTTTGTAAGGAAGAGATTGCTTGTGAGCAACATCTTGAAACTCCCTGGAATGAGATGATGGACTACCTGAAGAATCCTGAAGGGAAAACATCCTCAAGAGACTGGACAGACAAGATAGAGAACTTTTTTCTCGATGAAGATGGAGAAAAAGGCATTTATCATGTAAAGCATTCACAAGATCATAAAGAAACGCGGGATCAATTAGTGTTGCCTAAGAGTCTGAGAAATCAATTATTATTTCTCCAACATGACCTTCCAACATCTGGACACTTAAAATCAAAACGTATGTGGAGAAAACTTAAACCTAAGTATTATTCGCCCATGATGAGAGCTGATATTTCTAAATATTGTGATGAATGTGAGAGATGTCAGCTTCGAGCACAGCTTCTAAGAGAAAGGAACAACTACTTCAAAGCTTCCCCCTGACAAAATACCCATTTTTCGATTAGCTTCGGATGCTATTGAACTTTTGCCCAAATCAGATTAAGGTTACAAATATATACTTTTTGTAAATATATACAAGATTTGCAGATGTCGTTCCTCTCAGAGACCAGAACGCCTCTACTGTTGAATCAAAAGGGATACATGTCAACCATCCAGGGACTGTATGGTGGTGGCCGACAAGGTAGGTCCCCGGATGGGTTACAGAGATACAGAATTTGATTTATAATGCGCGTTTTGGAGAAGGGAGGGTAATGGTGAGGTGCAGCAGTTGGTTAGGTAGGGGTGTCAAGAGGGGAGTTCTTTAGACAGGGGTGGAGAATATTAATACTTGGTGATGAATGGAAATCTGGGGGTGAGGGGCATCGGATTCTATTGCCGGTGGTGGAGATATACTGGAGCTGGGGGTTACATCTAGTAGAGATGATTGGAAGGAATTTCTGGGTCGTGTGTTGTAGGGCGATGTTTTAATGGTTGAAAATAGGGGTTGAGGGACGGAGGTAAGGGGTATTGAGAGATACTAAGAGATATTTCACAGATGATTCAGATGTCTGTTTTTAAAAAAGCTATTGAAGGAGAGGAATGGATTTCGGACGAAAGGCTGGACCAAAGTTTTAGACCAGAAGCAGAGATGGTGTTGAGTTAGTAAACATGGCTAAGCGTGGGAAGCACAAAAGGGGTGAAGGGGGGAGAAAGGTAAAGAGGTGAGTAAGAGATTGTTGAGGGCCTTATAAACAAAGGTTGCCAAGTTGAAGGCATAGAGTAAATGAATGGGAATAATACCCATGGAATTAAATAGATGCGAGAAGGTTTGCAGAGTTTAAGATAGATACGGAGAAACCGCTTTTGGAGACGAAAAAGGTGTTGAAGGTTAGATTTGGTGGAGGAACCCCAGAATTGAATCCTGTAGGAAAGAGAGGAGTGAATTAAGGTATAATAGAGTGACATTAAGATATGAGAAGGAAGGAAATGGAGACGGGAGAAAAGACTGAGGTGATAATTTAGAGTGGAAGCAATAATTAATGTCTGTATCCCATTATAGGTTATGAGACAGGTAAATTCCGAGATATTTAAAGGATGTAGAGGGAGAGATGCTGTGGGAATTGTAAATTAGCTTAAAGGAAGTAGAATCAAATTTTCTGTTGCGTTGGGAGAAAATGATGTAGGTAGTTTTGTCGAGGTTCAATTGTAAATGGTTGGTGCTGTTCCAGAGGAGAAATTTATGGAGAGAAATACTGAACTTGTGTTCGAGTGCCGTAAGTGTGAGGTCCATGAGAGATAGAGTAGCATCATCAGCACAAAGAGTTAGGGACAGAGAGGGAAGTATATAGGCGAGACCGTTTATAAATAAATTGAAAATGTGACATTCCATGTCAGTACGTCCGTTGCACCCGGCAGAGGGCAGTATTTGTCCCAGTGAAAAGTTTGTGTGTTGTGCTTGTTTTTTTTTATGTGTTTATTGGTTGTGCCGCTTATGAGTTTTGGTTGTCTGGAATGTTTGTTGTAGGTAGTGAAGTGGTTTGGTGTGTCTGTTTTGGTAGAAGGGGGTGTAAGTGAGTAATTGTTTAAGTGCGTGTTGTCTTTGTGGGATGCATGTTGTCGTTGTTCGTTTGCTTTTGTTTTTGCGTTCGTATAATAAAATCAGTTGGTTATTGCAGCGAGCAGTGGTAATTATTGTGTTCGTTATAAGTGGGGGTTTTTTAAGTTATTGTTGTGTCTGGGGTTTATTCATTGTTTCTTGAGTTATGGCCGTTCCCGCTCCTTATATGAGAGGGGGGAGGGGAACACTCATGTTCTGTTGGAGATGCTATTGTTTTCTCAAAGAAGTTGTTCTTGTGTGAGAACAGTGGCAGTCTCCGTGCCTATTGTTGTATATTTTCGATTTTTAAAGATATAAAGTGTTTTTTGTTGTCGGTTAAGAACTGTGGAGAGAGGCAGACGTTTTAATGATGACGCATAAGACATATTTCAAAAGGAGCGGCCATGTTGGCCCTTGTTCGAATGAAGCCAGATAGGCACTTTTGTTGCTCCTGCATTATTTGTAATAGTCTACATTTCAAACTAAATGACTTAATTAGAACATCGTTTTTGAATCAATGCATATTGTCATTTTAATAATTTGTGGTTGCCATCTGTTGTTTTGGAGTTGCGGCCGCCGAACGCTTTCTCTTGCTGTGGAAGTTGGTGCCGGGCAGTGAAGCCCCAGCGTGTGTGAGGTAAAAAGCAATCTCGGATCCATAGGTGAGTGTGTTTTTTTTTGTTTTCTGCCTGTTGCGTGAAAGACTCTACCCCAATGTAATAGCAAGCGAATCGTGCCGCCAGCGTTACCCGTTAGGAAAATGGGTGTTCCTCATTTTGTGCTAGTGGTAAACAGCCTGGAATGTTCAAGTGAACTGGGACAGTGCGTTTGCCTTTTGAACTCTAGGAGAATAACTGTTCTTAATGGCTAGTATTCATGAATGTGTTGAACATTTTTGGAATAAGAGCTAAATATTATGAATTGTGTTTATTCGTTAAAATGGCATTTAGTTAAGTAGGAGTAAGAGTTATGAGCGTTTCTCGTTGTCCCAGGGTTATAAAGAGGGATTGCAAAGCTACAGGTTTTAAAGGGTTTTTTTTCCAAGAGGTACAGGTCAATCGTGCAACTATTGGCTGTCACAACCTTAGTCCGCTAAGCAGTCATAACTAGCACTAAGGGAAAACTGTTCCACACAGAATCGGGCCTTCCGGGGTTCCAGTGATCCTCCCCCAATTCATATGAAAGGGATCACCCAACGCTTTTGTGCGCAATTTGGTTCGGAATATTTGTCGGCCCGAGGTCTGAGGGTTGAGATTCAGACCGGCAGGTAGCTTGGGCTGCTTGCCAGAGGTTGTATGTTGACAAACTGTCTGTTTCTCTGTTCACAATCCCCTATTTTAGCGCGCATCCATGTCATATAGCTCATGGTAAGCACGTAGTTGGCTATAGCAAGGCCAGGTTAAGTGGTGCTTAGTAAATTACTGAGGGCCCCCCCTCCCAAAAAGAGTTCTAAATGTAATGTTGAGTGTATAAATACATGAGCTAAGCTTTTGTGAGACACTGCCACTGCAAAGTTGTACTTCTTTTTAGGTATATTAAAAATTGTTCAACCATGTTTGATGCGTGCTTCTGTCATAAATTAGCCAGCAGGTGACCGTCAATACGATGCCCCAGAACCGTTGATGAACTTGTCTCTGTGGAATCTCAAAGTTTTAGGCCAAATCGCCTGAACGCCTGGAGGGTGATTGTATCTGTTGTACCTGGGAGGGATTTTCCTAGGGGAATCGCAATTTTTGACGTTCTTCAGTGGGAGCTTACTGAGGTGTTCATCACAAAAAGAAGAGGAGAGAGGATAGACCCTTGGGGGACTCCAATATTACGTGTTACTGGTTCGGAGGATAAATTGGATAACCGTAAGAAATAAACTGTGTTTGAGAAAAAGCTTGAGATCCAATCTAATGGAGGACTGCGAATCTTGAAAAAAAAGAGACAGTTTGAAGAGGAGACTATGAGGAATGAAGTCAAAAGCCTTGGAATAATTTACAAAGAGGGATACGACAAACTTGATACTGGCGATGTTGGAGATAATAAAATCAGCCACCTCGAAGCATGCAGTGGAAGTATTGCGCTTTGGGTGAAACCATTTTATCAGGGAGAGAGGAGATTGTTTGAGAATACAAAAGAGGAGAGGCGGGCATAGAAGAGAATTTCGAAGATTTTAGAGAAAGAGGGAAGGATTGAGATAGGATGGTAGTTGGAAAACTTAGAGGAGTCGCCCTTTTTGTGGAGTGGGATAATTTTAGCAGTGCAAAGGCAGGAGGGGAAAGTCCCTTGGGAAAGCGAAATATTGAAAAGCAAAGCGAGGGAGACCGCGAAACCTGATGTGGCTGAAATGATAATTTTGGGACAAATATCAAGTGGGTCGGGGTATCGAGATGATTTAAGGCGAGAAATGAGAGGGAGAACCTCTTCTGGGGAAGTTGGGATGATGAAAAAGGAGGAAGGGTTGGAGGGAAAAGAGAAGGGATAGTTCTTAGGAAAGGGGGAATTGTTTGGGGGCTGGGGTAATAGGTTTTCTAAGAAAGATGTAAGCTGAGGGGGGGTTAAGGGTCCGGGGGTCAGGAAATGGGGTAACTTGAGTTGGAGTGCCGCGAATTATTATCAATCACCTTCCACTTCAATTTATTGTCGCACAAGTTGTTGAATAGGTGGGAGAAGTAGGAAGATTTAGTTTTTTTAATAATGGATCGGACATGGTTAGAGAAGGAGCGAAATTTGAATTTATTATGTAGATTAGGGGTGCGCCTAAATTTGCGATAGAGAGCGTTCTTATGAGAGATAAGCTAAAGAATCTCGGAGTTCATCCATGGCTTTGAGAGAGGGGGTTTGGAGTTCGGGGGAGAGGAAGGAATAAAAGGAAGGTATCTTGCTAAACCGAAATTTATATGGGTTAAGAACTGAGACAAGAGGGTATTAATATCATCGCCTGGAGGGAGCAAAGTGGTCCAACATGTATTTTCCAAAAAGGAGTTGAAGGCCGCCAATCTGTTGTTAGTCAGAAGCTGGGATTTGACGGAAGTAGAGGGGGATTGTGAGGGCTTGGAAAGGGACTGGAGAGGGAAGGTTGGGAAATGATCTGAAATGGCGCAATCGATAGTGCCACTGAACCTATTTTCAGAAGAGGCGAAGAAACATTGATCCAAGAGAGAATATGTGTTATGGAAACTAGAGTAGTGGGTGGGGGAGGCAATGAGTGGAACTAAACCGGTTCTGGTCATTTAGTCGAGAACTGAAAGAACATTTGCAGAAGACTGAAGAAAATCGAAATTGAAATCACCTGCAATCAAGATTTTATGACAGGAAAAAGTGAGGTCGAATAGCATGGACGAGAGAAAAGCTAAGAACGAGGTGACATGTCTGGTGGGAGGGCGGTATATGGAGATGAGCACCAGTTTCGAATTAATCAGTAAGGTGAGAATTTCAAAATCAGGAGTGGATAACATATAGCTTGGCATACGAATGTAATTAAGAGAGTTAGAAATATAAACAATGGTTCCGCTTCCTCTCTTGTTAGGATGATGCAACGTTTCGAACATAAGTTAGGTAAGTGGGGAATATCGGCGGAGGTTTTAGACCAGGATTCGGAGAGTTGAAATGATTTGTGGCTGGAGGGGTAGGAGTGCAAGGAGAGTTTAGAAAGAGGAGAAATTCGCCTGGAGGCTGCGGATGTTGAGACTTAGCAGGAATACGGAAGAGGAGGATACGGAAGGAAATTTTTCTCTGGAGAAAAAACTAGTATCGGGATTGATGACTTTCTTTATATTGCGAGTCTTATGCAGAAAATAGCAAACTGGCCAGACGCTTTCTGTTGTGCAGCCATTAGGTATAGATTAACCGGCAAGATTGTAAAAACTGCACATACCCTTGAGCTATTCCAAATTGACTGCCCTGCGACGTTATATCAACAACTACCAAAAATATTCTATCAGGTGCCTACTGACAAAGACAAAAGTTGTCATGGATTTTTTAACACGACACAGCAAGGAACTGAAACTGTCAGGCATTTTGCCAACTGCTTGCAATTTATTGTTCTCAAGGGTCTCCAATACTCTATGGAGCAGAGATGGCATGATGGAGGATATCCTCTTGCAGCGACTATGAGAGGGAAAACTGCTGAAATTTCAGGTGCCATATACAGTAAAACCTGTTTATAACGGAACCTGGATACAGTGGAAACCTGTTCTTAACGGAAATTTTTCCTGGTCCCATGAATTTCCTTATAAAGTACAATGTAACTCTAACTGTCTAACGCGGAAACGGAAAGGAAATACCGATTTTAATGGAAAATTAATCATCCAGTATGAGAATCAGAGCCAGGAAAAGTCTTGGAATTGCTTCCAGCCAATCAGAAGCGAGAGCACAGTAGTATTCGACATCCAATGGGCGTTCTAAGCCACATGTACACTGTTCAGCAATTGCTATATAAACTCTTGAATCTCTGCATGGAATTCAGTCATTCGGACACACTGTTGCTACCACATAACGACTCTGCAAAGATTTTATCACTCGACAGACAAAGACCTACCCTTTGTAGTTTGCCTGCAACTCATACGCGTCTAAGGTAAGATCATGCCAATATTTAATTAACTATTGTTAACATAGTTGCCTTCAGTAAGGACTCTATGCTCCAAACTGCCTTGTTAAACTTTTGTTTTCTACATCTAGTTTTAGCTATGCCATCAAAGAAGAGAGTGACCCTTAATTTAAATACAAAAATTGAAGTAACTGATGCCAATGAAAAAGATAAATTAAGTGTTACGCAATTTGTGGAAAAATTTAAAATTGGAAAAACACAGGTTTATGACATCTTAAAGGCCAAATCGAAAATTAAAGGGCAACTGACATCAAAATTTGACATATGTATTTTTTGTACGAAAATTATAGAGGATATTGAAAAAACAAATTCTGCACAAAAAGTTTTCAAATATCACTATTATTATCTGAGTTATTTAATTTTAAAAATTAATGCCTACATCAGCACACATGACAGTCTGATGTCAGAGGAGAATAAGTCTCTATCTCTCTCACAGATTAGTATTAATCAGTTTCTTTTCAACGCTATTCATTGCCTCACTGTGCCCTATTTTTACTGTATTTTGGCAGCAATAATAAAGAGCAAGAACTACAGGACATTTTATTTTCACGTTTTACTAAATGATGATAAAATAAGGAAAATTTGAGTATCAACTTTTTCTATGTGCTCCTTTAAAATATTAGGACGGGAGGGGGGAGGAATAAATTTTAACTTTCACGATATAATTGTTTTTATATATAATTATGTTTCATTTTGAAAAATAACATACTGTTTTGGTAACCACTTATAATCAAATGATATTTATTTACTAATAAATTTTTTCGTGTATTTTATTCTAATTTAAGAATTTTTTTGTTGAACCATTTCCATTTTAATAACCACGCTCGACAGACAAATAATGATCCAAATGTTATATTCAGGGGAAAACAATGACAGATTTAGATATTGGATATGCTTGCTTTTTTGTATGTAGCAAGCATTTACATATATCAAAAATTCTTTATTTGTTAGATTAGGAAAGTTATTAATTAGGAAACGGTTGTAATGAACTTCGTTCTGATTCAAAATGTTCTGTCGTATATATCTGTATTGTCTTTAATATTGAATAAGAGACTTCTGATTTATATTTTTCATGAACCAATAAAATCTAATAAAATCTTCGGGCATTCTAATCCATAATACTGTGATGATTACAAATGTGATAAAATAAGTTATGTTAAAAACAACGCAACTAAACAGAAGTTATACAGGGTGTTTTTGAATTGAGTACAGATTTTTTGGGAGATGATAGAAGAGGTCCTTAGAAGTATTTTTTGTCATATGAACATGGGATCCCCGCAGCTCCGTTTACTTACAATACTGCATTGAACAATCAAAATACACCAGGACGGAGTGTGCGTTGGTAGGCCTAGATTATTTTATTTTTAACAATTAACACAAGCAATCTACTGTAATAACTTTTACAGTAATTGTTCGAAATGACCGCCATTTGCTTCATAGCATAATTCGCACAATAATCGTATTTTACAAAGGGGTTGGATTTTCCTTGACAAAGTTTGTCCTAAGACTTTTCAACAAACAAGCACGTGCACCTTGACATTTCTTTGCAAACAATTACTTTAAAAGTTATTACAGTAGATTGCTTGTGTTAATTGTTAAAAATAAAATAATCTAGGCCTACCAACGCACACTGCGTCCCGGTGTCATTTGATTGTTCAATGCAGTATTGTAAGTAAACGGAGCTGTGGGGACCCCATGTTCATGTGACAAAAAATACTTCTAAAGACCTCTTATATTATCTCCCAAAACATCTGTACTCAATTCAAAAACACCTTGTATAAAATAAAACTCAACAATCTAACCTAAGAGCTTAAATTGGGCAACATCGAAAAAATTAGTGACCACTCTCAACTTGGATGCCAGCATGATTTTGCTCCATCTTCTACAAGCAACTTCAGAGTGTAATCCATAGTTTGATGCCTCTTTGAACTTCAACCAAGATGTATTTGTAATAACTACCATTCTTCAATATCAGGATATGTAAGCCACTTTTCATATTCATCTTTATCGTCCAGTTCTGTTCAGATAGACATTGCCCTATAAACTGTGATACAGGTTGTTCTGGTTACCCAGACAATCTCTTCTCCGAAAATCATTCTCATCTACCTCTCACCATGTAAAACCTTCACCCTGTTGTGAACTTGTCATGCTATTTGGGACATTAAGTTAATTCAATCTGGACACTTGACCTTTCTAAATTAGTCAAATTGTAATTTTCAGTTATTTTTTTTTCTGTCTTCAGTCTTGGCCCTAATGTAATTTGAAATTTGTCTTTTATCAACTTTTAAGGGGGAATATAATTTTTAACTTTCGTTTGTCCCATTTTCCTGCATCCATTATGCAGGTTGATGTGGAGTAGTCAAACTCATTTATTTAAATATTTTTTTTTATTTACCTTTTCAATTTTCATATTGTCATGATATGAAATTGGAAAAAGGAATTACATATATAATTTCCTATTTCTATGTTGCGATTGAATCAATCAGCAAGTTGTCTTTGTTAACAACTTTGCTAATTTTAAGGTAACTTCACTTAAGCTTGTTCAGCTTAATTGAACATTAAACATTTCATTGTTGGGTTCTGTTTGTGTTGGCCACACAGATTTTTTTACAGCCCTTTTTATACGTACAACATTACAGTATGTTTTATAATTTTCCTAGCAACTTAGATGTTGTTAAAATAACTTGACTTGATTCAAGCATTTGTATCACATTTTTGGGGGGGGGTCAAATTAATTATTCTCATTTGTGGAATTTATTCTTTTTGTAATGTTTTATTTTAAAAGAAAATATCTTTCTAAGAATATTAAAAATAGAGTTCTTCAATTTTACTTTGTCTTTCGCCATTGTTTTTCCAATTGCAATCACACTATTCAATTCCTTACAACCTAAGTTAATTAATTTTGTCTTAAAGAAATTTTCTAAAAAAAAATACACAACGCAATGTCTAATCTGAATGATGTTTGGTTTATAAATCCACTATACAACATTTCACAAATTTAATCTTTTGAACTATTAAAGTATTTTGATTAACTTGACCTTATTTGGCTTTAATCAATTAATTTTAAATAAAGTAAATCTATATAAGAAACTCTTGTTCATTAAATATTAAAGTAGAGTAGTAAACATTTGTTTGTCTTAACTTTAGAGTTGCTTAGATAAATAAATACATTACTGTTTATAAAAATCGCAACACCCTGATGGAATAGCCCAATCTGCATTAAATTTGGAGCATTTGCATATCATGGGTCAGAAAAGAAACCATTAGATTTTCAGGTCAATACAATGCGTTTTATTGTCACATTAGTATCGGGTGAAACCACCGTGGGATGCAATTACAGCCTCTAAACGTCGTGACATTGAGTCAAACAAGCTCTGAATAATGGCCTGGGGAATGTCCTGCCATGCTCTGTCTACACGGGTATACAGTTCATCCACAGTTGCTGCTGCAGGAGTCTGACGAGCCAATCGATCAGCAACCCTGTCATGTTCGATTGGGGACATGTCTGGTGAACATTGTCCTGCCTACTGTAGCACCCCACTGTTGTGCTAACACTGTGGAAGTGGCTGTACGATCTGCTACACACATGCGATAGAGGTGTATGTCATCTCGCGGTGTCGTCGTGCTGGGTCTTCCTGAGCCTGGTCTTCGGTGTGCCCTGTTCTCTTCGCGCCACTGCCTCCATGCACGCATAATTGTCGTTGCATTACGTCCTACAAGAGCAGCAATGTCACGATACGACCATCCCGCTTCACGCAGACCAATTATGCGTCCTCTTTCAAAGTCTGTCAGCTGTTGATATGGTACCCTTCGTCGTCGTCGAGGCATGGTGTTCTTTCAAGCAATTACTCTGAAAATCTAATCATTTATACTCTGACCCATTGTATGCAAATATTGCAAATTGCATATGGATTAGACCATTCCATCAGGGTGTTGCGATTTTTATAAACAGTAGTATAGTTTGATTTAATGCTGAAATGCATAAGACTTAAAAAAAAAAATATAGTAACGTTTATATAAGGACGTCACTTTTGTTGCCTAGTGACCAGGATTAGAATGAATTGCATTCTAGTTTAGGAATTATTATTCCTAAGTTTGTTTAATGTTTTGCTTAATATTAAAGTCACACTTGTTATTTTGTAATGATATCTTATATCATTAGTTCATTCACTGAATAAGGAATTTTTATTTGGCTGTTTGTGTAGTGCAATTTGGAGAACAAAGTCGTTATGGATAGTTTTTATAGTGGGTTTATTGAGGTGGTTTGTCATATACAGGGCATTACATATGTTGACATAAGAAATCCTGAACGTATAGAATTGCAACGCCTTATTCATGAGTTTGCTAAATCATTTTCTGATGAGGTTCATGTTTTAAAAGGAGTTAATAATTATATTGCAGATTATAAAATTGATAAAAAAAGTCCCATTTTTTTTTCTCATCAATATAAAATTCCACATATTTATTTAGACTGGTACAAAAAGAAGATAGATGAATTTTTGAAAGCTGGTATTATTGAGAAAAGCACTAGTCCTTGGAATTTCCCCATACATATCATTCCTAAAAGGAATGGGGAAATAAGATTGACTCTTGATCTTAGAAAGATCAAGAAAGTTGATTTTCCTATGCCACCAATTAAGGGAATTTTTGAAAGCCTGAAGGGACATACTGTTTTTTTCAGTTATTGATCTCAATAATGGATATTATCAGGTCCCAGTATCTGAGTTCCTTAGAGAATGTTTGACATTCCAAACTCCATGGGGAAAATTCCAAATGACTCGTCTTCCACAAGGTGGTAAAACATCAGCACACCTTTTTCAAAATTTTATGGTTACGACGTTGCAAGAGTTTATTGG
Organism: Rhysida immarginata; assembly: GCA_023313115.1. Lineage (NCBI taxonomy): Eukaryota > Metazoa > Arthropoda > Chilopoda > Scolopendromorpha > Scolopendridae > Rhysida > Rhysida immarginata. The sequence continues at coordinate 25,675 of JAHWFO010093612.1, forward strand.
AAATGGGGTACAGGTATTTCAGGATGATGTGCTAATATCTTCACCAGATTTTAAATCTCATTTAATTTTGCTTCGAAAAGTCTTTTCGAGATTTGCCAGTATTGGGTTAGTTATGAAACCTTCTAAATGCTCTTTTTGTACTAGTCAGGTTGGGTATTTGGGTCATATTATTGATGCTAACGCTGTCATGCCTGATGATGATAGAATTAAATGTTTACTGCAATTATCGGCTCCTAAAAATATTAAAGGGGTAAGATCCTTAGTAGGTGCTCTAAATTTTTATCGTCCATTTATTAGAAATTTATCTGTTCTTTTACAAATTTAACTCGTAAAGGCACAAAATTCGTTTCGGACTCTGTGTGTCACCAAGCATTAGAATCTATCAAAAGTCAGTTAATTAACCCTGTTCTTCTTACTCCACCTGATTATTCAAAACCATTTCAATTATACACTGATGCTTCTGGTCAAGGTCCACAATAGGTTACTGATCAAGATTTTTTTTTCTGTCTTCAGTCTTGTGCCCTAATGTAATTTGAAATTTGTCTTTTATCAACTTTTAAGGGGGATATAATTTTTAACTTTCGTTTGTCCCATTTTCCTGCATCCATTATGTAGGTTGAGGTGGAGAAGTCAAATTCATTTATTTAAATATATTTTTTTATTTATCTTTTCAATTTTCATATTGTCATGATATGAAATTGGAAAATGGAATTACATATATAATTTCCTATTTCGGTGTTGTGATTGAATCAATCAGCAAGTTGTCTTTGTTAACAACTTTGCTAATTTTAAGGTAACTTCACTTAAGCTTGTTCAGCTTAATTGAACATTAAACATTTCATTCTTGGGTTCTATTTGTGTTGGCCACACAGATTTTTTTTTATAGCCCTTTTTATACATACAACATTGCAGTATGTTTTCTAATTTTCCTAGCAACTTAGATGTTTTTAAAATAACTTGACTTGATTCAAGCACTTGTATCACATATTTTTTTTTTGGGTCAAATCAATTATTCTCATTTGGGAATTTATTCTTTTTGTAATGTTTTATTTTAAAAGAATATATCTTTCTAAGAATATTAAAAAGAGAGTTCTTCAATTTTTACTTTGTCTTTCGCCATTGTTTTTCCAATTGCAATCACACCCTATTCAATTCCATACAGCCTAAGTTAATTAATTTTGTCTTAAAGAAATTTTCTTAAAAAAAAAATACACACAACGCAATGTCTAATCTGAATGATGTTTGGATTATAAATCCACTATACAACATTTCACAAATTTAATCTTTTGAACTATTAAAGTATTTTGATTAACTTGACCTTATATGCCTTTAATCAATTAATTTTAAAATAAGTAAAGCTATATAAGAAACTCTTGTTCATTAAATATTAAAGTAAAGTAGTAAACATTTGTTCGTCTTAACTTTAGAGTTGCTTAGATAAATAAATAGTTTGATTTAATGCTGAAATGCATAAGACTTAAAAATATATATATATAGTAACTTTAATATAAGGACGTCACAATATCATCGATCCAATAGACAAATCCACAAAGGAAAACCGGTACATTTTAGTAATGGTTGACATATTCACACATTTCTCTTTAGAGAACGGTCCGGTAAAGCTGTCATGGCTGCATTCATGAAAAATGTCACCTGTCAATACAGTATACTGTCTGAAATCATCTCTGATTGAGGACAAGTGTTATGTCGGAAGTTATGCACAATATATGTGCAATCCTCAACTTCGAATGGGTTCTGTGAGCGAGCAAATCAAACAATTATTGAAAAACTATACAGGATATGCCAGAATCAGATGAACAGCTGGGATGATTTGCTCCCATTTGTATTATTCTCAGCGTGGATGGTGATCCATGAGAATGTAGGAGACTCTCCAGCATTCATCCTATATGGCTTCGACCCGGATACACGAGACTCATGGTCGACTCCAGACTTGGAGAGCTCGAATACGGTAGTCGAATATAAATGAGACCTAGTAAAAAGACTGGAGATGGTGCACAAACAAGCTAGGCAAATGAGGGTGAACAGAAAGGAAGGAAACTAGCTAGAAAAATAAAACTTAGCAGCCTACCATACAACTTTCAGCAGGATAACTTGTGTGGCACCTAAAGAAAGGAGCCCTAAAAGGAAGCTAATGTACAAATACTCAGGTCCATTTCACATGGTTCGACAACTAAACACAGTCAAATATGAAATTAAACTGGTCTCGGGGAGAAAGTCTCAAACTGTGCATGTCGAGAGGCTAAAATCGTGTGTCAATTACATACCTACAGCTCGTACACCAGCTAATGCCGAATTGAGCACAACTGATGACTCAGATGAAGAACTTGATGATGAGGTACCCTGGCGAACCGTGACTGCCCCTGAAACGCCAATGCTTGCACATGAATCACCTATACCCTGTTACTCGCTACGAATGAGACCACCACTGGATTACAGTGCTCTGCATCATGGGCGAATATAGTCGATTATAATTTAATAATAAGCTCATTTCTTGACAGACGAGTTATTATAGTTCATCCACCCTTGCCTTGCACGGGATATAAACAAAAGCACGTGGTGAAGCGCAATTCTATTGGCTGATTGAGCCTTGCAACTTCCGTGTTCCTGGGCGCACACGAAAATTTAGTTCACAAAAGAAAACGTGAAAACTGACTTAAAACTGTAACAATCAGTTCTGAAAACAACTAAAATCATTAAATGTAATTAATTGGGCTAAAAAAGATAATAAATTACACATAAATTGATCATTTTTTAAAGAAATATATAAAAAAAATACAAACGGGAGAAATCGACAACTCTGGTGCCAACGACAGGACAGAAATCACCATCATGGTATTAAGGGATTAAGTGATTAAACATAGTCCATGGAAAAGATTAAGATTGTTGTGCAGGAAAGAAAACATGTGTCTGGGGGCCCCAAACACATTTATTTAAGATTTATTCTTCATGTAATTTATTCAAAAAATCGACTGTATTTATGAAATTGATATTTATAAAGTCAACGGGATTCATAAAATTCAAAAAGACCAGGGTGGGGCAATTGTCCATATTCTTATCGTAACACATTCCGAGACATACTGAATAAAGTAAATGGCGTTTATATGTCTTACAGCCAAGATGTCTATTTAAGATTTATTTCTTGTGTAATTTATTTAAAAAATCGACGATATTTTTGAAATTGATAATGATTATTCGAAAAGCAATTTATGACCGATCATAACACATTCTGAGACAAACAGAGTACAGTACATGGCTTTGATATGGAAAGCAAATATGATAAAAAATTGCACTTTCCTGCTATACTTTGGACCTCTCTAAATAATTCAATATATTTATTTTTTTGTTTGATAATTATTTAACATATAACGTACAATACATAATATTTCATGATTTTCATAAATTAATGTCTAGCTTTTATAAAGCTTGTAAAAAATGTTTCAATGTTTGTTGATTCAATCGTATATCGGATGATTTTCAGAAATTATTTTTCATACATATTGTGTATAAAATAAATTTATAAAATAAATATTTTATATAAATGTCTTTCTTGCTATAGCTTTTCATTAAAATAGATACTTTTTATTTTTAATAAATAGTAAAAAGCCCTAAAGACTTTCAATTGAATGTTTTGAGGGCATAAGGGATTAGTACGAGGGTTGTACCAAAAGTAAGGTTCCCATATTTTTTACAAGTAGAAATCATTGTTTATTGTTATTAATTTATACATCGTTGAAAAGCTTACACTGTTGTCTATTATTCAACATAGTCTCCATATTTTTCGACACACTTTTGAAGACGTTGCTCCAGCTTTTGTATTCCTAAGTCGAAGAAGTCTCCCGCCAATCCGTTGAGGAAGCGTGTGAGCTCTACTTGGACTTCATCGTCGCTCTTGAAGCGTTTGCCACCTAAGTGTTCCTTTAGCTTGGGGAAGAGGTGATAATCGCTGGGGGCTAAGTCCGGGCTGTACGGGGGATGGGGCATAACAGCCCACCCAAATTTCTTCAAAAGCTCCTGTGTTTGACGAGCGACCCTCAGCAAAAGCCCTGCACCATTTTCGGACGTGCTGAACGGACATGCACTTTTCACCATAAACCTCAGTCAGTTGTCGATGAATCTCCATGGGCGGTAACTTCCTTGCGTGGAGAAACCGGATTACTGCTCGAACCTCGCACTTGGCGGGAGCGGCGATCAACACTTCCATCTCTGACGGCTGCCAAGCGAACACTGAGCGCCGTAGCGAATCGCTCGAGAGTGGGGCTCGAGAGTGCGGGAACCACTGCGCACGGCACTGTTGTCGGATTTAGTCTAGCACCTTCCCTCGAGGCTGTAGCTCATTGGGAACCTTACTTTTGGTACAACCCTCGTAGATTAAAGGATACAAAAGATAGGGATTCATCTGGCCTTGCCAAGCCATGTGTATCAGGGGGATGCTAAATTGATTCCTCCAATCACAGGAGCCTGCGCAGGAATACTTGGTGTTTTTATGGTGTTTTTTTGTTTACATACTGTGCAAGGTAAGGGTGGATGAACTATAGAGTAGGTGGGGACTGTGTGATAAATATCCACGTTAAAATCTATATCCACATGAACATTTCTAGTATAAATACATAGTATTCTCTATAAATAGTTTTCATAGGATGAGATCACAGACTAATTGATCAAATAATTTGAAAGCACACTAATTGGCATGACAATAACCACACTTGATATTATGACATTTTGTTGGTATAATTTTATTAATTATTTATAAAGCATAAATAGATAAACTATTGTTAGATTTAATCTGTCTATTAATGTCATCAGTTATCATAACATCATAGCACCTTTGCAAAGAAAAGGTGGGGGAGGATAGAACCCAACTCTAGAGAGGGAGGGTCGATAGACAGATAAAGAGGGAATTAAATTCCTATAAATTAAGAGATCAAGGTAACAACCCTTGTAAGAACAAAGACACGTTCTAGGGTGTTATCTAAAACATTACCATATATGGAATTCAGACACTGAATGAGGAAGTATAAAGGGTAGAAGAGAAAAAGAAAAAAAAAGGAATATAACAGATGACGGGTGAGAGCAAGAGAGTGAACAAGTCAGGCAAGTCCGAAGAGTAGCAAGAAAGAACTGTGGGAAGAGCACGACAAACGTCGCCAGCAAACTTGCGAGATCAGCAGCGATTGCATGACTCGGAACATGGCTAAGGTGGCTAGACCTATCCTTTGGTTGGGAGAATGAAAACTACTCTTCAATGATGTCGAGTGGATGACCTTCCAAGGAAATGCGGAAGACAGCAATCGAAGGAGAAGCAGTCTGTAGGTGGTACGTCTGGGAGCTGTGAAAGCATACTCTGGTCGGACAGGACGGGCAAAACTGTTCTTGTGGGAGTTAAGCAAGCACTCAATTTCAGTCCTGAGCCAGAAACGGCAGATCACGCATAAGACATTATCTTGTACACAGTGGAGGTTGGACGCAGCAACGACCGAGCGGAGGAAGCGGTAATAGGCACCAATCATCGAGACATTGGTGGGCGTGAAAGTCCCAAGGCAGAACAAGGAACGACAAGACAGCAACAAATCTTTGGTTATATTTAACAAAGATAAGTACTATTTTTGTGTATATGGGCCCTCGCAAAACGTGCATAGAACAAACAGTGATATGAAAAGTGCATAAATATACTAGTTTGCTAAATAAAAAAATAGATCAATATATTAGGACTGGGGGTGGCCGTGGCCTGGTTGTCTCGTCGGTTGGCTTGCTTATTGATGGAGTTCAGCAACTTCAGGCACGGCCAGCTGCTGGCTGGGTGACGGCCTGGGCTTGAGGGCCACCGCTGGTGGGACAGCTATTTGGGGCACGGCTGCTGGAGGACTTTAGTCTGACCCATTTGCCAAGTGACCATAGCTGGTTTTCCAGCAGATGGTGACAGCCACTGGTTTGTTTGTCCGCCAGCAGCTCTTCCATCATGAAACCCCCCGTGCTTCGGAGGGCACGTTAAGCCGTCGGTCCCGGCTGCTACTGTCATCTCGTAGCAGTCGTTATTTACTGGGATGGTGCAAAACCTCTGTACTAGATAATATATTAGGACTAGAGACGATCATATGGAAACTGTGCATAATATCTGTGTTAAAGAACGTTTGTAGATAATCCTGAAACTGATGCCATTTAACGTAGAATTGAAGGGAATATCGTAATTTAAGATTTTTCTTTTCTGCTCTCCATAATTTATATTATTTTATACATTGTTTTTTTGTATCATTTAATTTTCCATTTCTCTTACAATATATGAATAGTTTACAATTACTGTATGTCAATGTTTAAATTCATCTGAAATAAATTGTAGAGGTTCACAATTCAATTAAGAATTATTCTTTATCAGGCCAAATAGAGTGCTATTCATTAGGGAGGAAATAATTAAAGGGAAGGGAAGACTCTTCTTTAATTTACTTCTTAATTAAGATATTTTTTATTTAATTTGCTATTACACTATACGATGATGTACGAGGTATAAATAAAAGAAAGGAATAGTTTCAAATCAGGAGATAAGCATATGAAGAAGCAAACCAGCAAATATCCAGATTTTATTCAATAAAATATTAATGACTGATGTGGGAGGAGATAGCTGTTATAATTAGATTTTCCAAGCTTTGGCTTCCTTCTATCTAAGGTAAGTGCTTTATAATTAGTTGAAAGAATTTTCTTTACATTTGGGGAGACTTTATTTCGATTTAACATGGGTGAACAAGGCAAGAATACCTATCAAAGCCTCATTCTTTGTGCGTTGATTAGTATTCCAGCCACCACGTCATTGTTATGGCTCTTCATTGTCTGCACCATGTTCATCAGGAGATCTTGCATACACTTACCAAGGTGAGTCATGTTCAGATTCTCAGTGGTTTTTTACAGTCCTTCTGCCAAGCTGGGCGATGGTCCTCAGGGTAACATTCTGGAACTTCATCTACTTTTACATATGGTTGCCCATGCCGGCATGCCATAGAGGAGGATGGTCCAAATCACTGTCTTGTACAGTAGTAATTTATTGTTGATGCTGAGGGCGCTGTTTCTACCCGGGAGAGCTACAAGACTGTACTTAGCCTTCTTCGCTTTGTTCAGAGCATAAGTTACGTGACGATTCCAGGAGAATCTTGAGTCGGTGATAATGCCAAGGTACTTGTAGTTGTCAACCCATTCGAGTTTCTTATTGAATAGCGCAAGAGAATCTGGGGGACGCTTAAGCATTTTGTTGAAGTACACAGCTTTGCATTTTCTGACGTTAAGGTTTAAATTCCAGCAATTAAACCAGTCTTCAAATTTTTTCAAAGCGTTTTGCAGACGAGTTATCACATGAGATAGCTGGTGCGCCCATGCCATGATAGCAGTATCATCAGCATAGAAATATAAAATACACTTCTCGGGTTTTGGGAAATCATGTACAAAATAATTAAATAAAATGGGCCCAAGGACAGAGCCTTGTGGGACACCAGCATTTACCTTGCAGGGAGTGGAGAAGTTTTCGCCAACTGTAGCTTGATGGAACCTGTTGCTAAGAAAGGATTTCACCATCAAAATCAAATCAGGAGGAAACTCTCTCTAATCATCTTGTGGGTTAGCCCTTCGTGCCACACCTGATCGAAAGCCTTACCAACATCAAGAAACACCACGCCACAGTACCTTGAAAGGTTCAGTGGGGTGCTCAGATCTTCAACAAGCCTCCATATCTGCATCCGACATGAATGGGCATCACGAAAGCCGAACTGCCCTTTCCGAACTAGATCACTGGTGAGACAGTGGTTCTTGAAACTGGTGAGGATAGTTTTCTTCGAGACGTTGGACATCGACGGCAGTAGACTGATAGGACGGTAGCTCGCAGGAATTGCAGGATTTTGCCCCTGCTTTGGGATACTTAACACAATAGATTGCTTCCAAGGTGTCAGGAAGTAGGAAAACTTCCAGCAGTTGCAGGAAACATTCGAGATGTCATTAATAATGATGTTCAGCAGATTCCTTAGGGCATTCTTACTTACCTTGTTTCTTCCTGGGGCCGTCCTCAGTTTGAGACTTCTGATAATGGCAGCTATCTCGCCAGTCTCGATGTTAATCTTCGATGTAGATTGCGGGAATTCATCAAGCTTGAGAAGACCATCTTCCACACGCTGGGACATGAGTTGACTCTCGGGAATATTTTTATCAGGAGTAACAAACTACATCTCTAGGGAATCTGCAATTAGTTGTGGTTTATCCTAAATAGTTTGGAAGTAATTACCTTGATGGGTGCAAAGTGGAGGAAGCATATCATTCTTCTTCTGCAGAGCTCTAGCCATGTTCCAAATGGAATTGTCGCGAGCCGACAAGCTTTTCAGCTTATCATTCCACCTAGCATTACGTAACTTTTATTTCTTCCTGGACTCTTCGTACTAACCTGTTATATTTGGTTTTTAGCCAAGGTACACGATAACTCTGCCAAATCCTACGGGTCCTGTTTCTTTCTGCGATCAAATGTTGGATTCCTGGGGTAAGCACAATTCGATGAGAAGATTTATTTTCCAATGGATAGGCACTAGTTGCAGTGGCACTATTTATTCGCATGGTGATGTCTTCAACACGTTGATTGATGTCTTCCGTACAGTTTGCTCTATCGAGTTGGCCGTCATGGTCCTTGAGGATTTCTTTGAAGAGCTTCCAATCTTGCTGATGCTTGACTTCTTCTCTGAAATTGATATTGACATTGTCAAGTTTAATGCCACAGGTTTGTGGTCAGAAGAAAGGTCATCAATCGTGAAGATGTTGTATGGCTTGAAGAAACCCTTCATCAGTGAGATATTCAACATGTCACTTATAGGGGAATAGTCACAATAATAAGTGTCCTCCACTGGCCCTGTAGCAGTGATGTCATCCTTATAAAATCATGCCATTGCAGGTCTGTGTTCTGGAGTTCCAGCTTGGATGTTTGGCATTAAGGTCACCAGCCAGTATAAGTGAAATGTCACCATGGAAGAGTTCATTGAGAACGCTAACGTCGAGAGTATGATTAGGTGAATTGTAGAGTGCCACGAACTTCACTTCACCAAGGAAGACATCATTGATGATGATGGACGCCGATTCCATACCTGCGTAAGAGTTGGAGACCAATTCTTGATGTTTAATTCCATTCTTGATGATGATCGCAGCACCACCAGAGGCACATCTTGTAGTGTTTGGAGACATACGATCGTTACGGTACACACAATAACCGGGTAGCTTGAAATCTCGGCTTGGTTTGAGGTGTCTTTCACAGAAAAAAGCAACGTCGATTTCCTGCTTCAACAGAAAGTTGTGAAACTCTATATGCTTTCGGGGAACCCCCCTAGCATTCCATATCACTCACCGAAGTTCACCTTTATTGGTCTCAGTATAATGTTGTGTAGCCATGATGAAATTAGTTGGTCTTAAAGAGCCCACTCAACTGTGGGTAACGTTTGCCTAGATTTGTAAGCAAATGACTTTTTTGTCCAATTTGATTATATATACCTTGTAGGTCGTTAATGTGGAGACCTTTTTTTTCTGGCTTAGACACTGCAGCTGCAAAGGATTTGTCCGCGGTCACCTTGGAAGTATGCATCCTTTTCACCTGAGGATATTTTGGACATTTTGTATAGCTTGAAGTGTGCTGTCCTCCACATCTTATGCACTTCAGGGGGTCTTGTCCTTTAATCTTGGGGCAGTCTTTTGACTGGTGGGCCTCTGCGCATTTGTTGCAACGAGGGTCTTCTGTGCAGCCCATGGATACGTGTCTGAAGTGCAGGCAGTTGTAACACTGTAGTGGCTTCTTGTTCCCTCGGAAGAATTCTACTAGAACTGCTAGTGGACTGATACGAGTGACAGTCTTCAATGACTGGTTATGTTCGCTATTGGGGAGCAGAACCAAAACCATAGACATATATATTGATCCTTTGGCTTTCCTAAGTCGGGTTACCTTTTCCGGGAAGTAGTTAGCTCTTCTTAGGTCTTCTTGAAGGTCTTCTAGATCGTACGTAACATCAACATTTCGAATAACGAACTTCAACACCTTCTCGGACTTCAGTTGATGGTGCTGAATTTTCAAAATATCGTCAGCTTTGATATCAGTGATGAGCTTCTTATAGATAACTTCATCTAGACATTTTACTTTTACTGTCTGTGCTCTGCCTGTATGCATTATGATTTTTTTTAGAGGTACATGCTTCTTAATCTCGTCCAAAATTTCTTTAAGAGGCTTACCATGAGTGCGTATGATAACTGGTGGGACATACGAACTTTTACTTACTTTTGGCTGATATTTTTGGCCAAGTCCTTTTATCCATTTCTGCTGCGTTTTTCTCTGGCGGTAGTAAAATCTTCTTCATCGACATTGGCGATCTTTTTCAAATATCTAACCTCGTCTCTTACCTGGACTTCTTATTTTTCACGTCAATCCAAGGGTTGCCATCAGTAGTAGGGTCATCTTCTGTAGGGTCATCTCCTTTTGCGACTGGGGTCATCCTTGCTCCCACATAGTACCGGTGGTAAGGAGGCGTCCATGTACTCCTCCTCCTTCTCCAATTCAGGAGTTGGTTAAATATTGGGACTGGCAGCCACGGACTTGGTTGCAAGAGCATTCTTAAGCAGTGAATCAAATTATTTAAGTAAGACTAACCTTTCTTCTTGAAATTTCTAATCCATTTCTGTCATCATTTGTTGGCATAAATCATTCTTTACTGATGCCTGCTTTTCACTGATGATGGCATCAAATGCAGCAATGCTTGTCTCTGGTGATGACGTCATTGTATACGAACTCGTGGGAGAACTCTCCTTCATTTGGCATACTGAAGCCACTCTTGGTAACCTGGTTAGATGTTTTAGAAAATAGTCGTTCTTAAACGGACGTACCTAGCTCTAAAGAATAAAGTCAGGTTTTCGAGAAAAATAATTCTATGCCAGGGACCCAGAAGAATAATGAGCGTCTTGATGTACTGGTTTATGGGAATATTAATTCTAATGCTAAGGACCAGCACATAAGACGTAACAGAAAGTGAATATTGCCCTGAAAAGGGCGCACCATGAAATGAGAGCAATGAGATGATGCCTGAAATGAGAGTAGAAGAGCTAGTCTGTCCTGATCGTCCTGAGCCTCTCATCCTGATCCGATCCTCGATCCGCGTCCTCCAACATCTCCCCAAACTAAACTACACTAGACAATCGACAATCGAACAGTGAAGTGAAAAGAAAGACGTGAATGGTCCAGGAGCCAAGCTCACTTTTCACGCTCGCCCAAAGAGTAAACAGAGGAGGTACACTAAACTGAAAGAGAAGCCTGATGAACTTCTTCCAGAGAAGAAATCCCCAGAAGGGACGAGAGTCAGATTGTAGATTGACGAATAGAGTCCCCAAAAATCAGCAGGATCTAAGAGATCCAATAGTTGGGGAAGACGGCCTTGTTAACGTCATCAAAGCAGACATCCAGGATATGGCGGGGTCGTCGAAACCTGAGGGGACCCTTAACAGCGAGTGGATGGTTCAGAATACCAGAAACCAGAGTATTTTCATGATTCTTGATCTTGGGTAGCATGTTCTTCATAAGTGTCTGGACAAAGGTGCCTATGTGGGTCATCCCCAAATCGTCATAAATAGAGTGGTTGTTGGTAACTTTTCTGTCAAGTTCGGCAGTGGATCGGAGAGCAACATTTTCGCAAGTCTGGAGATCCTTCCACCTAGATTTGCAAATAGTAGCCCAAGCAGGCATTCCATGGAGTAAGAAAGTACGAATCACAACCTTGTATATCAAGAGTTTGTTATCCACACCCAGAGCGCTGTTTCGCCCCAGAAGTGCAATCAAACTGAACCTCGTTTTCTTTGCTTTGTTGAGCGCGTATTGGACATGGTCGTTCCAGTTTAGTTTGGAGTCGATCATGACACCAAGATATTTATAACTTTTACCCACTCAAGTTTCTTGCCAAATAAGAAGAGGGGCTTTGGAGGGTTTTTGCATTTGCGAGTGATAAACATGACCTTGCACTTTTTGACATTCAGCTTTAATCGCCACTTAGTGAACCAGCTTTCGCACTGATGTAAAGCTTTTTGGAGTCGAGTGATGACATGTGCTGGGTTTCGTGCCCAGGTCATGATGGACCCGTCAGCAAACAAGTAAAGATTACACTTTGCAAACTTGGGAAAGTCATGGATAAAGAAGTTGAATAAGGCTGGACCCAAGACAGAGCCTTGGGGTACACCGGCATTAACATCGACATCGAGTTCAGACAAGGAGTCCCCAACCTTAACAGGAAAATTCCTCTTTGACAGGAAGGAGCAAACCAGAGCAATTAGATCGTCAGGGAACCCGTAGGTAATCATTTTGTAAATGAGCCCATCATGCCAGACTTGGTCAAAGGCCTTTTGGACATCGAGGAAAACAAGACCACCAAACATAGAGAGGTTGTGAGGACCGTTTAAATCAGTAGCAAGCTTCCATAACTGAAGCTGACAAGAGTGGCCTGGACGGAAGCCAAATTCCTCGCTACGAATGAGGTTGTTTGCCTCGCAGTAGTCGTTGAACCTCTTGAGTATAGTGCGCTCAAGGACCTTGTGGGAAGAGGTGTGAGTGAAATCATCCGTTCTCTTGATTACACAAAAACGTGTTCACGATGGGTTCTCTGCTGTCTTACAGAGGAACACAAAGCTCTGAGAATAAATATTTCCTCTGAGTGGCTGCAAAAGGATGCCCTTCAGTGATCAATCAGTGACCTATCAGTGTCGTGATGGTCTTCGAGTGACACACCACCATGCCGGTATCATTGTCTACAAGCATTTCGTCAGTGTCACGCCGACCCCTTCCGCTCGTCTAGCCCCGTGGAGAACCTCAGGGAATGTCTATGAAGACAGGCCCGGCAAGGACAATGTACCTCTTGGCTTCCTTTGGGCCGGACATCACCG
>JAHWFO010093612.1:63113-89355 GCA_023313115.1 Rhysida immarginata
TTTCATTTAGATTTAAGACTTTATTTAATTTTGTATCTCATTGGTTTTTTTAACTTTGAATAAAAGAAAATTTATTTAATTCCAAACCTTGCTTTCCTTATTGAAATAAATAAGTCACAGCCTGCCATTTCTTTAAAGAACCTGACCTATGTCCTTGATTTTGCATATTGAATTTGTTTGAGCATTTTATTGAGCTAGCCATCTTTGAATTCACTTCATTGGATTCTGATTTTAAGAAGAAGGGGGGGGGGGTGGTCCACTCAAGCTGATTGAGGTTGTATTGACACCCATTGTGTAAAATCCTAAAATCAAGGGTATAAGGTTACAATGGAATAAATCGTTAGCGATGCTGTATGCATGATATTTTCCTACTCATTTGTTATGTGAGAATGCCATAGAGGAACAGTACGAGTATTTGCTAGCTGAAACAGCCCCGGGACTAACCCCAACCCAGATCTCAGACCGGCATTTAGATGAATTATGACACGGAACGATATTAAACCCGGATGAGACCGTATGGGAACATATTTGGCCACCAATCAAGAAAAAGGTCAATTGGTGAGCGTGAACCTATTATTAGGTTTGGAGAACCTATTATTATTATTTGGCTCCTTCAATACTGTCTACTGGAGAGAGCAAGGGGATGGCAGCCGATTGGAAGGTGCAGAATTCCTGTGGTTCTGTGCTTCAGTTTTACGGACATTTCGCCTCAAACGTGTCCATGCTTCGGGCTGATTCCATAACTCAGGGACGCCACAAGGTGCTGAGGTAAACCACTTCTTCAGGCGCCTTAAATCCTGCGACTGGTCTTTTGGCTTATGAAAATTTATAAATTCCAAAGTCCGTAAATTTTCATACCTGCCTGGTGCCGTGGTCCTGATTCCCTTCCTCGGGTCTCGAGTCTCTCGTGAAGTGAAATGCAGACGAAACTTAGATGGAGTGCCTCGTTGGTTCCACGCATTGTCTCTTGGATGTGAGCTGGGCCATTGGTTCGCTCTCTGCCAATTTGCTTTCATCACCTTGCCTATATCCCTCTTTAATCAGCTTATTAGGCATGGGAATATTCAAGGCACCTTCTCGTTATTTCTGCTAAACCTGGCCATTCTATTAGCATCCATAGGTATGGGGCATCTCTCCTCTTTCTTCGCTTGCTGACGGTGGCTTGGATTTTTACTAGCAGCTTGAAGGTTCCCAGCTGTACTCTCTTGGAGTCATGGCTTCTCTCTTGGTTTACCGCCGTGCCCGATCGAAGACATGACTCCATCCCTGCTTCCATCAAGCAACGATGAACTTTCTTTCTTTGCTTGTCGAAATCATTTCTGTGAGTTTCCCTCTGAGGCTTCCTTTGCTGATTTTCTGTCATGTCTAACGCAGTCTTCAGTGTTGGCATTGCTACCACTAAAAATAGGGTGCTATTATTAGCGTCGCTATCGCCATTGTAGCGATTTCATAGCGCGCTTATTTCCCAAACAAAATCCGCGCATTTATAGCATCGCTTTATATTTCGTTTATATTTTGCTGAAAAATCGCTAAAATATGAAAAAAAATATTTTCTTAATATCTAAAGTATTAAAAAACACTCCAATTCGCAAGTAAAGAACGCGTTTCTCAACACCTGCAGCAACATTACATCATCCGTCAATCGGGCCTAGGCGCTGTGTCTGTATGTAACGTTCCCAGCCCCAACTCGGAATTATAAAACATGGCACATCTGTTGGGTGCCAAGAATTAACTTTATCACTCGATGAGAATTATTCATATACCGGGTGGGCAAGAAATAACGTGAGGTGTTCAGAGTTCGCTAGCGGGAATTCTATCAGGCCAAATGAAGTACATTTTGGTGTATATACTTAGTGGAATATGCAGTTTCGATTTCTGCAAAAAAAAAAAAAGTACCAAAAGTCGCCATAGGGAGCGCTTATTTCAAGAAAACAATGAATACCTAATTGTCTAATGAACCAACTTTAATAACAACAATAAACAATGTTTTATTTTTAATTCCAAATGTGTTTCAATATGACCACCCACCAGTGTGCTGTTCCAATAGCTGCATGCGGTACACGACATTTTCTACGGCAGCTCGCAGCATATCTGCATTAATTAGTCTGAAATGTAACGTTATTTGATCCTTTAAGGTTGAGAGGTCAGGAACATGTGCTTGATACACAAGGCTTTTCAAATATCCCCATAACCAAATATCACAAGGGTTGAGATCTGGCGCCTGGGTGGCCATACCATGGAAAATGCACGACTAATTATTCTGTTGTCTGAAAAACGTTCTCGCAACGATGTCCGATGTGCGATGGCGCACCATCCTGCATAAAAATGGTAGAATCCAGACAACCCTTTTCCTGCAATCGTGGTATCAAAAAAAATTCTCAAGCATATCGGCATACCTGGTAGAAAGAATTGACGGAACAAGTCACCGGTCCACGGGGACGGATTTCTTCAAAAAAGTACGGGCCGATGATGAAAGAAGCAGTAAAGCCGCACCATACTGTTAGTTTCGGTGAATGCATAGGAGTTGGCAGACACACTTATGGATTTGAAGCAGCCCAAATACGGCAGTTGTGGGTATTGATATCACCATTCAAATAAAATTGTGCCTCATCATTCCATAAAATTTGCCACGGCCATGCATCATCCACTTCCATACGTGCTAAAAATCTCAACGAAAAGTCAGTTCGGATACGTACATCTCCAGAAAGCAATTGTTGAACAGGTGTGAGTTTATAGGGATAAAATGTCAATATCTTATGCAATATTTTCCTCACCGTCGAATATGGGATATCTGTTTGGCGTGCTATTGCGTATGCACTGCTCGTACCCTGCACAATAGTCATCTCCTGTTCCACAACAGCAGTTGCAACTTCTTCAACGTGTTGCTGCATGATTCGTTTGCACTCCTAGAGTTTCGGTAGATTCAAATCGTTCAATCATTTTCCGTAAGTTAGTTATGCTCATCAGTCCTCTTCGTAACGTTTTCAATCGCCGGAATTCACGAAGGGCAGCACTTGCATTGTCGCTCTTCTGATAAAACAACTTGACTAATAACGCTCGGTCAGGCAGAGTAAGCGTCATCATCAGGCCATTCGTTCGTGAATGATGGGAAATCCTCAGCCTTGCCTTTTATTGTCATGATTGCTCAACACGGTACGCGCTTATGCAAATGTATTCATTGTTTTCTTGAAATAAGCGCCCCCTATGGCGACTTTTGGTACTATTTTTTTGCAGAAACCGAAACTGCATGTTCCACTAAGTATATACACCAAAATGTACTGCATTTGGCCTAATAGAATTCCCGCTAGCGAGCCGCACTCTTTGATAAACCAAAATTAAGCTTAGATAGTTAAAGCAATAAACAAGTGATCTAATTGTCCTTCATACATAAAACGCATAGCAACTAATATGCAATTGTAGTGAAATAATATAGGTGTACGTAGTACCCAGTTCTCGTTTAACCAAAGCAGACGTTAACACAATGTAATTAGTACGTGAATGGTTGCTGCTGAAGTTTAAAGTTCCATCCCCTAATGCGCAATAGCATTAGGAATTAAAAGTCTGGATTAGGAGCAATGGGTCGTATATCAACATTGCTGTTCGATACCCCTAACCGAGGCATAAGTCCATGAGGATTAAGCAATGGCACCTAAATGTCTTTTTAGGACTAATACTCTTCTTCCATTTAATAATGCTCAATAGCATAAACATTAAGCGTCCACATTAGGAGCAACGGGCCTTGTAGACAACAACTAACCGAATCGCAATTACTGCGAATAATAATGAATGTGGATGATATAAATGGTGCCCCACTGCCTTCTTAAGAATAAATACTATACTTGGACCCTAATCCAATAAGCAATATGATAGAGCAAACTCTTGGGTACAATAACCCTCCTTAATAGAATAAGTAATAAGAAATCACTTACTGCGCCTTCATGATGGTCGACATATCCATGATGTAAACGTCCATCCAGTGAGGGATATGCACAAATATAAAAGCCTTAGCGCCTTAATAACTTAGAGGGGGTTCGTTGAAAGAAATGCTTGGACGAGCGCCCTCCCAATCCAACAATCTCGGAGCCGCTAACAAAAACAAAAAGGAAGCCAGCTGGTTATTCTTTCGGCAAGCCTACGATCCCGCCGAGGTCTTCCGACAGGTAAGCTTTTAGGGTCCATGGGAATATCAACACATAACGGATACCAGCACTGCCGTCTGCGTTCAGGAATTTACCTTCCTTACGTTTAATTTCTTTACTGGAGAGGTCTAACACACATACCGGTGAATCGCTCACGCATCTCGGTAATGGCGACGCTATTACTTGCCGTTCGAAATCACTATTCGTTTTCGTCCTGAAAACTCTCCGGCAACAGTCCTTAATAACCCAGTCTATGCAGGCCTTTTCTTCCCTCAGCAAATTCCCATCTGTCCATTTACCGTCCTTTCTCTCTCTTTTTTACTCCGGTCGTAAAACTCTATCTTCCTCCATCCAACCGCACTTTTTCCTTCATTTGAAAACTTTTCCTGTGACATCTTTCTCGTCAACGCTCTTTCTCTCTCCCCATTTGCTCTTTTCCCCACTGACGCAAATGACGCTGACTCTGACAACGATCGCTCAACCTTTCGTGTTCGATTCCTACTCAGAGCTCGAAACGACGAGGATGACGCTGCCTGCGATGACGTCACTCTATCGGGCTCTCCTCTCTCCCGATCGGAATTTTGCCCTGACATTACTAAGCTTCATCGAATCAACCACGCTGTTTTTAATTTTCTTCATAATTCTCGCTCTGCAAATCCTTATGCATTTAACGGTCTTCAAGTCTAGTAAGGGACGGAGATATTTTTGCCATAGGCCTAATAGTTTCCTAATATTTCCAATTTTTAGTGACCATGACTCGTCGAATCGATGATGGTGTGTAACAATGAAACTTTTTCCAACCCTTCAAATGTATAAATTAGGGTGTAATTGGCAAAAAATTATTTTTGATGATCTATTTTACAGGGTGATTCAGTACTGTTATTTATTGACCCATTAATGTTTACAAACTTAGCATTTCAGTATGATATTTTAGGCAGTTCGGAGTTTTTATTCCCGTAGAAAAGTCTTGATGATATGCTCAATGTGGCCACTACGAACGTTTTGAACTGTTCGCAGCCGAATGGTGAAGTTGTTCATAACTCTATCTAGGATTTCTGCATCGACAAGGGTGCAGCAGTCGACGATGCTTTGTCGCATCTGGTCTAGGGTTCTTAGTGCTGTAGTGAACACACTGTCTTTAAGGAACCCCCAGAGATAGAAATCACATGGGTTTAGGTCAGGACTCGTAGGGGGCCAAAGAAAGCCACCCCCGAATCGATCTGGAAACCTGTTTGAAATGACACGCTTTCCGCATTTCTGATTGAGAAAGTCTAGCACTTCATTAGTGGTGTGAGGCCTAGCCCCATCCTGTTGAAACCATTGATGTCGAAGCGGTATACGCCTCCTTCGCAGCTCGGGGATGAAGAAGGTTCCTGTGACGTTACGGTGACCTCAAAACAGAACGGACCAATGATGCCTCTTTTGGAAATCGCGCACCAAGTCATAACCTTTCGTGGATGTAGAGGTGACTTATGGATCTCATGAGGGTGCTGGAACCCCAAAAACGAACGTTGTGTTTATTAATGTCACCTGACAGATGGAAGAAGCACTCATCTGACACCCACAGGGTGTCCACAATGTCCTGATTGGCTTCCATTTCTGCTCCAAACTCCATCGCAAATTGCTGTCGCTTCTGTCTTCCAGTGTCTGTTAACTCCTGATAAACATGGATCTTATACGGGAACAGGTGTAAATCCTTTCTCAAAGTGGTATACGACAGCACTTCTTCAATGGATAGGAGGCGTACAGATTTTTTGGTAGGGGAATCGACCAACCTTGTGCGAACATTTTCGACAACTTCGGCTGTTCGAACACGAGCTTCGCTCCCGCCTTTTTTCTTGCCTTTAACACATCCAGTGGCACGAAATTGCTTGACAAAATCCATGATTGCTTGCCTGCCTGATGCGTCTCGACACTTCTACTCCTTCCGGAACTTTCTTAGCACGGTTACAGGTGATTTTGTCTCGAAATACCATTCGACAACCTTGCATTTCTGCTCTGTTGATAAAGCGGGCGCCATTTTTCAACAATACGATTTTCATGCAGCGCCGTTGCAACAATACAAACTCCAACCATTTAGAAATTCGATATGGCGCTCATATTCTTTCAATTGTTTATCCCTAATGCACGTCATTCGAGTGAAATGGTCAGAAACTGACTGAATCACCCGGTAATTATATTATTATTTTATATTATGCTTTTTTGTTAATTCAATTATAATTAATTATTTTCTAATATAATAATTTTAT
This sequence comes from Rhysida immarginata, assembly GCA_023313115.1. Classification (NCBI taxonomy): domain Eukaryota; kingdom Metazoa; phylum Arthropoda; class Chilopoda; order Scolopendromorpha; family Scolopendridae; genus Rhysida; species Rhysida immarginata. The sequence continues at coordinate 69,502 of JAHWFO010093612.1, forward strand.
ACTTCAAGCTACGCAAATAGCAATTAAGTGTTAAATTCCTATACGAATGCAAAATAAAGTCTAATATCATATTTTTGCTTTATAAGAAACCTTTATGAACCAAACAATGATAATAAAAAAAGAAAGTAACATATCTATAAAAATTTGATATATAAAAATACATGTGACTTCAAATATATCACTGTCGGTTTTACACCATTATCAAGCCATTTTATGCAATTTTTTTTTATCAATCTTGCGATAGTATAGCGAAGATTCGGGGGTGGCTGTGGCCTGGTTGTCTCGTCGGTTGGCTTGCTAATCGATGGAATTCAGCAACTTCAGGCGCGGCCAGCTGCTGGCTGGGTGACGGCCAGGGCTTGAGGGCCACTGCTGGCGGGACAGCTATTTGGGGCACGGCTGTTGGGGGACTTTAGTCTGACCCATTTGCTGAGTGACCAGTGCTGGTTTTCCAGCAGTTGGTGATAGCCACTGGTTTGTTTGTCCGCCAGCAGCTCTTCCATCATGAAACCCCCCGTGCTTCGGAGGGCACGTTAAGCCGTCGGTCCCGGCTGCTACTGTCATCCCGTAGCAGTCGTTATTTACTGGGATGGCGCAAAACTCCCTCGTAGGTTTTTTTGTACTAGATATCTAGATAGATAGCGAAGATTCACTAAAATTTCGTCGACATAGTGGTAGCGATATTTAGCTAGATTAACGTCTATGTAGTTTTAGCGGTAGTGATAATTAGCTAGATTTTCGTTGATATAGCGGTAGTTTAGCGTATTAGATTTATTATATAGCGATGCGAACACTGGCAGTCTTATTGCTTCTTTGCTGTCTTCTCCTTCCAGAAGTTTTTGCGGTCATCTGATAATTCCTATGAATGCTATTTTTTTCAGTATATACAACCCTAGCGTCACTGAACTTCGGACACCTACAGAATTTTGGATAAGTACAACGAAACTAATTGTAAACAAATGAAAATTACTTTATTGAGAGCATAGAGCTTTAGTACAACTGTGATATAGCATTTTAACATAAATAAAAAACGAGAAAATTAAATAAGCGACTTTTTGTAATGTTCCGTTTTCAACACGTTGCAATGAACTTCGTACACCGTACCGTTTATTGTACATTACCACTGAGTGGCGTCACCTTTCCGACGAATGACGCTCCGAAGTCGTTGAGGCTGGACACTAACTTCTGCGTTGTTTCTACTGGAATTTTGTCCCACTCTTCGGAAATACACGCCTGCAACTGCTGCAGTGTTCCTGGCTTCCGCTATCTGACTTTTCGCTTTAAAATGCGCCATACATTTTCAATGGGTGACAGATCTGGGCTGCAGGCAGGTGATATGGGCAGCAGAGTTAATAGTGCCCTCGCAAAAGTGAAGCGATCCTGTCCCGGCTGCACTCATGCAGCCCCACACCATCAGCGATGCAGGCTTCTGAACTTTCTTCTGGTAACAGTCGGGATGATTACTTTCGTGCTTGGTCCTTAGCACCTTGCGACCGTTGTTGCCATACATCACTGCAACGGTGGACTCGTCGGACCACAGAACACTATTCCACTGAGCAAGGGTCCACTTTAGATGGGTTCTGGCTCATGCTACCCGGCGACGCTTAGCTACAGTGCTCATAAATGGCTTCCTCTTTGTAGCGTATAAGTAATAGTTGCATCTTCTGATGTAACGGCGGACTGTGCTTTCGGATATGGGTATATGAAAATATTCCGAGCCCAAACAGTCATTTCACTTGTGGGAGCATGCCTGTTTTTCACAATATAATGTCAAAATACTCGTAGGTCCCTAACATTCAATAATCGCTGCTTGCCTGATGCAGTCCCTGGTTCTGTTTTCCCGATTTCTCTGAAACGCTTGATGATCCCATTAACAGTAGAGAGAAAAAGTGGAACTGATAATTCATGGGCAATAGCTCGCTGGGATTTGTTATTCTGGAACTGCTATATAATTTTTTGCCGTATACACGTTTCTACTGGCTTATCACGTCCCATGGTTCAAAACAACACGAATAATGTTCTCTGTCGCGTGAACGGTGCTTTTAAAGCCTGATGCAAAGCATTCTGAGTGTTTCTACAGCCTTCAGGAAAGTTCTATATGCTGAAGTTCTTTGAAACCTGTTGACAACGCAATTTTACATAAATTTGAATAAATTATTTCACACCATTGAATCGATTCTAAATCGATGTTGATATTGTTCCATCTACTCAGTAAATCTATTTTCATTAGCCTGCAATCCTCTGTATGCATTTTTCACTGTGTTTTTAGCCAAATTACTTGGTGTCCGAAGTTTATTGACGCTAGGTTTGTACTTCTTTTCGGGTGTTCATACAATCGATGCTTCTTCCAGGCTTTCCTTGCTCGTGTAACCTGCCTTTCTTGCTTCTCTATAGCTACTTGGCGGCTACTTCTCGGATCTCTGTTATATTGCCAGTTCACCTTTTCCGGAGCTTTCATTTTAAATGAAATTTTCTTCTCTTCAAACTTTCTCCCGCTAGTGACATCTCTCTTCATAACCTCCTCTTTTTTCCTATACCAATATCTTCTAGTTCCATCTTCTGTCCTCTGCCTATTGCTTTGTCTTCGACTGTGCTTGTTATTACCTCTTCTGTTATTACTTAATTCTTTTCTTCCAAAATGCCTGTTTTTCTAACCAACCTTTTAATTTTTCCCGTTACCAATGGAGCAGGTTAATCGTTTCCGACATAATTTTTATTATCCTTCTGTTTATTAATAGTAATAATTAATTTGTCGATTTTAGATTTCTTACTTATGCTTAATTCAACTATCTTCTTATAGTCGAGGACATTACTATTTTCTAGTTGTATATAACCTTCTGTATCACTTGCTTCTGAAAACTTCCCGTCTTTCCCTCATTTATTTATTTTACTAGAAATAATTTTCCAGTTTCTATGCTTTTCGTACTCAACTTCATCTTCCAGATCAGCTGCGAAAACTTCAAACTTTCTGCTTCATTCATTAATAAGCTTAATCCCTTGCTAAAATTCTTGGGCATGGGTCTACTAGTCCTATCCTATTGTTCCCATTCCTTGAAGTCTTCGCATGTATACCTCTTCTTGAAGAAAGTCTTCTATATAAATTTCTTCAATCCTCCTATCAGAATTTGTAATTCTATCATCTGTTCTGATATTAAATGAATCACGGCTATGAAGCCAATTCATTCCGTTGAACCTATTATCTACAATATTCTTACTATTCAATTTTAGGGAATTAAAGTTCATATCACTTTTCCTAATTTCACTTCTTATTGCAACGGAAGAGAAATTACTCCAGAACTTTACTTCACCATTTACTAGTGTAATCCCACGTTCCTTCGGAATTCTGTTGACTAAGTCTTCTAGACAATTTATAAATCTGTTGTAAAAGAAAGAGTCCAAAGAGATGTGGTAGAAACCTTTTATTTGCCTGACGCGTTTCAACTAGACGTTAAGCGGAGGCGGTTAAGCTACAGAGATGTGAGGCTGGCCAGGCCTGGTATTTATACAAACTATACAGAGTGTTAGGGCCAATGAAGTAATTACAGAATAAAGAGAACATTACGACAAACGAAAATAGTTTAGAAAGGAAAAGCGCGGACCTTATGGAGGTCTTAATTTCTTGTTCGGTTGGAGGTGGCTTTCATCTTGGTGAAATTAAGGAGCAGCTGGATCGTATCCGTTCTTTTGAACATGGTTTGGTTATTGAGTATAGTTGTTGGTTTCAGTTCTTTGTGTTTCGTTATTTCATATTCTTCACGTAGTAATATCTTGGCCTTGTCCTTTCCGGTCCATAGTATCTGCATGCACTGGTCTATGTCGACCATGCGGTGTTTGTTGGTTATTAGATGTTTGGCATAGGCGGATACATTGTCCTTGTTGATCCATGACTGTCTGTTGTCCTTGAATCGAATTAGGAACGATCGGGTCGTGGATCCAATGTAAAACGCCTCACAATCTGGGCACGATAATTTGTATACTTCTGCCTGGCTGTAGGTGTTGTTCATCCTTGGGTCCGGTTTGGGGTTCAGCATCTTCTGGTTGGGATATTTGGTTCTATATGATATGTTCATACCTTCTTTTCTGAATATTTTCGCAATCCTATGAATATCGGGATTAAGGTAAGTGAGTGCAGCATATCTTTTCTGGTTGGGTTGAGGTGATTTGGGGTTCCGTATGTTTTTGCGTACCCTGTTGAGGATCGATGCGGTCACATAATCTGGAAATCCATTCTTACGGGCTAAGTTGAATGTAGTGGCGAATTCTTCTTTATCGTTAGTGCTGGAAATTGGGTACGTCAGAGCCCTTCTAAAATTATAGTTGATGGCCGCGGATTTGTGTTGGCTAGGGTGGTTGGAAGAGTACGGGATGATGTTCGCAGTGGTATATGATTTGCGGTAGATGGCGAATTGTATATTGTCGTTGGTCCGTTGTATCTTGATATCTAAGAAATTGAGGTGGGCTGGTTCTTCAGTTTCTGCAGTATATTGCATTGCTGGGTGGGCGTTGTTGAATGTTGTGAAGATATCCTCGGCGTTGGTGACTTGGCTGTTGTATATTATGAACGTATCATCGACGTATCTTCTGTAGTACAAGATGGATGAGTTATTGGTAAGTTGGTCAACTATGGGTTCGTCAAGTTGCTGTAAAAATATTTCGGATGCCACTGAACTGATGGGTGATCCCATGGCTATGCCTTCTGGTATTTCGTAAAATGAACCTTCGAATTTGAAGTAGTTTTGTTTCTTAAGTATTCGTAGGATTGCGATGGCGTCACTGCATTCATCTTGGTTGACGTCTATTTGTTTTAACCTATGTTGCGCGATGGAGATTGTTTCTTCTAGGGGGACGTTGGTGTAGAGATTTTTGATGCCAAGTGACATCATTCTGGAGTGGGCATCTATTTTAATTTGGAGTAATTGGTCCATTAATTCTGTACTGTTCTTGATCACGTATTTGTTGTTAAGTGGGTAGTTAACGTTGAGCCATTTACTGACATGTTTCGCGATTTTGAAAAAACCTGCCTCTCTGCAATTCACTATCGGGCGTATGGGGTTATTGTCCTTGTGAATCTTAATCTGAATTTATAAATGTTGGCTCGTCCATCATGTCACTTTTAAAGGCTAATGTAATCCTATTGAACCTCGAAGCCACGTCACGTTTTTGGTTTCTTTAATAATTTTTGATAATTCTTTATTAACTTGCTCTTTTTTTCCTCCTCTGGCTTAACTACAACTTTATTTTCTTTCCTTCTCCCCACTTGCTCTTCATTTCCAATTTCCTCCTTATCTTCAGTGAGACCGACCTCTTCCCAAGTGGCTAGATTGCAATGGATATTTTGTTTCTCCTTTTCTTTTAACTGTTTACGAGCAGCATTCCTGTTACTGCTTTTTCTCTCTTTAGTTTGATATTTTCTTTCCTCATTTTCACCAAATAAATGGCTTTGGTTTAAAGAAATATCATTTCCATCATTGACCACTGGCACCTTTTTTTTTAAATCATCTTTACTGAAGTAACCCTTTTCTTCATCACTTTCCCAGTTGTTCTCCATATCCGTAGGACCCTTCATCCATCTAATACTTCGTTCACGCTATAATACTTGATCATGATCACTTTACACACGTTCAAGGGGAATCATGTTCAAGCTTTGTGCAAAATCTTAATCACGATCAGAGTTACAATTTTTGCCGCTAGATGGCATCACTGGAGTTTTTAGCGATAGGCATTTTACCGCCGACCTAATCTTCTCTGATTATAAAAATAACATGGATTCTTTCTTGTTTCGGTTCATAACCGATGTTCTGGAACAAATAGATTTCCTTCTACGTTAACTATTCATGGCACAACGGTGCAATTATTTCGTATAACTCTTAAATATATAGTGAAGCGGCGTTTTTCCGCCATTAGGAAAACTTTAACGAGTGCACTGGATTCTGGGAGTTGGTCGGCTTTGAACGCGTGTAAAGATTTGATCAGGTTATAGTAGAGTGACCAGGCGTCCTCTTTTTCCCGGACAAGTCCTCTTTTTTGTACTTTTTTGCGTCCAGTATCTTTTTACAAAAACAGCTAGCGTGTCCTCTTTTTACCACTAAAAGGGATTTTTTTTTTCCCGTTTTATGAAAAACTCGTAACACTAAAAAGTGATTGCAGTGACGCTCTCTTGTACCCTAACCCTAATGTGACATTCGTCAATCGCAAGAGTTCATCCTTGCGAGTTCATCAACGAGTTCGCAATGTAATTTTAGGTATTCGAAATGTTCATCCTTTCATCAGTTTTTATTGCATGCAATGAGCTCTAGTGAAAAATATAATACAGATGATGAGAACTGAATGAATTTGTTTTTGTTTTTATTTGAAATTCCTAATTTAAAGTATTTCTCTTATTTACCGATTTCAGTATCTTGAAAATACTGTCCTCTTTTTTCAAATATCATATCTGGTCACCCTAGGTTATAGGAACGTGTGTGAAATTACACATATTCCGAATATGATGATCATGTTTCACTTAATCACGTTCTGTCCACATTACATTTTTATCTTTAACGGCGAATTGATCATGATCAAGATTTGTAGTGTGTACAGGGTATAACCTCACTTTATATACTGCCTCTATTCATACTTCATCAAACTGTGCTAAATGCAACTTGGCATGATAGGGCAATGTATACATAAAGTACCGGGATTTTCCGTTAAGAAGCCCATGGGCTTGTATTTGGTTGTTAGCATTTTAAGGTTCTCATGTTGGCCCCAAACAGGAAACAGGTTTGTTTTGACATAATATTTATTTGATTAAGGAAAAGTTATTTTATTTAAATATCGCAACAATAGAACAATTTGATTCCATTTTTAGCGCTAAACGTTCTGACAAGGAATAAAGACGAGCGCACGCAGTTCATATTAATTGGAAAGACATCTACCGGCAAAGCCGATAAATATTATAATACTTACTTACTTACTTACTTTGCAAACCCGCTTATCCATTAGGGTCGCGGGGGCAGCAGGCCTATGGAGGATCTCCAGCGATCGCGATCTTCCGCCATCAGGTGCATGTCCTCCCTGGTAATATCCAAGTGACTCGAACCCAGATTCTCCATGTAGTCTAGCCACCTGGTTCTAGGCCGACCCCTTGGTCTCTTACCCACCAGCTTGGAAAATAACAACTGCCTAGGAAGACTAGTTTGCGGCATCCATATCAAGTGGCCATACCAGCGCAACTGAGATCTCTCAATGCGGAGAAGTAGCGGCTCAACACCTAAAGATTCCCTGTACACTCTATCTAGTAGGGTAACACCTGCCACACCTCTCAGAAATCTCATTTCGGCCGCTTGTACCCGCGATCGCACTCTTTCGGTCATTACCCAAGCCTCATGACCATAGGTGAGAATGGGGACAAAGATAGATTTGAAGACGGAGAGCTTGGCTTTGTTACCCAGCTCGCGTTTCGTTACCACGGATCGCCACAGTTCACGTCTGACACAGGTTGCTGCACCGATCCGAGCATCCAATTCTTTCTCCTGCCGTCCATCACTCGTGAATGCAATCCCGAGATACTTGAATTTCTCCACCTGTCTCAATGAGGCTCCCCTAACATGGAGAGCGCACTGAGCAGGCTGTCTTGAAAGGACCAGAACCTCGGTTTTAGCCACACTGATCTTCATCCCAGCTTCTTCACATTTGGCTGCAAACCGGTCTAGTGCATGAGGCGACGGTAACATATTAAATAGCTATCGCCCAATTTATATGTTACCCCCCATCTCTAAGTTAATTGAGAAGATTATTTTTAAGGATCTCCAAGTTCGAATTCCGCATCAGCAACTTGGCGGTCTTCCGCATCTTGCTGAAGGTTCGTGCGAGAAGACCTAAGGAGGACAAGGTCGTCAGCAAAGAGCAACCTCTCCACCGGGCAGTCGCCCACACAAACACGCTCATCGCCTCGGGTGCTCCTGTCTATCCAGTCCATAAAGATAAAGAACAAGAGGGGGGACAGTACGCACCCTTGGCGGAGTCCTACACCAAATAAAGGCCCATGGGCTTCTATTTGGAAAGAAAATCCAAATACAGGCCCATCTGGGTCTGTATTTGGGTGGGCCTTTTAACGGAAAATCCCGGGTACTCGTAGATCAGCAATGGATCATTCACTTGTTGACCCTCATTAAATTTCTGAAGGCTTCAATGTGAGTCACTATCAGTCCTTGTGAATACTCCATATCCATGGTCTTCCAAACAATTTTACTTTAATTTTAGCTGCTATTGCAGGTTGCTCGTAAGTCACTCTAATCAACATTCTGGGACTAATTTCTTATCTGCCTTTCCTAAACTCTTTGAGCTTCGCTACACCACCAAAAGTTTCTAATATTGTGGTCTTACGTTCACTGATGAACTTATTTTTCTGGACGCGTCCGTCTTCCACCGTGTCTGATGCTCCTTTGGTTAACACAACCGGTACGCTGTAGAAACCTCAACTTTTTAGTACCCTTGCTTTTACTGGACTCCGTCCGAACCGCTCACCAATGTTCCGTGTAAAACGTTTGCCGATGAAGCTCCTACGTCACTGGCTGATCAAGTTCTCTTGCCACCTCACCTGCACTCAGACTTCTCCAAAACACTTCAATCCTCTTAGTTGTTGGCCCTGATGACTAGGTGCTGCAGGATTCCTTGAGAAAACATACAAAAAGAAAAATGACTTGATTAGTGGAAGTGTGCTTTTTTTCAGCCCGTAATTTTCCGCCTCGTGGAACGCCTGATACCAAGCCCCTCCCCTCCTGTCACGTGCTTTTTAATTACTTTGTGAAACTAATGTGCAGAGGATAAAATCCATGTAAGATATAATGAGGATTCGGGCATTGAATTCAATGAAATCAATTTAATTTGGATTAATGTAAGAAATTCAAAATAAAACAGCTCGCTCGCATTATGGCTGTGGAGCGGTAAAATTCTTTTCTTACAGATATTATTTATCAAAAGTTAATTGCGTAATAGGTGGGCGACTTCCTAGTCGATTGGTGAGGACTCCTTCACATTGATTTGTCTTGAGTCTCATACAAGTTGATATGTAGACACTTGAAATTGTCGTCGTGTCACCACCATGGGAAGCGGCAAGCATTGCCGATAAATTGGCTAGCAGGAACTTCCTAGAACAGTACTGTCCTAGAATAATATGCAGCAGAGCATTAGATTCACATAAATGCATGATCAGGTCAACAGTCAGAAAGAATTACTATAGAAGGGGGGACCCTTAATGACAGATCTTAGCACTAAACTTAATTGTCCATAACTGTACTGGACACAGATGCTGGAGCAGCCAAGCGGGTGCGCAAAGCGAGATCTTTGATGTGGAAATGACGCTTGCAATGCTTTCCTAGGTCGCCTGGGCCGTTGATGGTCCTGCTCGGAGAAGAGTATGGGAATCCGTAAGTTGGGTCGTGGCTGGGTGTGCTGTCACTGCAGCAGGACTGGAGTCACGTCAATCCTCTCAATGAGCAGTTACTGTCCGGGACACATGGAGGCTAGGGTGCAAAGGCGAGGCTGTGCTGCGAGCTTGTATGCCTCCCTGATGCAAATTCCCGTCGTCTAAGCAATGCCTTGTTCGGTCGCTGCAGAACAGTACCTCTCGGATATTTATCCTCAGAGTTCTGGGGACGAATCAATGAACAAGAATTTTGGCAAAGTCTCTGGCTTGTGTATGATTGCTACGTGGCTCCTTCACTACTGTCTGCTGGAGAGCCGATGGGGATGGCGGACGATCGGCAGGTGCGGAATCTCTCTGGTTGCATACTTTAGTTCTATGGACGTTTCGCCCCTAACGTGTCCATGCTTCAGGCTGATTCCGTAACTCAGGGTTTCCAAGAGGCGCAGAGGGAAACCGCTTCTTCAGGCGCCTTAAATCCTGCGACCAGTCTTTTGGCTTATGAAAATTTATAAATTCCAAAGTCCGTAAATTTTCATACCTGCCCGGTGTGATGATCCTGATTTCCTTCCTCGGGTCTCGAGTCTCTTGTGAAGTAGAATGCAGACGAAACTCAGATGGACTGCCTCGTTGGTTCCATGCATCACCTCCTGGATGTGAACTGGGCCATTGGTTCGCTTTCTCTGCCAATTTGCTCTCATCCCCTTGCCTATATCAGCTTATTAGGCTTGGGAATATGCAAGGCCAATGATATCACCTTCTCGTTATTTCTGATGTACCCGGCTGTCCTATTAGCATCCATAGGTGCCGGGCATCTCTCATCTTTCTTCGATTGCTGCCAGCGCCTTGGATTTTTACCGGCAGCTTGAGGCTTCCCAGCCATGCCCGACCGAAGACATGACAATGAGCATTAATGTTGAGAATAATGACGTTCTTGGGACGTCACAACATTGTTAAGAGTGCTGCTGATTGGAATGGAGAAAGAACGAGAGGAATTTTTTTTTCCTTGGGTGATTTGGCTTTGATGCAGTCATAAACTTGTGGGGATGGGAAACTTGATTCATAAATAAATGACAGAAGCAGTAAATATAAGTTAATTTGTAACTTGGTTACTGCTGGGAGAAGTTCCATGCGAGTTCCTTTAAGGCCAAAGATTACGAGAACCGATGAGATATTATGAAATTTTTGTTGTCTTCAAATACTTCCAATGACCTGTAGGAAAATGAAGAATGTTTGAAAAGCCTGCTGGTCGATCCAGTAAGTTTGTATGTGTATTATGGGCATAAAAAAATCTTAGTTGGGCGCGAGCTACCGTTTCTTTATGTTTTTCCCTATAGGAAGAATTAAAATGGGACCCCACCTGACAGGGCTTACTCATGGCAGAACTGAAGCAAAATGAGGAATATAATTCTCCAAGCCAGAAGAGAGCCTTTGAACATGGGAGAAAAGACGTCACAATGACCCCCTGTCCATTTAAAAAAATTGACTTAGATTCAAGATGGCTGATTTCAAGATGCCGATTTCAAGATGGCGGCCATGTTCAGTACATACCATAAAAGATAGACCACCTCACCCATACCTTACTGGAATATTCAAATTTCTCAATTCCTGCAAGGTTGACTCACCCTGTACAAAGTTTTTTCAGTTTAACATTTTTTTCACTTATGTTTTTAATTTTAAAATTATTTTTTGGAAATCTCATATTTAAACAGAAATGGCAAAAAACATTTTAAATTTCAAGCAATTTTATTTTGTGTTGAAAATAATTTTCACAAAAGTACAAACTCATCTATTCCCGTTAAAACTTAAATTGCTAAATAGATTTCATAAATATTGCTTTATGTGCATTTCTCCTGTAATAATATCCACATAATTCTGTGATATTTTGGGAACTATTCCTTCTGATCGGATACCAACATTATTTGGTGATAAGATCATATTGAGGAAGGAAGTCAAATACTTAGGAGTCATTCTCGATAGTAGATTGACTTGGAACCAACACCTTGAATATAAAATAAATCAAGTCTAAGTTGGACTTTTTCGTTGTCGCAGGGCCCTTGGTAAATCCTGGCCTCACTCCTAAAATGGTCTACTGGCTTTATGTTATAGCATTAAAACCCATATTAACTTACTGTGTCTTGGTTTAGTGGGATAAGTGTTAACAGCTGACTGCACGGGTGCTGTTTCTACCACACAATCAAGGCTTTAGAAGTTATTCTTTCTCCGACTCCACTCGTTATTTATATCAAGGGTGTTGCCAGGAAAAGTTCATACCGACTTGCAATCAAGGGTTATGGGTGGACTTCCCCGGGGTGAAGTCTCACACCTTCATTAGCCAGGCTTAAACCAGTCAGATTTTACAAATGCCTTCCGATATTTTGGATACTCGGACCCTCCGTGGCAGAGCAGGGAGGGGTGGGTCGGCCTTTTCCTAAGGGGGCTATCATTTGGTATACTGATGGTTCTCGATATCATGGCTTCTCGGGTCTGGGTGTTTACTATGGGAGTCCCAAGATCCTCCGCTTTCGACGGTTGGGTCGTTGGGTCACGATCTTCCAGGCAGAAATGTTGACCATTATCTACCATCTGCAACTATGTTTAGATAAACTTTACGTTAGTAAACGAATCTTCATACTTAGCGACAGTCAAGCGGTCCTTAAGGCTATTAAATTCTCCAGGGTAACTTCTAAAATTACCCTGGAATGCCGTCAACTTCTGCATGTCCTGGCTCTTCATAACAATGTCCCGGGACATAAAGGTATTGTCGGTAATGAGGTATCTGATACTTTAGCTAAACAGGGTGCTAAATCCGCTCCGATTGGTCCTGAACCTTTCTGTGGTATTTCTAGGTAAACGGCAGTTCGAGAGATAAACATTATCTCTCATTTTGAGATGATGGAAAGGTGGGAACATACCACCAATCAAAAACATGCCAGACTTATGATTACGAAACCTTCGTCTGGTCTAATGTTTGGCATTCTACGTCTTAATAGACACAAATTGCGGATTATCATAGGTTTTTGACTGGTCATGATCTACTCCGTAAACATCTACATAGAATGGGCATTCTCCATGAAGAGCCACTATGTACGAAGTGTAGTTTGGCAGAAGAAACAGCTCATCATATCCTTTTTGATTGTGTTGCTTTGGCACATCATCGTTACCTTGAGGATATTCATTTAGATCCTATAGGAAGCCTGACTCGTTTTTTAAGCTCTTTTGTAGGCTCTTTTGATCCTTGATGTAATATCATTCGAACAGGAATGACGAGCACAAGACGAATATGACATTCTTTTCGATTTTTGAAATGCTACGTCCGAAAAAATGACCCCCAAAAAGTATTTCAATGACTCTTATTATGAGCTTTAGCTAAAGCTATATATAAGAATACAAGCTTAATCAGTATTTTTATATGTCTGGCCGGCCATCGTTTGCACGAAAACGTGAAAATGGAAGAACTTAACTGCGATATATCAACTTTTGATGAGCTCTCGTGGACCCCTTCAAGCACGTGCACTAATGTTAAATTTATGAACTTAGGTCATGTAATATATCAATCGATACCTACTGACGAGTCTAAGTGAATACAGTGTTACTTTTTGTTTATCATTTAAGCATTGTTTGTGGCAGCTTGGAGCACGTGCCTGTTATGAAGCTTTGTCAATGCACGTGCTCATTTCGTTTTAAAATTCAGGGCTGTTAGGCCTATTGTTAAAATGGCTAATTAATGTTAGGCCTATTGTTAAGGCAATTGATAAAAATTGCAAATTAATGTTAGGCCTATTGTTAAAATGGCTAATTAATGTTAAGCCTATATAGTTAAAATGACTAAATAATGTTAGGCCTATTGTTAAAATGGCTAATTAAAGTTAGGCCTATATTTGAAAATGATGTGAAAGTGGATAGAATCAAAGGTTTTTCCATTGTTTATTTAAACCAAGTGCAAGTAAAAGTGAAATATTCAAATTTAAAATTACATCTGCATCACAGCTAAAGCTCCTTGGAATGCTTAAACGATTTTTCTCTCCTGATGCTTATGGTAACTTTGATCTAGCAGTGGAAAGAACATTTGTCCAGTAGTTTAAAACATTTAGAGTGCGAGTATTTCATTTCTTATTTCGCGCGTGTTTGGAAAGATTCATGTGCGTGCTGCAATTGAATACGTAAATTTACATGCAGTTTTCGCCAGTGCTGTATATAAAAATATTACTTTAATATTAAACAACAAATTTTTATATTTTTCTTTACAGCTTATTTGAAAATCGTTTTACGAGTTATACTCTTGTTTTACACTCACTTCCAAAAGTTAAGCACTGGGAAAAAAATGTTAACTTACGTAAGCCAATCTGAATTAAAGATGCTAAAATTTGCTCCAAATGTAGAAGGAAGTATGCAAATATGTTAGGTGACAGCCAATCACAATTTCGCGTCGAGAAATATGCAAAACAGGCAGTCGTATAAGAAGCCGACATTGTGAAGGGTTATAGGAGTTGCATATAAGTGCTGGTAAAAGGTGTTTAGAACATTCGTAAGATTTGTTTTCAAGCTAGACGTGTTTCTATGGCTTCCAGAAGACGAATGGAAGATTCTGGACGCATTGAAGCAGGACAGTCTATCACAGATGTTGCTCGTTTCTTCGGCGTTCATCATTCCGTCATTTCACGATTATGGAAACAATTCCAAACCAGCCAAACAGTTGTCCGAAGACCTGTAGCCGGTCGTCCAAGGGTTACGACCCCCTCGGAAGATCGCTATATTGCTGTTGTAGCCAAGCGGATTCGAAGATCGACCTCCACACAGGTGGCATCTATGGTTGCAGCGGCCATTGGTAAGACGATATCTGCCACTACTGTTCGTCGAAGGCTACACATGAATGGTCTGTACGCCCGGGTACCACGAGTTTGTGTTCCTTTATCCGTCCAATCCAGACAGGCACGATTACAGTGGTGCCGCTAGCTTGTGAATTGGACTGTGTCGGATTGGGGCAACGTTATGTTCACAGATGAGTCCAGATTTGCCCTACAACCCGATGATAAGCGTGTAAGGGTCTGGAGGGAACAAGGCACACGCAATCGGCCCGAGAACATCATCGAACATCACGCATTCCGCGGTGGAAGCATCATGGTCTGGGCAGGGATTGCATTGGGATATCGCACCGATCTGCACATCTACAGGCGAGGTTCTGTGACGGCTGTACGGTATCGAGATAAAGTCCTAGACCCCATTGTGAAACTGTACGCTGGAGCAGTTGGTTCTTCTTTCGTTTTAATGGACGATAATGCCCGTCCCCATAGAGCTGCCATCGTTGACGACTTTCTGGAGAGTGAGGGGATTGCGCGTATGGAGTGGCCGGCTTACTCGCCGGACCTTAATCCCATTGAAAATCTTTGGGATGCCCTCGGCCGTGCTGTATGTAGACGTTTCCCACCTCCAGCCACTCTTAACGATTTGGAAACTGCCCTACAGGAGGAATGGCTATTACTGGACTCTGCGGTGGTTGATCACCTCGTAACAAGTATGATCACACGCTGTACACTTTGTATGATCACATACCCTATTAATGTCTTTTTTGTTGTTTGTTTTGCATTTAAACATCATTTCGTTAATGACGCAAATATGTCATCATCTTATAATTTATGTAAATTCAATATTTTTTTTAATCTCTGTATGTAATTCTTTTTTTTGTTTCATGAATAGACATAGAGATACTTACTTTCATCATTTCATGTCAATCAAAGCAGTGCTTGTCCATTTTTTGGCATTTTACCTCTCCGTGCTTAACTTTTGGAAGTGAGTGTAATTAGTATTTGGGAACAGAACATTTAAGTAAAGTTACATTGTGGGAAGGGCAGATCACATATTAATTTGATGTATTACATTCATTCTTTGGAGAGCATATTTCCTGTGCTCTCCCAGAAACTGTAAAATCTTATTACAGTTTAGTTAAGAAGACGGTTAAATATCTGAAATATTTCTTTACCTGTTGGCGTTACCAGTCACGATTACTCAAGTATTCACTTTATTTTAATCTTTATTGTTACAATATAAATTATCCATTTTGTCATTCACTTTACACCTAGAGCATTAATTCTTGTGATCCAACATTTCTTATTCATTTTCTCGTTAACTACCAGATTCAGAGAAACCATTGATTGTTAATTAATTCCCGTACCTTAACTTGGTTTACAAAATCAAACCTTGAAATTGTACGGAATTATCTGTTACACATTTTCCCAAAATGATACATTTTGATTCAACTTATTCTATGGTTTAATCAAAATTTATTCTCATTTTTTGATTACTATTAGTTGACATTTATTTATTTGAAATTTCATTCTAAATTTCTAAAGAACCCATTCAATATTGACTTACCAAACTCTATTTGTTTTATACAATCTCTTGTTAAATGTTCCAGTAAATTTTATTTTATTAACTGTTATTATTGCTTGAAGTGCCTTGATTCTCTCCTCATTGGCCGAACCAAATGCGGACTGTTTTTAGTTATGTAAGTCGGGTAAATATATAATCATCAATTGGCTAATATTATAATTTGAAGGCGCAGTCTTTTCTAAATTATCCAAATTATCAATTCGACCAATTTTCATAATCTTTATCCTCCGGATCCTTACATAAAATGACGCAGTGCGACAGGATACAAAAGAGCAAAATTTTACATTATTTGACGCAGTAAGATCGTTTAAGGCTCTATCTAATTTACATATGCATATAGTCTAATAATCATTTGCATAATAGACGCTTCCTTATTGATGTCCTGTCAATGCGTCGTCATTTAATGCTAATTATTAATAATTATTGTAAACGAACGTTCAATCATCAGCATATACACATTCCCACAGAATATAGTCAAAATGAATTTTTATGAAATGTGATAACCCAAATAAGCTAGGTGATAACCCCGGCGTGGCTCGGACTTTTTCTTATTTGAATAAATTTTGAAATATCTTAAAAATAAACACATGAAAACGCTTAGAATTAATACAGTAAAAATTCTTAATGTAAATTTGAAAAAAAAAATTTTTAAAAGCTCACAATGGATGGATCTCTCCAAGGATGCCACTGCTAGTCTAAATAATTTCTTACTCACGTTGTAATTCCCTTGAGGTATACACTTGATGTTGTTGTAATTCCCTTTCTTCTGTCGATGTTTTTAATCAAAACTTGGCCATTCATTTCTTTATGTAGTCTAGCGATCGCCGATTCAACTATTGACATGCTTACCATTTTCTCAATACAGCATGGAACTAAAGGAATGCTTCCTCTGTCGTCTTTCCACTCTTTCTCAATAGTCTGCTAACTCTTCATTATCTCCAGTTACTTATCATTTTTAAAGATTTTCAAGAAATTGTTGAGTACTAAGAACTCTGATTTCTAAGAAAAGCCTGAGTAACAGGAATTTTATGCATTATTACAAATTGAAATTATCTATATTGCACAAACTTTGTCTTTCATTGTCGTTCATGAGATATATGTTGTTGATCCCTGCCTATGTTGGTGCATTTCGTGTTGACACCTTTGTTGATACCTTTTATTGCACAAACTTTTCCTTGCATTTCTTGTTCATGAGATATTTCTCATTAATATACCATGCTATAACCATGAATATCGATTTTTTTCGATAATTATTTTTTTCCGAAATCTCAGGTAGTCAGTGACCTTCCTCATGGTCAAGTATGCAAAATTTCATCAAGATCGGAATAAAACTGTAGACTTGTATAAAAAAACAAACCCACAAACATCCTTCTTTATATACAATATTGTATATAGAAGATTTCTTGATTTGAGATTTTTGCAAGTTTGCCCATTCGAGATGTAGGCTTACCGGCATCACCTCGATCTGTCCTGCTTCATCATTGGAAGATGTTGCAGAGATGCAAGACCAGAGGATTACAGGTAAGAGTACTGCCTCAGGGCAAGACTTTTTCTGCGTGGGGAGGTATTTGCAAGATTTTGGGAACTTTAATATCCAAATTTAAAATTTAGAATTTGCATTCAAATGAATTATTTAAATTAATCGATTATTATTTGCGTTCTTATTTGTTTATTTGGAATTCGGAATTTAAGTTTTATAAGGTTTAGAGGGATTTTAACCTAGATTGGAGTTAAATAAAGTTGATTATTTAATTTATTTCTTTTTCTGCATGAGTTAAGAATTGCTTATTTAAGTGCCACTTGGCATTGGTTAGCAAAGGGAGAAATTGAGATTCATTTTACATCTCATTGCTTTAGTTGTTGATCTTGTGTTCAAGGACCTAAAGAATATTGCCAGAGTTAGATAGATGAACCAGTATCGAATTCTAGAACAGGATGTGGTTGAAGAACAAGAAAAGTTAACTTTGGAATCTGAAGTTAGCAAAGGAGTCGATTGATTGTCACGTAAATGTTGAGATTTCGTTCGTATAAAAACAGTTAGAGTACGTGTCTCCAAGCCCTTGAATGACAAGGGATTCACCTTTTGATAAGTGACCAGCGTTTTCGAACGTTTGATTGGCTATCGAACTCAAATCTCTTTTGTCGGACATTCCAATTGAAAAAGAAAACAGTCGAAGTTTGACGTTCGAGGTAGCCAGGTTTGCGGCATTCAACTGGCGTATCTTACGATCCCAGTTGAGAAATTAAAAAAGTTAGGCTTCATTAAGTTTAAGTTTTAGAAGTTTCATTTAGTTCACATCAAAGCTCAGTATCTTATTTTCGCGTGTCAAGGATTTTTAAAAGGAGTATCCAAGTATGCGCTGGAGAAGGAACCCCTCATCGAGCCATCTCCAAGCCACGTCGCTGGATGAGACCACCTCAGCAGACGACCATGATCGAGACCACACCAAGACCGGAGCATTGGCGGGCAGATTGAGAAGATACGATATAGTTAGCATTTATTCATGTCTCAGTGGCCATTCTTTCTTTACACATTCTTATTTTAATTAGTATTTGGGAACGGAACATGTAAGTTCAGTTACATTGTGGGAAGGACAGATCACATATTAATTTGATATATTACATTCATTCTTTGGAGAGCATACTTTTTGCGCTCTCCCAGAAACTGTAAAATCTTATTACAGTTTAGTTAAGATCAATTGTTAAACATCTGAAATATTTCTTTTCCTGTTGGCGTTACCAGTCACGATTGCTCAAGTATTCACTGTATTTTAATCTTTATTGTCCTTTATATGGTTACGTGTCAATTTGTCGAGGGTCAATTCGTCGAGCGTCAGTTCGTCGGCGTCAATTTGTCGAGGATCAATTCGTCGAGCGTCAGTTCGTCGGCGTCAATTCGTCGAGCGTCTTTTCGTTGAGAGTGTCAGTTGGTCGGGCGGTCAATTTGTCGGAGGTCAATTAGTCGAATGTCAATTCGTCGACCGTGTCAGTTGGTCAAGATAATAAATAAATGGTCGAAAAAACTTTCATAAAATTCATTAACGAAAAAAATTTTTATTACTAATTTATTTACTTGAAAGGTAAACAATAAATACCGTTACTGTTAAAACTCCGTATCTATATACAGCTTTTGTAAGCAATGTGATATAGTAGCCACAATAAATCTAATCTTGTTGACGACATATGCCCCAAACTATTTATACCGCTTCAGTATCTTTCATTTTCAGAATGAAATTAATAACTGTATAAATTTAATTATCGGACAAATTGAGCACATACAGGAAATTATCTTTTTATTAAGTAAAAATTAAATAATAACATAAATAATAAGCTTGCCGAAACATTTGATATTTCCTCAGTTTAACACAAAATTTCACGTTACCTGTACGCAGACTGGCATATGCACATATTCATAACAACATAATAAATAAATGGTCGAAAAAACCTTTTAAGAACATTTATTAACGAAAATCAACAAATGGCGTTACTGTTAAAATGTGTATTTAAAAACAGCTTTTGCATGTAATATTCAACAAACGATAATCTGATAATAAAGGAAATAATACGAAAGGCAGAGGGGGGGGGGTCAAACTATAAGGTTGTCGAGGGTAGAATAAAAGCCTCTAACTGCTTATACTGCTTCAGTAGTCTTCATGTTCAGAATATACTTAATAATTATAAAAGTATTACACAAACTGATCACATACAGGAAATTAAATTTTTGTTAAGTGAAAGTTAAATAACAATACTTGTGTGTAAAAAATTAAATAATAACATAAATACTATGTGAAATACAACAAACTGATCACATACAAGAAATTAAATTTTTATTAAGTAAAAGCTAAACAATAACATAAATATGAGGGTGTAGGACTTTACATTCAATCTGATTGCATGGCCTATACCGTTTAAAAATTCGGGCAATGTCTTCCGACGGTTCACGCACAGGGCTTCAAGCCGCCCCTGATGATCTTACGCGGCACGTTTGTTGTATTTCTTTTATAGTTATTAATTATATAGTATTTATGTTATTGTTTAATTTTTACACTCTAGTAGCTTTA
>JAHWFO010093614.1:0-34491 GCA_023313115.1 Rhysida immarginata
GGGGGGGGGGTAGCTCTTCTTCAACGAATACCCCCACCCACATTCAGTGCCAAGAAAACTCATCGTCGCTTCTTTTGTATTTGCAGCCTCCTCCTCTTCATGCCGTCTCGGCTCTTTTCGATGAACAGAGGTGATTCGGAAATCAAGCGTCACGTGATCATTTCAGCCTCCTGCGCCGACTTCGCTCCTGTGCGTTTCTTCCCTTTAAACAAATTGGAATAAATGAAACGCAGATCGCTAAGCTTAATAGAAAATGATTTCCTACTCTTCTTTCTCTACTCTCTTGCACGTGCTGGAAAATTCTTGGAAAGAGTCAAATACGTATTACTGTTCCTACGATATTATTGCTGTTGCTGCTACTACTACTATTACTACTACTTAAAATAATAATAATAATAATAAGAAGAAGAAGAAGAATAGGTAATACGCATTTATTATTAAGCAATTCATATAAGAGAAGTACATTGACTTGGCTAAGCATCAGGGTCTAATACAGGAGCTCTGTGCCTCCTACCAGTTTAACTTAGGACAGCGTCACAGTCAAGATGAAAAGTTTTTTGTTTTGAGGCTTTATTGGTGTTAATCAATCACGGCACTTGTATAAGGGTCGCTGGTTAAAGAAGCTCCGTGTTTGCGCGCATGAAGTGTGTCTCAGTAATGAAGTTATTATCGTCGGAAATTGTTTGCTTGTGCTGCAGGAACTGCCTATTTATTCAGCCAAATAAATAACGTAAAAGATATGATTTTTTTTTGCAGTAAGACAGTATCTGATGGTCAGAAGGGCTTTTGGCGCCCTCTGTTAACTAGTTTGTTTACAGCTGTTGTATGTTGTCGATCAAAAAGTATGCCCTGCGATTTTTCAAATAGCGAACAAACGTTTGCCTCAAATTTTGTGTTGCCAACGAAATTACTTGTGCTGAAGAAAGGGACAAATTTATGGAAGAACGTTCTTGGATTTTGCACCATGATAATGCGCTGTCTCACACAGACTGTAGTACGCGAATTTTTGACCTAAAAGTCAACGAATGTCAATAATCAAGCACCGTATTCGCGTTGTTCGATTGTGTAGTTTTACATAATTTAACCTCAATCTTTAATAATGACAGGGTATAAAAATCTCTATTCTGGTTGTAAATGGCGGCAAATTCGAAATATCAGTTCATTTTGGGACATCCCTTTATACAGGGCGATTCAAACGTTACAGTACAAATTGGTGCTGACAACCGAACAGCGTGTTTTCCTAGTGGAGAATGTGTTCCGGAACGCTGGTAACTACACAGAGGAGATTCGGCAGCTATTTCAAGAGACATTCCCTGATGTACCTTTGCCTGAGCTGAAGGAGGAAATCATCACTGAAGTACAACAAATCTCACTAGCCAAATTGAGCATAGTGTTTCACAACATGTAACTGCGGCTAACCGATGTCGTGAGCTTGGTGGCGGGTATTTCCGGCATCTGTTGTGAGTGGATGCCCCCGCCGAACAGCCACTGCACAGTAACTTTTGAATCACCCTGTATAAGATATACAACAATTCTATCTACCATTTGAGCAGTTTTTTATTTTTTTAGAAGTAGATCTTTGTACAGGTCTAACGTTTAAGCAGGAGATCTACGTTTTAAAAGTATAAAACCATACACGAACGCAATAGCGTTTTATAGCGAATCTACTGCACAAACCGATAGTAGATCTGTTTTTGGCGATAGAATACTGTAAGCATGAAGGATATTCTGAGAGCTAGCAAAATATATTGGCTGTATCAAAAGTCTTCATCCGATTTAAAAATGCTAGCTCCACAACAGTTGATTACAGGTAAACGATCTGCCTTCCATTGGAAAGAGGGGATCGCTAAGTTTATTTTCACTGCCGCTAGAGGTCTGAAAGGCGTAGTGAGCTCCATCAGTTTATGTAGAGATTGGCAAAATATGGAGCACCGCCAAACTGGCACTTAGAAGTCAGAAGATTCCTTAACGAAGAGCTTTTTAATGGTTGGATCGGCGCACAGTGACTCAAAATGTGACACTTCATTCGTGGCCATCTCGTTTCCTGAGATTTTTTGCGGACTTTAAGGATCGGTTTATAGGCCTCCCCATCTGCAAATCTGGACGAGCTCAAAAATCGAATCACAATCGCCATAAATGAAATGAGACCAGAACTGCTTCAGCATGGGAGGAACCTTTGTGTTGAGAGCACATGAGACGTGCAGCCGGCAGGATCACATTGAACACTTTAAAGCTCCTATGTCAAAACTTGAGAATATCCTGAGCATTTTGCAACTTGACCTATATCTAAGTGCTGATTTTTTTAAAAAAATATTTTTGAGATTGGATGAACCTTTTGAATTGGAAGTACCGATGTTTACGGTATGAGTTTTATTGGTAACCTTTTTGTCCACTCAGTGTATTTCTTGATTATTAAGCAGCCACATGCTTGTCTGTGCATCCTGGACAGATTCTCTGCAAAGATCTAGAATGCTTTGATTTTGTCTTTAATAATCGACAGCTGGGGACGCTCTCTTCATACAGTCCGAAAATCAGCCAGATCCTATGGTGGGTTCAGGAATAGTCTACTTTTCTTCAATATCCGGCATACGGAACTTTGAGACGTTTGTGAGGAAGAGGTTCCATCGAGTTCGTCTTTTCAGGTTTAGTGAGTTAGAAGTATGACGATAATCGATTCTTGATGATGATTATTGGCAGGACTTGATGAAGAAGGGTCTTAAGATGATGATTCGTTCATTTCCTGAGGACTTTGATTGCGCGTCCCTTTCCTTATCCTGTGCGTTTCGGGTCGGCTGCATCCGTACAATAATAACAAAGCGAAATGTCCGAAACGGTTTGGTTTAGAATTCTCCTTGGAAACGTGGGGGCAGTGGGATGGGGGTAAGTGGTGTCGTTTCACACGAGCGATTCAATAATAATCGGGTGGCTAATCATTCATGGAAAAGTTTTCACCCGAAATCGTTCCTGTGCTCGCTCGCGTCCAGTTCGATTTCTGGCTCCGTTCCATCGATCGTTCTATCGAGTGGAACGATGACGTCAGTGTTGGGTTTTTGATTTTTTTTTTTTTGTTGTTATATGTTTGAATGGATGACGTTTCGAGAAAATCCTTTTGGGGTAAACCCCCGCAGGTGCTGTTTTGGACAAGGTACTGCGACCCGTGTTTTATGGCGAGAGCGATGTCGGGTGATGGATGTTTTATGGCTGGATTCGTATGTTTTATTTTTTTTTTTTACCCCTCACTCGTTTCCCCCCTTTTCTCTCTTTCTGTCGTCGTCGGCCATTTGCATGGGTAATGCCTACGCCCTGGCGGACAGTTTGGGACCGATGAAGAACGACGCGCGCCTTTTGCCTCTCCAGCTCGAATCGCGTCTGCGCCTAGTCCCATATCCGCCGATTGATGTGGCCTTAAAAGGAAATAAAATAATAATATAAAACACCCACTCTCGGGGAATGGGTTGTTCCGTACGCGTACGGAGGTCGTAAATATAAAAGAAAGGTTTTTTTTTCCTGGCGAGGTTTTTCTAGATCTAAGTACATGTATATAAATACAGAGAATGAGGCTTATGCGATTTCATTTTATTATTATTATTATTATTACTATTATTATTATTATTACTAATGAGCCAGTTACATTAATTAAGCACGGGGTTTCCTAACTGCATTAACAATAATAATACTGTGGAAAAATTCGAAGAGTTAAAACAGAAACTTTCTGGTCACGTGACTTTCATAACTCTTATACAATTTTACTAATTCTTTTGATTTTCAAAGAGAGTGTGTAAAACTACCACTGCTTGTATGATTCACAAGTTAAAAATAAAGCTTATGTTTATTTGCATGTGCTTCGTTGTTTACATGTATGTATTCATAGTATTTTATGAATATCAAACCTTCACAAAGGGTTAAATCATGTTGTATTTCGATCTCGGCGTTTACTTCAGTCTCTGGAGTTTAAGTCTTGGTTAAAAAATTGTCGTCAGCGTAGAATGCAATTTCAAAAGCTGAAGGCAGATTAAAAATCGAATAAATAGCGGCAGCTTATAATGGGGAGATACTGCATCAGAAGTCGCTGGATACCAGTGGCTTTAAAAGTCCGTCGGATCAATGGAAGCCGATCTTGCACCGCTACCTTGATTTCTGCGTCCGACCCTTTAAACTTTTTGTCATGAAAATCATCTTTTTGAAGAAAGATCGGGACTATAGGCTGGATGTTCCAGGATCTCCCTTGAAGCGTGTCGATGGTTTTCTTCACGCTGTGTGGTCGCGCGTTTTCGTGGAGCAAGATGATTTGTTCTTGATCCGCCGTCGCAAGGTGTCCAAAGCCACCGTGTAGCTGTTAAAAGTAATGGTGTAGCCGTGGGAGAGCGAACTCGTGCAGAACTGGGCCTCAGTGATTGAAGACGGTGACGGGTTTCCAGTTCCAAATGGACCGACGGGCTTCCAGTTCCAAATGGTGACACCACGATAGTCATGTGTTACAATACTGCAGAAATACATCGCATCGTCTTCCTGATTGTACTGGTCGAGATGGGGTTTTTTTGTGTTGGCCGTACCCTCTTGGACCTCTGCTCAGGCGTGAGGTAACGCGGCAGGAAATGAGCAAATGCTGGTGGAGCATTGTATGGAGATTGCTTTTACGATGCATCTGTTGGCTTTGAACAAGCTCGCAATCCTCGGCGGAATGATGACAAGATGCGCCTGGCCATTTCTTCACCCCGAACGAAATCGTGGAGACTTTACTCTAGCTTTTGACTATTCAGACCGTTCTCCCCATAAACAGCACTCATTCGGCGGTTGCCAATACTTTATCACCGTGAAAAACCAAATGACCTCTCCTTGTTCTTGCTTGGACACTTTCATCTTGTACTCTTCGAGCGTACACCCCTGCCAAATGTAATGGAAAAGGAACGCCAATTTCTCGTGATGGTAATCGCTGTCTCGTTATGACAAAGCCTGCCGTGATCTAATTTGGAAACTTCTAGTATGGTTGGCGTACTCTTCCACAAGAACAACGGGCAAACTTAAACGTTTTATAAGGTAGATCTCTCATATGCCCTCTTATACTGTTTTCAGGGGGCGCTACTGGCGTATATGATTTGCATGTCCATGAGTTTTGGAGTTTCGAGTCATGTTTCGTGGATTCTCGTTTCTGATCGCTTCTCTGTTTGAGGTTAGGCGGCGCTGTAAGCAGGTTGAGATGATAAATAGCAGCAATGTATTCCACCCTTGCGTGCATTGTGAATGGGTTCTTCGCAGACGACTGGCGTGAAGAAATTTGTTCGGCGGTAGTCAGCCGAAGATTGGGTCGCTGAATAGAGAGTAGGGGAAGCCGTGTTTGCCTTGGTCTCCTTCGTCATCTCGAACCCTTTCCCTTTTCATGTTCCTTCCCCCATTCATTGTTGGTTCTTTTGTACAAGAAAGTTCCCTTTTGGCGAGCTGTGCGAGGGGATGGTGGAGGGCGGGGTCAGAGGTCGACGTTGTCTCTTCTCGCGCGCCTTTGTCGTCGCTGACTGGTGAACCGATGTTATTGGCTTCCGTGGCATCTTTTCAACCGACGGTTTTCTGAAGAGAAGCCAGGACGTTGATGGCTAAAGTAAACAGCAGCCAATGTTGCCCCCGTTTTTCGTTCTTTATGCTTTGAAGTGAAGTTTACGTGTAGAAGGCATGTGTTACCAGAGTTGCGATTTCATGTCCGTCAGGTCTCCACAGAAATCACTGGATATCAGGTTAACATTTATTGAACATGAAACTTCATCACGTAACTTTGATTGACAAAATGAAAAATTTACTGGTAGATGATAGCAACTGTAGAATGGGATTCGCATATTGTTATCATAATAGGATGGTTTAGCTGGTAAGAGCCTACCTACTGTCGTCAAGGTAGATGTTCTTTGCTTCCTTTTCATTAATCATTGATGGCTACAGAGGCCATCTTTTAACATGGTCTCATCTATACTAAAAACATTCCGTTATTACAGTTCTTATATTTCTTATGGCTCTGCGCATTCAAAAGCATTGAAATCTACAAAAGGGATTCTCATAACCTACCCTAATTTAACCTAACCTACCTAACCTAACCTAACCTAACCTAACCTAACCTACCGTATCCTACCTAACCTACCTAACCTACCTAACATAACATATCCTAATTTACCTAACCTATTTAACCTAATCTACCCTAACCTACGTAACCTAACCTACCTAACCTAACCTAACCTAACATACCTAATCTAACATGCCTAACCTAACTTAATCTAACCTACCCTAACCTACCTACCTACCTAACCTAACCTAATATACACTAACCTACCTAACCTACCCTAACCTGCCTATCTAGCCTAACCTAACCTAAGAAAACATACCTAACATACATAAACTAACCTACCTAACCTAACGTACCTAACCTACCCTAACCTACCTAACCTTATCTAACCTAATCTAACCAATTCTAGAGTCTGTTCCAGCTGATATACTCAGTTCATGGTTCTGAGTGTTGAAACAGATAAGAAATGAAAATTGGCATTGCTGATTGCCCATTACTGAATAGAAAGGCCTCCCAGCAGAATTGTAGGATTTACATAGGCGCAGGTGAGGTTTTGCATTGTACCTGTTTGGCTTGTCATCCTGAATAGCTGAGTGCTGTATAGCTAAGTGGTGTTAGATCTGTTGTTGTTTGTAGGTAATCGTTGTTAGGTTTATTGTTATCCGTAAAGTAGGATAGCATCAAGAGGCAACTTTCCGAACAGATTTTCACTGGTTCTTGCCGTCTTACCTAAGAATTGAACCATTGGGTACGCATGGTTGTATCAGCACGATGCTGCTAGAAAAATTTTGTCTTTACCACAGCGACGGTTCGTATCACCTGAGCACGTGATGTGAAGCTTCTCCGGTCTCGGCATATATACGAGGTGCAACCCAAAATATCCGAGAATTTGAATATTCCGCCCAAAGCAAAAACAGTACGAGGTTCTGTCGCTAGATGCTTCTTGGTGCACCTTTCAGTTCTTGCTCTGCCAAGTTTCGTAATTTCGCGCAAACGGCCCGAGTTGTGGAAGAACAAAGACGTTGCATCGGCCTCGGTGGCTCAGTGGTTGTGTGATCGCCTCTGATGCCCGAGGACGCGGGTTCGACCCCGGCGGAGGACGACGAGGATTTTTTCAGGGGAAAAATCTTGAGATCACGCACTTCCTTCGGAAGGGAAGTAAAGCCGTTGGTCCCGTGTAGTCGTTTGCGGGCTGCACGTTAAAGAACGCTTGCGTGGCAAAATTTGCGGCCCCTATAACGCCGTCCTGAAATGACCATAGCAGTTGAAAAGGACGTTAATACCAAACAAACCAACCAAACCAAATGTTGCTCCATGGGATCGTTGCTTACGTGCTGGAGGTGACTATTTTGAAGGTGGCAGCGGAAATTAGGGTGTACGGTACACTCTTCCGCTTTTAACAAGAAATTTTGAATAGCACCTCGTATCATTTGGACGACCCTTATACATTAAATTTTACCGTAAAATATGTAAAGGCCGTTAAATAGATATCATTTTGAATAGAAACTACTAAATGGTTAAGGCAGAAAACAGCACCAGAGAACTCTGTTTGTCATTTGAAGAGCTAAGGCAATCAAAGGAAAGATAAGAAGTTTTAGCCATCAGTTGTTAAATTCTGTGCATATGTATACAGTTTGTGTAATTTGTTTTCCCTTCATTAAGAGGTCATTTATGGAACCTTTGTGAGATTTTTTTTTGTTTCCAGGCGGCCTATTTATTAGTTTCATTTTGCCGTGTTTTGGGCGCCGCTCCTTTTGTGGTTGGGGTTTGTCTCGACTGGGAAACTTAAGGTGCCGGACCTCTGGGTCTCCTCGGCCGCAAACACATGTCACGGGGAGAAGAGGGAGAGAGCGCCGCGGAGTGGTACGTTTGGGAAAAGCTCGGAAAAGGAGCGCAGGGAGCTCTTAAGGTCAGAGTTCACCTTCTCTTCTCGCTATAAAGTAGTCAGTAGCATGATGAACGGTTCCAGTGGAGGAGACGGATCTGGGACTCATAACTCGGGTGAGAAAGAGGAGCAAAGGAGACACGCACCGAGAGACCCCATGAATCTGTCACAATATTTTGCGCTCCATTCCCTCGCCGCTCCGACTGAAAAGGGGGAAAGCAGCCGAGGCAACTGGATTCGTACTGCCCGCGTGACTTAGCACGGACCGCGTGCCCGAGCCTTTGTTGCGCAACCAGTCGCCGCCATTCTTGTCGGCGCGCAGTTTGGAGGAAAACCACAGGAGGAGCCACCACCACCGGTTTCTCACGACAAAAGAAGCGGCCGACACATCACACCCGGGCTGCCGAAAAGGCTGGGGAACAACCGCGGGCGACGGACAAAACGCAGCCGCTCCCAGATTGCTGGCTAACCACAGCAAATGTCGGCGGCTAAGATCACCTTAAAGGTCTGCTTTTCGCGTGGGGGGAAGGGAGGCCAGGGAGCCCGACAAGGAGCCACAATTGAAGCAACAGATGGGAAGCAAAAGGAGGAGTAGGAAAATCTATGTCACAAGAGGAAAAGGGTGGGGGGGGGGGGGGCACAAGAGCCATATTCGCCATTACCAACAGCAAAAATCGAAACGTTTAAAAATCGCGTTCCCCTTTCCTATTAATCATCAAGAAAAGTCGTTGACGCCTACCAGCTCACGACGTACTTGTCTTTCAGCTAATTAAATTTCAGGACACTCGAATAATGCAGGCATAAGAGGAAGGAGGCTCAATTTCTTCAAATATCCTTCCAAACTTGCTCCATGTCGTCATATTTGATCGCTGGATGGCGCAAGATGACATGGCATTTTCTGTGATACATTTGCACTCAGATAACATATAAAGGCATGTCTCAATTTATTCATAAAAATACCTTCCCCCCCCCTCACAATCAATAAACATGTCTCCAGTGGGTGGGTAATGTTTTGGTAAGTCTTCCATGTCTTTGATAGAAATCTTTGGTTTTGGAACTGGGACTAAACAGATGATAATCATGGGAAAGATAACAGGTGAGTACGGCAGATGAGGCAAAATTTCCACTCTAGCTGCATAATCTTGAAAGGTTGTTGTTGTTGTTGGAGGATTTTCTGATGCGCCTGTTGGAGCATATCACAGTTAATATGTGCAGTGAAGGTTTGACTTTCTCTAAGACCTCAAGATCTACTATTTCAGAAAGCAG
This sequence comes from Rhysida immarginata, assembly GCA_023313115.1. Classification (NCBI taxonomy): domain Eukaryota; kingdom Metazoa; phylum Arthropoda; class Chilopoda; order Scolopendromorpha; family Scolopendridae; genus Rhysida; species Rhysida immarginata. The sequence continues at coordinate 9,195 of JAHWFO010093614.1, forward strand.
TCAGCAACACTTTATTTGGGTTTAGTCCTGTTTTGGGATCTTTCTAAGAGGTTCCTTCGGTGATAACCATTGGTAGGAGCGATGCATATTAAAGTAGAGGACCCGATTTTCATCGCATGTAATGATTCGGTCCAACAAAGGTGATGACTTTGGAGCAAGGAAGAGCAAGTGGTCAGACGTTGCACCTTATTCGCCGCTGACAGTGCATGAAGGACCCATTTATCTCATTTTTTTGATTTTCCCTGAGTGGGGTGGATCAGGAATTGGTTATGCACAGAAGATACCTGGCTTATTCATGAGTGCCTTCAATGCATCTTCATCAGCAGCAGGCAGTCGTCCACAGACGCTGACATACATTTCGACATAACTCAGTTGCATGTGGCTCAGTTTGAATTCAAAAGGCAATACGGCTCGAATTTTGACTTTAGAATCATTGTAGTGTCACTAAGGATTATCAGGTAAGACAAAGATAGGAGGAAAAAGGGCAGGAAGTCCAATAGGTATGACATGTGGAAGTCCGAGAAAAGAGACGCAGAGCGTAAAGAAGAATAGAAAAGCAAATGTGGTGTGGTTTCTTTCCTTCACCCAGACCATCTCCCCTGCTGAATTCTGAATATCAAAAATGAATTCTGCTGCATATCCAGCAGATCCACCAGACCTGTGTTAAGTTTAGGTAGATGTTCAACCCTCTTAATTTTCCGTCACTCGCTCATACATCATGAAAAACATTTTTTTTTCCCTCTTCTCCATTCTCTGTCTCTATCAAACTGTTAATTACAAACTTAATCTATTTTACAAGTCCAAAAAAATTGAGTGACTTAATAGATAAAATAAAAAAAATTCCTTATAAGGGAACCTTCCGATCCTGTATGTCGCAGTTTGAACCAATTGAAATATTTTATTCATCTATCGCCCTTAGTAAATAAGAAGTCGCAGTATTTTATTTTTTTTAAATGCGCCACAAAATAAAACCGTACTCATTGTTTGTGTGCAAGCATACACTGGAAGCGGTGGCGGTAGCACTTCGTTTAGCCCCTTGCAAAGGTCCTTCCAAAATCAATAAAAAATAATAAATTAAAGAAATGATTATTATGTCCGTCCGTCCCCTTCATAATTTCCGCATTTTTTGAGGTAGAAGGTTGAAATTCGGAATGTAGCTTACTGTGTGTATGTGCACCTTCACTATTTAGTTTGGTTTTGATTAGCCCACTGGGTCGGAGTTTCGGGGGTGGAAATTAGAGGAGACCAAAAGGTTACGTGTATTTATGCATATAAAAGAGTGAAATTTGGCATGGAGATTCCTCTAAGTAAGATCTCGATTCCAAATTGTCCCAATGGGGTCGGAGTTGTGGGGGTGGCAGTTGCTTGGTCTTTAGAACTATGGCAACATATAGCGTGTGATATATCATTCGATCGGAAATGATGAGAAACGAAAGAAAATAGTGCTCTTTTACACTTTCTAAATACTACGTTCGAGAAAATCAATTTTTCGATTTAAGAAATTGGGGAGGGGGGTTAAAAAGTGATATAAAAGGGTAAAAATAGATGATATCAGGGCTTCCGCTATTTTCCTACACCTGCCTCGGGAGATTAATTTCTTGTTAATTACTATATAGATTTCCTTTGACTGAATGACAGTCAGCTAATTTTAATAATCTCTTTTTCAAAAAACAAAAGTTTGTTTAGAAACTTCAGAATCCATTCAATTGTTTTCATGTGAAGTGTGTTCGCGCGCATTGTTGAATAATGGAGAAAAGTAGTTCTGTCAAGCGCCAATAGGTGCATTAATGCGCACACCGCTTCACTTAAAGCCTGGGTCACACTGGCGTAAAACGCGACGTAAATACGCCGACGTAACGACGCCGGTGATGTCACTTCCGGTAAATAGCTTGGCGCCGAGCTTTACGCTAATGTTGAATTTTGTTCAACTTTTTATGTCGCGTTAGAGCGTACGCCAAGCGATCACCCAATCAGAAGAGCGACTGGGCTGTTATCAAGATGGCCGACGAGAAGTGATTCATGTACAACGAATGCTTGTAGAAATGGTGAGGAAGTTTAGCTTTTGTATGGTAAAAGAAATCCATCTATAATACTGCCAGACTTTATATTGTAGAGCTCGATACTGTTGGCATCTATGTTGGAGCTACTTCAAATGAAGCTAATGCTTTAAACCAATAGCAAAAGGACCGCGTCATAGGCTTTGAATAGCTGAACGTCGACGTTTTTTCTGCGGTATTTACGTAGGCGTAATTACAGGGCATATTACCCCAGTGTGACCCAGGGTTAAGGGCGTAACAGTGGAGTCTTCGCATAGCTATGTGCGCGCAAACGAAAAAGTTCTTTCGTTATCGCGGTTTGTTTTGAAAGAAACTAAATAGTGCGATTTCTTATTCGGCAAGCATCAATGATTTATTCAGGTGAAGAAAATATTTTAATTTGCTTTGAAACTGTGACGTACATGTTCGGATGGTTCCCTTGTTAGTGCAATAAATTTTGACAAATAATACGATGTTGTGAAAATCTGATTGCGGCTCTCGAAATAAAGTCATCCTTAACCTTAAACTCTGTGGATTTTTCTTTTGTCGAACGCATACGAAACAAAACGTTCAACAAAAAACGGACTGTTCTTCCGCTGTGAGTCTGATGGTGAGTTTTATCTCTTGAAAAGCTACTTGAATCCAAAATGCGCCTGCAGAATCTTAATGCAGCGTCAGTGATTTCAGAAAAATTTTAACTACTGAATTCATTAGTAACAGCATCACAGAAAAGTGTAACAGGCTTGTCGACAGCCTTTCTTGCTGTATTAGTCTAACATGTAACTTATCGCATCGTTTTCATCGTGGTACGTGAAGAGGGATGTACGAATATTTTTGGTTGGGTAGTTTATTATTATTAAGTACCGAAAGGTGCTTCATGCTATCAGTGTGGGTAAACCTGTCTGTCTGTCCGTCCATCCGTAAATCTTAACTCCTTGAAGGCTATGTAAGATTTTCAAAATCTGTTTTCGTCACTCGATTAATATGGTTCCGCGCATGAACCATTTTGAAGATGGTCGTAATCGATCCAATTGCACGTTGATAAGGTATAGCAAGTAGTATATCAAACAACTCGAAATGATAAAAGAAGAGCGAATAAAACGTTATTATGTACATTTCCCCCCATGCATGCTCAATCGAATTCATATTCGGAGATCTTGCCGGCCATTCGATGCGTTGCTTATCCCCAGTTTGCAGAACGTCCTCCACCATTAGAACTCTGTCGGGACATGCAATATCGTCTATAAGAATAAAATCTGGGCCCAAATGGTACCTCTGAATTCTCTAATATGACCTTCTAGTGAAACAGTTTCAGTAGTACATGTTTTAATGATACCATTATGGTACAATTGGAAATTCCCAATGCTAAGTTATATCCATGTAATATATCAAATGACTCGTAACGACCTGTCATGATCGAACATATAATAGTAATTACAAAGTTTGAAGATGGTTGAATTTGATTTAGTTGTAATTAAATGATGTCAGCAGAAAATTTCAATGCTAAAATATGTCATGTAATTTATCAAACAACTTGGAAAGGCATTCTCTGAACGAAAATATAAGAGTAGCTAAAAAGTTCGAAGATGGTCGATTTTTATTCAGGGATATCTGTGCTAATGATAGCACTGTGATACCATTGGAAATTTTCACTGCTAAGATGTGGCATGTAATATATCAAATGACTCGTAACGACCTGTATTATTAAGTATTGCCTCTAAACTATGAGGATATTGCTTAGTGACAGTGCTTTTTATTTGTTTGTGCCCCATAAACTTGTGCTTATTATTATAATGAAATTCCCAGTCAGTATTCGGCATATCGGGGTCCTTGCAAATTAAACCCATACATTGGCGACGGATTATGGATTAAATTCGAAACATGGAGATTTTATGCTAATTCGAATTATTATTCAAAAAAATATTTTAAAAAATTCAAATTTTTTTAATAAGTCGCTGGGAGATTTGAGTTCTTTTTTCTTTTCTTTGTTTTGCAGTTGATTGAAAGAGATTCAGTTCGATTCCGCTGATAAATTCGTTGTCGCGACTCGTGAAACTTGCCTTCTGTCGTCCTCCTCCGTCTTTCTAACTCTTTTCCTCCCTTCAATGGAATCGATGCCGAATTCTCCTTACCCCCTCTCCCCCGTTCCTGCGACTATAACGCATACCCTCCTCTTTTCAGTAGCAGTAGTTCTCATGTTGCACGAGACGGGGTGGGTGGAGGCTCCATCCAGTTCCATTATGCAAATTGAAATTGAAGCGCGTCAAAAAATTATGAAACGAACGTCAGCTGAAAGGGATTTAAAACAGGAAAGGGTAGGGGGGTACGTGAAATGGGGGTAAAAGGAAAAAAAAAATCGCATCGGACGAACTCGTCGTCGTCTTCATTCGAAATGATAGGATGGAAGAATTAGATGATAATAAATTGTTCCGAGTGTTGAAAGGAAATGATAATAGTACGAGATTCTCGGGGTCGGGGAGAGGGGGTAGTTTTGAGGAGCAAAGAGAGAGAGAGAGAGAGAGGATTGCAAACAGAGAAGGATAAGTCTCTTACAAACAAGCAGATACTCGACTCTAACAGGTGTTTATAAATATTTGAGGATGTTTGGTGGAATAGGGGCTTCTAACATTTGAAATTTTTGAATAAACATTCTTGTTGCTCTCTTATGATGACATGAGTTTTATATTCTTTGGTTTTCTATTTTCGGACCCTTTGTTTCACAAATATGGAACTTTTGCTTTTACGCACACTGGCCTAAGTGTTAAGTGCAAAATCTCTACGTCAACGAGCTTTAGAAGGAGGAAACGGGAGTGTTGCTGCTTTTTAGTTCAGTTTGCTGATATCTGTCAGAGAGCGACCGCTGAACCACAGTTGCTGACTTCGGAAGATTATGCTCGTGTCATGCCTTCAATTGGGTTCGGATTAAAAGAAAATCTCTTTTTAGGCCTTAATAGTAGTGATAAGAGCTTACAGCAACGATTGTTAGGAGTTTTGTTTGTATATGTATGTCTGAAAGTGTGAGTATGGGTGCGCGCGCGTTTCTATGTCTGTCGGTTTGGCGTCCATTTCCATCTGGTGTTTAAGGGTCTCCTCCTCGGCTCCTTTTTTTTTTCACCGCCCTGGCTGACAGCCACTTTGCGAGCGACAGAAGAAGGATCTTAAAACGAAATTATTTACGACGAACGTTGCGGGGAGGGGATCAGGACGTCCATTGTGAGCGTGGGTGTGATTGTAGACTGGCGGTGGGCGCCCTCTAGGGGTAGGGAATCGGCGCGCGGACAGATTTCGTTTTCGTGTCGAGGGAGTTTGGACCCTGGGGTCAGTTGATAACCCCTATCGCTCGTGGGGGGAATTGTAGTAAGGAGGGTTAAAGCCTCGCGTTGGGGTCAAATAAAATTAAGGTCCTGGAAGCATGGACCGGCACTCGGGGGTTCTTCTGGCATTTGTTGCTCCGAATGGCGGTCGGCTCGTGAATAAAACAAGAGTCACGTGAATGGAGGAGGAAAGGTGAGAAGGTGGGTGGGGGGCACTTGAAGGTGGGCTTCTTGTCACGCTTCGGTGACACGCGAGGCTGCGATACTTCTCAAAGGGAAAGAAACCCACCCTCTACCTTCATCCGTGTTAAAAAGGAAGTTTATTCTCAAAAAGCTGCTTTGTTTAAAGTTTTTATTCTCAAAAAGCTAGGTTCCTCCAAAAGTTGGAAATATGATTAGTGAAGTTTAGAGGGATACAGCTGCACTAATTGCTAAAGAAACGCCATTAAAACAAAACGGGAGGAGCGCCATGTTGTTGGAAGAACTGACGTCATAAGCGAATTGTGCATTGCAGTGAAGCACAAGCTGGAATGCCATAGGCGTCGTTCAATGAGAGCCTGGAGCGATGCATTTTTTGTATTAACATACAGGATAATCCTAAAGTTACTTAATATTAAGGTTTATTTTATTAGCACAGTTATAATGCAGGATGTATGTACAGTCCTGCCGCACTTACTGTATAGGATGCGCCAAAAGTTCACCTTTGTTTCCAAAACAGGAAAATTTAACATCGAATGTGTTTCAATGAAACATCTAAACAAAGTTTGAATTGCACTGTTATATATTGTGTTCAGTGTACTTTCTCTTTTTTGTTTGGTGTCCGAATCCCATTGTGGACATTAGTGTTTGTTTCAGGAGTGCATAAAGGTATTTGTCACAATACACTCGCACAAGCATATCTGGTTAGATTTTGTCGCAGTGTTCTATCCTTTCTTTCATCTGGTCCTTATCACGAATTTTCTCTGCTGCTTCAGACATCTCTCACAGAAGAAAGTCGAGGTGCGAGGTCGGGTGATCTCAGAGGCCATTCTGCAGGACCATCTGGACCAATCCATTTAATCTGGAAAATGGATATAAACAAGTTCTGTAGTGAGGGGAGCACCATCAAAAGAAAAAAATAAAAAAATAAAAAAGAAGGGAAGCCGCTATCTTCGGGCAAAAAGATGGCCGCCATCTTGAAAACCGCCATATTGGATGCAGAACAATTTTTTTTCAAGTAGGTCGTGTGACATATCAAACAACACGAGATTTTTTTGAGAAATTCATTCCGCTTGTCGGATTTGAGCTATACGTAACGGTTTGGAAGCTGTCGTCACTGAAAATTTGCATGGCCGATCTCGTGGCCGAGAGCGCTAAGGCGTAAGCTTTTCGAATCTGCCGGGTGGTGATTTTGGATCCCATTGTATTTGACCCACGTATGCGGAATTTACGACGTTGATGCGCCCCAAACCTAACAAGCCAAGCAGACGCTTATCCAAGTCACGAGAAACATGCGGTGAAATTATTCGCACCATTCAATCCTTTCTTTCAGATGTTCCTGCTTCAGATCCCCACAGAAAGAGTTCGAGCAGTGAAGTAGCGAATATATATTAGGCCTATCGTTATCAATACTAATTGCTGTTAGGCCTCAAATTGTTTTAAATATCCATTTGCATCGAGGTGGCAATTCTATAGGACCACGCCTGGAAACTGGATATAAAGCCATTGAACAGTGTAGGGAGGCGGATTATTATGAAAGGGAAAAAAGATGGTAAGCAGAAAAAACGCATGCGCATGTGTGTTGAACTATAGATACAAAATTCATTTTTTTTTTCATATTTTTTTATAGTTTCGTGAAATGGTTTTTATTGGGAAACTTACTTATCACTTTGGGAGATATAAATAAATTAGGGGTCGGGGAAGAGGGGTAAATGTTGAATATTACTTTGTTTTGTATTCCCTTCTTTCTGTGTTGGATTTTTTATGCCAAAGACGGAGGAAAAAATCCATGCGCGACACTTCTTTTCAATTTGATCCCTTAAGTGATGATACCTGTATTGTTTCCCCATTATGCATCTAGATGGGGGTGTGAATAGAAGGCGCGCGGAGTGGAGGGGGACTGCTATTTTGGAGCGCGTGACAAACTCCTCCATTTGAATGTTGAGTCTTCGTCATGGAAAATGTACGAAGCCGACGTTGCTTTTCAGACGCAAGGCGAGAGATTGAAGTGTGTGCGTGTGTGTAACAGGGGGTAAAATGAAGAGGGGGTAAGTATGTGTGTGTGTGAGATACCCTTTCATCCCGTCGTCGATGTCGATAATTGAAACCCTTTGAGCACGGGAGTGTTGATTGAAACAAGTGCGAAAAGCCTTTTCCTCTCGTTTTAAAACCCAAAAGTGAAAAGACTTTTGTTGGCGTTTTCGAAAACGATGAATAAATAACTCGTTACCGGGAAACGCGTTGATTGGTCCGCCCACCTCTTGCCAGGTAAATGGTTGTCAATCGTTTTGAGACACCTCTGAAAATGAGTGGGTAACCAGAAGTGGTGCTTTTCAACTCCCACCCCCTCGCCTCTCTTTACCCTACCCATTGACGCCACTTTTGCGTTGCTTTTATCTTTCCGATTTGATTATCGCGTTGTAATGGTTATGCAGGTTTGTGTTTTGTCCTGTGGGATGATCGATTTTTCAATTTGGTGTAGTCGATATATATATAGATACATACATAGCTGTTAAAACGGTATCAATATCACCCCCCCTCCTTTTTGAAATTTTGAAAGCATGCTCATATTTTAAAACTTTCATATTGAAGTTCCCCCGAGGGAGCTTGTTGTATATAAGTTCTGTAGACGACCGGAAAAACAGCGCTGCAAATAGAAAAATTTTGCTCTGGTTCTGCGCAAAACGGTCATGTGACCGAAATTGCAATAGAAAACGTACTTGCTTTACATTTTTCAAATTAGCATTCAGTTAGCGTATAAATAGGCTTATTTGGGCAGGATATTACTAGGTATGGGAACTTATCAAAGATTCTACGAAAAATGTGTAGATGTAAAAGTCGTCAATAGGGGTATATGTGGCGCTGTTGTAGACTGGATTAGCATGAAAGGCAGTTAAAACCTTCTAAAGGCCGGTTCACATTCAGCGACTTCGCGTCTAAATCGCCGTATCTGGCGCATTAGAGGCGATTTTGATTGCCGGAGCCGTTTCACATTCAGCGAATTCCCGACGGAAAGCGGGTTAGAGCCGACAACGGCGCGGGTTTTCGAATTCCAACCGTGTTGGAATTTTTCAGAAGTCGCTCCTAATGCGCAGCCAATCAGCTACGAGTGAGCATCTCTCCAGTCCCAGAATTCTTAGCAACTATTTCTAACCCACTTCCGCCAGTCAAGTCGGCCATATTGAAATTCGCCGATAGCGTGTTTTCTGTGCACGTGTGTCTCGTTTTCTATCATTTTTCCTAATAAAAATTTATAATATATAATGTAAACGATGCCAAGAAAGTCATGTTGTCACGATATATATACATGATGTCTAGAAAGCAACAGAGACTGGATGAAAGAAAGACTTATCGAACAACCAATCAGAGCGGAGTTCGCATAACTGGGGGGGATGGGGAGAACGCAGGCTGAAAGCAGAGAAGGAAGTTCGCCTAGCTCCCCGTTTCGTTCCCGCTGAATGTAAAACAACTCCGCATTTTAACACGCGCGTCTTTGTGACGCTTAGCAAACACCTGGATTCGAGAAAACGCTTCACTCCGCGAAGCCGCTGAATGTAAACCGGCCTTAATGCAGAACATCGCTGACGTTAGCTACAAGAATGATTCGGGCTATAAAGACAGGGGACGTTCCAAAAAGACTGGATTAGTCTTCCTACCAAATTTGGTGTCATTTCGGCTGGTAGATTGCGCTACAGATGGGTCTGAATTGGTATGCTTAATTTCGAATTGTCTTGAACATGAATATTTAAATCTAGATATTGGACAGAACCATTGTTGACATTATTATTATTATCAAACCATGATTAAAATGCTCATTAAGGATACAGATACTCATGGACACTGAAGTAGAATAAAATGAAAAAATTCGTGGCAGTCTTTTGCCGTCTTTTCACCGAAATCTCTCAAGAAGCGTCCAGAGTCTTGTAGTCGGCTAACACTGTCTTGTACCGTTTTGCACTCCCTTTCTCCTCTCCATTTCAGAAATACCTTTATGAAATCTTTCACCATAATGCTCAGATACAACTCGAAGGTTTGGAGAGAAGAAATATAGGTGGGAATGTAGAAAGGGACGAGGGTTAAATCCCATTTTAAAAAGGAGATTTTTTTTTTCAAGAACTATAAATGAAAATAACCGAAACTTTATTGAATGCTTATTTTTTTTTTTTTTACAAAATACGTGGAGATATCAGAAAGTAACGCCATTTATTTTTTTAAAAGAAAATTACAAAACATAGAGGTAACAACTAGCAAGGGACATGTCATCACGGATTTGGTTGAAATTTTAGGAGGTCTATCTACAACATTAATCTACCTACTGTGTAAAAGGATTTGAACCAATGGCCTTTCGTTTCTGGGAAAAAAATAAAATATTTTACGTTTACTATTGTAGTGCCAGATAAGTCAAGTGGGAAGAAATGTATTCAACTTAACAGCGGTGGCACAGTGGCTAATGTCAGGCCTCTGTGATTTCCTGGCCCGGGTTCGAATCCTGTCATTTTTTTCTATTTTTTTTTCTGTTTTTTCGCCATTTATTATTTGTCTCCACTTTGCAGAGTAACAATATTTTCTCGGACGGTCATTGCGTGTTTGGCGGCGACGTGGCGGTGATAACGGTGGGATGACGGATCCGTTCTCCACCCCTCCCATCCCCCCCGAAACCCGTTTCCATGGTAACCGAAAACGAAAAACGGATGTTAATTTGGCGTATGAACTGAAAAAGAAACGATAAAGATCTATTCGCACTATCGATGGTCTATGCGCAATCGTTGCTTATGTTTGTGAATGCTATTATGCAAAGTGCAAACAAATAAAAATGCCGAAAAACAAAAAAAAAAAAAAAAAAAAGGGAAAAATGAAAAAAATTAAAAAAACAGCCGATAGGAATCGAACCCGGTCCAGAAAATCACAGAGGCCTGACGTTAGCCACTGCGCCACCGCTGTTAAGTTTAATACCTTTCTTCTCACTTGACTTATCTAGCACTACATTAGTAAACGTAAAATATTTTATTTTTTTGACTCAAATCCTTTTACACAGAAGGTATATTAATGTTGTAGATTGACCTCCTAAAATTTCAACCAAATCCGCGATGACATATTCGTGCGGTCCCCTTGTAAGTGCAGCTGAACCTCCCAACCTACTAGTATTCGGGATAAACGACCAGAAAGAGGAAACGATGTTCGGCTTCTTCATGACAACATCGTCAAAGCAAAACTGGTCAGTTTCGGTTGGGAAGTTCTGGACCATCCAGCCTACAGTCGGACTTAGCGCCTTCGGAGTACCACCTCTTAAATCCATGAAGAGATTTCTGGGTGGACAGAGGTTTGAGACTGACGAAGAACTCAAATCTGCCATGCGCCATTAGCCGACGGAGTTCTATGAGCGGATATTCTGAAACTCGTGCAGCGTTGGGATAAATGCCTAAATCGCAAGATGCTATGTGGAAAAGTAGATAAAGACGTGTAGTTTCAGCCGCACTTAGTTGTTTAGCTCTGTGTTTTGTAATTTTCTTTGAAAAAAATAAATGGCGTTCTTTCTGATATCTCCTCGTGTTTCTGATTTAATTATTCTTGAGCACGTGTTCTTGCGTCTTTCTCTTTGTTGTCTAAAAACTCTTTGTTGAAACAGATTTTGACAGCTATAAACTGCTCCACGGAAACAAACCTCCATAGACATGCAGGAAAAATACATTTATTTAATTTTTTTTGTGGGGGGATACCCGAAATTGGAATGAAAACACCCTAGCGCCCTCTATACAGCCAGAAGTATCCACAAAAAAGTTGATTCCGAGGTATCTCTTACCGAGGCCGAGTCTATAAAGGGACAGACAGACAGTACTCGGATTTTAGTAATAGTATATAATCGTCTTTCGGTTCTCTTCACTTTTTCAGGAAAAGTGCAGTCTGCAAGGAGAGTGTGGATTTGAGGAAGCAACAAATAATCTCTTTTAAATTTCCGCCACTAATTAAGGGGATTGTTTCCTTCAGATACGGAAAACCTTTCATTGCTTTTATGACTCCAAGATGAATGATATGCTTGAATTTTCAGGAAAAAAAAATGATTTTGACATTAAAATGGTTTTTGTCGGAAAACTGTGGGTTATACAAACTTTTGGGCTTTCCATTCAGCACACGTAAAAATAAAGAAATCACATTTTTATAAACTGGAGGCTGATGCCGAACTTAAAATTGGAATTGAGCCACAATATTATTCAAGTTGGAAATTTTGAATATTGTCAAACTAGATTGTATACCAACTTGGACATACAGGCTGTCTAATATGTCACGAAGTGCTTATCATAGAAGAAATTTATTTTTTTTCTAACTTTATTATTTTGTCAGGTGTTATGCAGTTGTGATGAAGCTCGGAGAGAGATAATTCCTTTAGTTCTTCCTCATTTTTCATATTTGGAATGGCGATCCGTTTATTTTTCTTTACGACTGACGTACTCGGGCAGTGGAGGAAAAGAAAAACTTGAGAGAGAGGAAGGAAGAAAGAATCGAGAGAGAGAGAGAGACAGTCAGAAGAGTGGAAGGAATCGAAAGAGGAGGCTCTTTGGGCAAATCCTCTTTAAGCATTGCGGACAAATCCAGGCGAAGGGCCGGGGGGCGGCGAGAGGGCGACCGCCCGTCGATATCGAATGTCGTCGCGGCTTCGAGTTCGGCTGAGGCCATCTATCAACGCGAGGAGGCACGACGACAGAGAGAGAGAGAGAGAGAGAGAGAGAGAGAGAGAGAGAAGAGAGAGAGAGAGGAGAGTTGTTGAAGCATTAAAATAGAGAGAGAGAGAGAGAAAGGAAAAAACAAAAAGAATCAAACGAAAGTGGTGACAGGGAGGAAAACTTTGCTGGGGTTGTATGTATTATAGGGTTGATCGACCGCCTCGAGGAGCCACTCGTGATCGCGCCTTCTGCCGAGAACCCTCGGTGGCGGTCAGCCGAGAGGCGACATGGGAGGAGAGAAAAGGCGCGAAAGAGAAGAAAAGTAAGAATTTTTGTTTTTCTTATTCTCTATTTGTTTTTTTTTTATTGACCAAGTTCTTGAAGGGCAGTAACATAAAAGTGACCTACAACTGCAAGATCTTCGAAACTGCACCCGCCCGGATGATTTCTCTAACAGAAATCACTGGGAGCTAATAGGTGGATATTCTAACCGTTCCCAATAGAATATCTTGAATAGCTCCTGCATTTGTCTAGCTGTTTGAGGGTTGGCATTGTCATCTGACATTTCGCGATTCACCTTCATCATATGCACACAGAAAACGCATAATAGGCGCTCTTGTTCTCGCGTGAGGCATACTCTTGTATTTCGTAGATTCGTCACCAGCGCACTATCAAAGATGGCGCATCCCCTTGGGAAAATCTAGGCGCAGGCTGTGATAGTTTTCTGCATCTGGATTGTGAAAAACAATGTCGGCTTGAAAAAGCGTGTACGGAGACAAAGGTCGATGGTACAAGGCGGTGGCGAATTTTCTTGGAAGAACGGCCTACCATCACAAACTTGGGCTGAACAGTATTAAATTTGGTTTGGATCGGTACATTACTGTCGGAACTACTGTCGATAGTAGAAGTCACGTGACCTTTAGAAATGCTGTGTTAACATTTTCAAATGACAACATATGGCATGCGATGTGTCATTCGATCGGAAATGCTGAGAAACGAAAAACTATGGGATTCTTTTCCATTTTCTAGATACTAACTCAGTTTTTACCCCCAATCTTTTAACCCCCTATTTTAGCCTCACTTTTTATTCACCTTTTTACTTCACTTTAAGGGCAATTTTCTTGAACTCAGAGACTCCTGGGGTATTGGCAATAGTAGAGGAAGGGCCCGGTATTGAAATACTTGCAGAGAAGCATTGATATAAAAGAGGTGGAGGGATAAGTGTTACCACTTATGGTCGCATATCGCTTGGAGATAAGTGGAACGCCAGTCTGTTTCTCTCCTCAGCAGACAGATTGGTACACACTATCGAAGAAAGTGATTGGACAGTTTGGGGCAATGGAACAATAGGATTTATTTAAACTCAGTATATGCTACGGCCATCTTTGCAGCGGTTACAGCAGCAACCCTTCTGGATATACTGTAGACTACCGTAAGCGGGATATTTCGCCATTCCACTTGGATTACATTAGCCAACTCCAATGAAGATCGGGTCGGCACTGTTGTCCAGAATATCTCTGTTTGCCTTGGAATTTACGTTTCTATGCATTACAATCAGCGGACTCATGCCGAACTAGCTGAAACACCCTTATACCATCTCGCCATCATGCTTCACAGTGAGCACTATACACTCCAGGTAATCGCCAAACCCACACACAATCATCCAACCTGTTAAGCGTAAATCGTGAGCCAAACCACACAAACTCGTCGTCATTGTTCCTGTGGCCAATTCCTGTGCTACTTTCGCCATCGTAGGCGCTGAGCTAAATTCTTCCTTGTGATGAGGGTTTAGGCCAGCTGCTCGACCATAATGTCCAAGTGCATGCATGAGCTTCTTTATGAAGTCTGGAGTGAAACCTGCATATTGGTGGATTTGGAATTGTGTGTTGCGGCATGCATGGGACGGGTCCTGCTTTCTCGCAGCTCTTTCTGCACCACTCTCCTTTTTCTTGCAATTCTGTGGATCTTCTGGGATATTCATTCCTGCCATGTCTCTTCTTCTTCACGTACTGATAACAAAGGATACCGTTGATTTGTGGATCTGTCGGATGTCAGCAATGCATCGTATACTAATACCTCTAATGGAGCTGCTTATTATTATTATGCGCTTTTAGAACTCGGAAAGCTTAGTAGCCATTCTAGTTGAGTGTTTTTAAATCTCACATACCACGTGACGGTCGTTGGTAATCTCAACATGCTCATGAAGGCGAGTGTCCAATGACTTTCTTCCACAAATTGTTAATTTGTATCAAAGACTAATAACTCATTTGGTGTGCGTTCTTGAGGGTCTCACATCATGATGATGTAAAGACTTTATGACCGACCCTCGTATGTCACGTTCAGTTTTTTTTGTGAAGTTTATCCACTAGACCCTTCTTTCGCCAGACAGGGATATTCTTAGGGACCTATGCACTTAACCAGTATGTGTCATAGTAAATGGGTCAGTTTTTGTAAACGTAGCCATTAGATTTTGCTGAGGAAGTTTTAAGTACCGCTTAAAGGAGGGTTCTTTTTTCTTTGTGTTTAAAATGTATTTAAATGAAACTGCTTTTTTGTACTTCTCTTCTAAGGCCCCCTCTATTCACTCTCATCCCTCGTTTTCTCTTTAATTTGTTTCGTTGAATCATTGGCTCCGAAATCGCAGTCGGGCTTTTCGCTGGAAACCTCTCCTCTCACTTTAGGTAATTTTATGGGTCGGTTTTAACGGCTGCGAGAAGGTAGAGAAAGAGTGAGGGGGTTACGAGGTGGGGGTATGGAGCGAAGAGAACCCCTCGGAAAAAGCTACCGAAAACGCCAATGGTAGTAAATTTTTCTGGAAAATTACCTTTGGAATTTTAATAAGACTCGCCCTAAGGAGAGAAGAAAAGACAGTGTGAAGGTGAGGGATTTTATTGCAGGTAAATCTTGGGGTCGGTGCTGATTGGTTGTGGCAGGCCAATCCCAGATACCGCGGCCACCCCATGTTGGACCGCGAGCTCCGAGCGAGAGAGGAAGGGGCTTATCGGAAATTATGGCAGCGGCTGAAACTGTTCTTTCTTCTTCAAACCCAAAACCTTAAAAACCCCCCACCTCCTCCTCCTCCTTCACAAAAGTTGGTTCTTGAAAAGTTCGCCTTTGTATCCCAGGCCTTTATCTCGTTTCTTTAGGTGCAGCGAAATGAAGGGGAAGCGAGACTTGTAACGGAGCGACGTATAGCGGAGATTCATTATGCAGATATAATCACTAAAGTTTAATTACCGCATGGTGTCTGCAACTCTGAAAGTTATAATTAAGGAGCTTTGAAAGATTCATCTTTAATGGTGGACAGTATGATATTTGACGACTTATTTGAAGAGTCACCAATCTTCTCATGGTATAGTGCATTTACATCTTGACTACAGCTCTGCAACGCAGTTTCTATTACCGGAGCTACCTAAAGCGTTCCACTCATTCTTGGTGCTCGTCTAACTGGAGACACGATTGAAACAACGAAGCAGCTGACTAGATTCTCGAATATTCAGAGTATTTAACCGTTGGAATAATGATCCACAGTCTTTGTATTCTAAAAGGGGCAACTGTGGCTCAAAGATAATCAATCATGAGCGACACCGCCCTCATTTCAAACAGGACATCCACTGTATTGCAATAATTGATTTTATCCAAAGCTGGTCCCGATCCATTCTTCGCAGAACATGCGCTGGGAATTGAAGCCTACCCAAATCGGCAGTTGCATGCCTATACGAAAAGCCCTGGTTTCTGCAAAGGTGATGTTCGTTTACAGCGTTGTACATGGGTACGTGAACACTAGAAGAAGGTTTTGTGGTCTGACGTTAGCACGAAAAAATATCAAGAAAACATGTAATGACATGTCCGAAAGGAAGATCATCTTCCAAGATATCTCCTAAGAGAATCTTTGTTCAGAATCCTTAAGGAAAAACAATAAGCACAGAGATAATAAAATAATTAAACACCCCGAATGAAATGAAATGATCATTTTATTGGAATCATCAAGGCAGAAAGTATTAATCATTATTAATTACAATCACCTTTCTTCGCACCCCCAAGAATGTGTTTTGCACCCGCGATTGGGAATCCATACTTTATAACATGTATGCTGTAATTCGGGTCAGAAGGAATCCAATATAAATATATTTTTTATCGTAGATTCGGATTCTACGTCAAAATTCTATAGGAGTCCCATTTAACATTTCAAAGTTGCCCCCTGCCTTTCCGTCCAATTTAGTTTTCGCGTAATTGAATAGAGCTCCAAAAATATTAGACACGTGTTTTTTAATTTCTTAATCGGGAGTGTATTTCTCAAGATGTTTGACCGAGTCTGGACTGTATATTAAAACAGTTCTAGAACATTTCGAATAGTGCACCTACGGTAAATTGTTGAGTGCGCACATACGGTACAGATATCCGGGTGAGTGCTCTGTCATCACTCAGACCTAACAAGTAACCTCCCATTGTTGGATTGTCGATAAGTAGCTTAGTTTATGCTTATGGAGGTAATTTCCCAAGTGTGCTGCGATTGTTTAATTTTCATAATGAGTGATTTGAACATGCATTGAATCGCTGCCAAGTTTTTCCTTCTTTTACAAGATCAGAAAGAGCTGTACTGTATCAGGATCTCCTCGACAGAGCTGAGGAAGATGAAACTTTCTAATGAAACATGGTTTTAGGTCCGGAGGGCTATGACACTGAAACCAAAGTTCAGTCCTCTGAATAGATTGGTGAAAATTCGCATCGGCCGAAAATATGCCAGTTCGTTTTTCATCATGAATTTCTTCTCCCAACTGATCACACCACATTGAACAAGAGTTACTATAGTAGAACCTCGATAAATCGAATTCCTCCCTTCCTATTCGGCTAAAAACTCTATAATTCGAAGTAATAGAACTTCCATACATCGAATTTTTTTTTGAGGAAAGTTAGTCTCTGTAAATCTAAGTTAACGCAGGATGTAGCCGTGGCCTGATTGTCTCGTCGATCGGCTTGAGGACCAATGCTGGGTGGGACGGCTCTTTGGGGCACAGCTGTTGTTGGGGGACTTTATTCTGACTCATTTGCTGAGTGACCAGTGCTGGATGCCACTTGTACAGTTGGTTATAGCCACTGGTTTCTTCGTCCGCCAGCAGCTGTGAAACTATCATGAACCCCCCGTGTTTCGGGCGGTACGTTAAGCCGTCGGTCCCGGCTGCTACTGTCATCTCGTAGCAGCCGTTATTTACTGGAAAGACACAAAACTCCCTCGAAGGAGTAGGTGCCGCAGATTATCGTTCTACCCTCCGTACAAGATAAGTTAATGCAAGTAAATTCTTTCTAAAAATCGGATTTTGTCAATCCGGACCTGTATCGAATTGATGTTAGTTTCTTAGATGTTTTCGTAAGCGGTTCTGATTGGTTTTCATTCATAAGCAGTTTTAATTGGCTTTACAAGCGCACTCGTCAAAAAATCGTCCTACCAAACAAATTGTACTGTAAATTGAATAATCATCCGCACTAATAGATAAAATAAACTTTTTAAATTCTAATTAGCTTTTTAGGTACAATACGTGATTATGTATTACGTAAGTAAATTTCTGTTTTCATTAAAAAAAAAATTGGCATTGTTGCGTTTCCATACGGTTTGTCAATCTCTCACAAAATCTATAATTTGAATTTTATTTTATTTAATCTCGATAAATCGAAGCAATTTGCTCTTCCCTTGAGATTCGATTTATCGAGGTTCTACTGTATCTCTAATTCTGAAACGCCAGTTCTGAGAAAATGTGAGGAGGAGGAAAAGACCAATATTTTGCCGCCTTATCAGAACCGAGTTTTCCATCGGTCGCCAGCTCGCTCAGCGTTGTCAGTTCGTGAGGTTTTAGCCAAACCTGCAATGATTGTGCTTCTTCTATACTCCCCTGATCTGCCTTCAGCAGTTTTTTTTCGCCATTGAGGAGATCAAGAAAAATTCGCAAAGGCGGTTCCAAAAGAAGCACAACTGAGACAAGTGTATTCGTTGGGGAGGAGAGTGCTTTGAAGGAGATAAAGACCACCGACATGTAAGTTGAATGAATTCTTAAAAGAAAAAAAAATAATTCCGGAACGTTTTGAACAGACCTTGTATATTCGAAGAACTTTATAATATTGGAACGAGTACGCTGTTATGGATTTAAATGGACATGAAGTGGAGTGGGTTCATCGGCGTCGTATGTGGGTTCATGGTTCTTGTTGAGAGGAGAATGTTTTATTTATTGAAAGAGCCTGGTCTCCTTTGAGCTAAGTACGTAGGAATTATTAAAGAATAATCTTATTTTTTATTTCCTCCTCCTTCTCCTCCTCCGCCATTCACTCACCTATGATTAATGGAGGGGGTTGTTGTATTTTTCCTACCCTTTCTTCGGCGAGCCCTCTTTCGAGTGGTTCTGGTGTTGATGAGTTCCTTTCTGATTTATTATTACCGTTGTTGGCTTTGTCGTTGTTAATAATTCGATAGTTAAGTTTGTTCGCTATTAGTTATTCCCGGTGTGTGCTCTCAAGTTTCATCATCTTTGATGTTGAATAATTGCGCAAGTGCTTTTAGGTGCGTTGCGAGAAGAGCGCGAGCATCTTTAACTGTGTTTCTCTTGCTGCTGCTGCTGCTGCTGCTGCTGTTGTTGTCGTCGTCGTCGTCGTTGTTGTTGTTGTTATTATTATTATTATCATGGTCGTCGTCATTACCACTTGTGTTGCTGTTATTTGAGGTGGTGGGGGGGTGTAGAATGTTAATGACTGGGTCTGTGTGTAGGGGGGGTAGAGGGAATTAAAAAGTTGAGGATTTGAATGTGAGGCTGGGTGAGATAGGGGCAACGTCAAAAATAAATAATTTATCTCATTAGCATCAATGCGCGTGCCTCACCCATTATGAGACGGCCTCATCTTTCAGTACGGTTGCCATGGCTACCGCATCCCTAATTAAAGCCATGTTAATTTAGATGCACGGCTCCTGTATCATTCTGACACATTTCCCATTTTGGTTTTTGTGGAATCCCCACTTCAAACAGGCTCGCCTCGGCCGCCGTCTCTCCTCCTCCGTCGGCAGAAGGAGAAAGAAAATTGGCCAAACAACCCGAAGAAACCCGTACTCCCCCTCCCAACCTCCTTACCCCCCTCCCCCCCGAACTTCTTAATGGAAGGCTTGGGAAGTGGCTCTTCTGCTCTAACGCCGATTTGTGTACTAGGGGGTCTATACTTTTAACACTCATTCACGGTGGGTTCTTACAAACTACTAGACCCTCTTTAAACAGTATAAGCGAGTATAACTCAAAAAGCTGTATTAGGAAAATAAAATTTTTCACAAACTGCAATAATAAAAAGTAATGGGATAATCCTTAGAAATGGACTGTTCGATTAAGTAGTACAGTAGACTTTAGTACACGACACTGCCTCGGATGCCACTAAAGTTGAAAGTCAATTCGTGGATCTGATAACCTACCACGTCCACGGGGGTAGTGTCTATGTGATCGACCTCAGAAGCTCACCGCTACAAATGGACCCATGGCAGACTTTTCTTACGTTGTAGGGAGCGCACTATTGTCTAGGACCATGGTTCCTAGGGGTTCATTGATGAAGTAAAGGTTCATTTTAGAAAAGGGAGTAGCGATTCGAAAAAGTTTGGAGAGACTGGTCTAGGATTTCCAGGTAAATTTCATAATTCGTAACTTTCTTGACTTCAATCAAAGAACCCAGGCCATTCCATCCCATAATGTTGACATCTTGGCACTCAACTATGTACCGTTTGCCAGACATTCTTCATAAGCATATTCATTTTGCCACTCAGTCAATTCGTCACAATCTGTACGTCAGTCAAGTGGTGACATTCATTTCATCCTAAAAGCGATTGGAATGGGCACTTATTGGAATGGGTTCTAGAAGCAGAAGCAAACAGATTATCCAAGAGATGGGCTATCATTAGAAGGTTGCTATCCAGATGCCTAAGATCAACGAAGTTTAAATTGGTGCAAAGACTATTGTAAATATCTTGTATAAAGCACGCTTTGGCAGTTTCACCTTTGTCGAAGTGCATATGGATTGGGCATGGCACTTTATCACTCAGGCATGCACCGTTTGTCGAAGGTGTCCAGCGGGATGCAGTGCTCTACACAAGATGTTTACAATGCTCTTTGCACCATTTTAAACTTCGTTGAACTTGGTAGTTTGATCTTGGGTAGCCCAACTTTTAGATGATCGGTTTGCTTCTAAAAAAGAACAACTATGGACTTTGGAGAGCCAGGACTGTTCGACGGTTAAAGTAGCCAAATCATAAATGGCTTTTCTCGCTACATACTTTGGTGGTAGTTTCTTCAATGTGAAGTACTGATATTGTCCAGTCTCTTCTCTTTCTCTTGTTTAGGATTATTTGATCCATGTCAAGAAAACTATGGCTTCTGAGGTTTATATGGATATCCTAAACAATACTGCGCTGCTTACATTTATCAACATGAAACCCGAACCCTACCCAGTGCAGTTGTCAGATGAGCGTCTGGGTTCTAAACGAGGAGTGGCGCAAAATTCCAGTGGTAAGTTCCAGGATTCCATTACCTCTAATAGCTTTATAAGATTCAATAGAGTTGGGGTTCACTGAATGGTACTAGATTCTGTTCTTTTGTGGGGATGCACAGTAACCTGCCAAAAAAAAACCTTTTTTAATGACCTTGTACCTTATGAAAACGCAGTCTAACCATAACATAACATAACAGAGCTAAACCGAACTCGTGTATATCTGTGAGTGTAAAGAATAATCAGGACAGCATAATAAATTGATACCATCCTCTTGTGGGTCACGCTTTTTTGAGACTGTACTGGCGTTAGATCTAATAGTAAGAATGAGATTAGGCTTGAGTTAGTTTTAACCGTAATAACACCGCGCAAGAATGTCGCGTAGGCCTACTTTAGGCCTAAAACGAGATTTGAAGAGATGTGCGTGGCTTAAAGGGAAGTGGTGGGGTGGGGTTCGTGTATAACGTAGTTGACAAGCAGAAGAAACGCGAGACGACGGTCGCTTTTAATTATTAATCGCTGTTCACTCATCCAATAAGAATCCCATTCGAAGAAATTGAACGCCACTGGTGAGTGACTCTCGAGCACCGGACACACACACAGACAAAGGGAAGCAGGAGAGCAGCGTTTGTTAATTTTGAAGTCCACCGGGTTTGAAGAGTGTTTGTATTAAGTTTGCCTCTGACGTTAAATGGGTTCATTAGCGTCACTTTAAAATTTTGAAAGCTTCTCGTTTAATTTCAGGGAGGGTAGGAGGGTCGGGGAGCAGGGGGTAAAAAGGGTGGTTGTTTGTGTCTATGGTGTTCCTCTTAAATTTCATTTCAATAAGAATTCCAGGTATTAAAATTTTCGGTTGCAGGCTCTGAAATTAAATTTTTTTTACTGTAAGTTAAGGGACCAGGGGAAAAAACTGAATGCAGGCACTGTAATGGGATTCGTACTGCTTTAATATGCTCGACCTTACTTTAATGAAGTACTGTTCTCTAATAAACCTATTTTAGAAGAAGGTGGACATTTTATTGCTTCTTTTATTATATAGTTTAATGCTACTATCGATTATATCGCTTCTCTGTGCAGGCGGGTCCGTTTCTTCAACTGCTCTGTCTTCAAGCAATCCTGTACACATTTTGCTTCGTAGTTCTGGAACAAGTTGTCTCTATAAGGTATGTTTCCATACCATCTCCTCAGAACTTCGTCACTCCATAAGACATGTTTCCATTGTTCCATGGTCCCGTATCGGTTAGCAGTCACTTCATATTGATTCTGCTAATTTGGCTTATGTGTACCTCACCCATACAAACACTGGCTAATGAATTAGAAAAGTGTGCCGATTTCTTTTAATTTATCCAAAGTTCTTTGAGATTATGTACTTATTTCAGGAAGAGTTGGATTAGTCTAATCAAAGAACTTGATAAGCATGAGGGAAAAGAAGGATTTAACTGACTTTGAAAAGAGACTTCACTAGCTGGAGCCACCATTGAAACAACAAAGTAGCTGGCTGATTCTCGAAAGCTGCGATCCCAGTGTATTTAACCGTTGGAGAACTGTGACTCAAAGATAATCAGTCATGAGCAAGACCGCAGTCGTTTGAAACAGGACATCCACTAACTAAAATTATATAAGAAATATAATTGACTGACCTTGTTGAGTTGTGGATACTTGTTGAATTAGAGAAGGCGGATACCACTTTTCCACAAAAAAGAGTTTTTAATCATCATATATGTACATTTCGACTACAAAATAATCATCTTCAGTATGAATCGAGTAACAACAAAGTTTGTACAGATATTTATAAGGGAAATAGACCAATCAGTATGCATAATGTTTAATCTGTATGTAGCATACAGAAGCGACCACACATTAGAAGACTCCTTTTGTGGTTCTTTTCAATCTTATCGAACAAGGCAGTAAAACAGCAAACCCAGAACCCTTAAGGTTTAGTGTGACATAGTTGGATACATTGTTACTTTCTTTTCATCTTTTAAGCATTACTGACACCGGCGCGCGCACGTGAAATCGCTTTGTCGACGCACCATTGCTCAAGTGCTCATAATCTATAAGCTTATTAAGTAACAGAAAAATGGAGCTACTTACTGGTTTTGTTTCTTTCTTTTCACTTCACTGTTCGATTGTTTGTTGTTACTCGATTTCTACTGAAGACGGTTACTTTGTAGCCGAAATGTACATATATGATGATTAAAAACTCTTTTTGTGGAAAAGTGGTATCCGCCTTCTCTATGTAAAGGACATTCACTGTTTTGCAACCAAAGCTGTTGCCGACCCGTATCTGGCAGAACCATGCGCCGGGAATTGAAGAGTATCTAAATTGTATGCCTACACGAAAATACCCGAATTTTGCAAGAAACAGGAAAGTTTGTGATGTCTGGAAGTCGTGACTGGCACTTTAAGACTGGAACTCATGGTTCTTGTGGTCTTGGCATTGTGTGGAACTTCTGCTAGTATGGAACTGGTTTTCTGATGTACATGGAAGGTGTTGTATTTAAATCCTGCACGGACGGCAATGTTATTGTTCATGGAGCACGAAGATGATTTCTGTCATTTTTCTTGTTTGGTATATATTGGAATGGTATATCCAACAGCATGTTCCTCTTCCAACAAATCTTATAAGAGAACTAAGGGAATGCCTGGTCTTACAAGTGCTTCACCATCTTATGGACTCTAATTCATTGGCCAGTGTGTGCAGTACACCACGATCTCTGTTTGTTATTTTCTAAGGCCATTGCTCTTTGAGATTTCCACTTGACAATGACATGTTAGTTGAAACTGATATTTATAGAGAATGACATCAATCTCCCGTAAGGACTTTTTTTTTACACACGTGGCATCCTTTGCTTGTACACATTGAATTCCTAGTTCTTGAGCGATCTATACTACACCAACATGAATCTCAAAGGCATGTTTTTATTTACATTATTTTACACATCGTAGACAGGTAAGCTAAGCAAGGTATTATGAATATTTATTTATTTCGATATTGCGTCATATCGATTAAAGAAACACGTATCAGCTGAATTCTTTCCCTCTTTTTTTTTTTTTTTTTTTTTTTTTTTTTTTTTTTTTTTTTTTTTTGGAGACCCCATTTTAGGAATATATTCCGTGAATAAATTAATGTTCATAATTATTGCAAAATTAAAAGAAGCTTTTCGTTACTGTTGAAACATTCATAGAGGTATTTCTAGTCTTTTCTGACTTAATTAACAGTTTTTTTTCTTCCTGTCTCTCTTCTTCTTTCGTCTTTTTTATCTTTCTTTCTTTCTTTCTTTCCGGCGCCTTCTTTTCGGTGTGAAGAGGGAGAGTACTTTTTGAATTATGTACAAAGAAACGCAAACGTCTCTCTTTCAGAAGATAGAAAGATAAATTAATTTAAAAATGAATTGAGTAAATAGTTAGAAAGTCTTTCAGTGAAGGTACTCAAACTGGTGTAATTTGATTAAAGATAGACAATAGGAATAAATAACTCCACTGAACTACTTCGGGGTCTATAGAGACTAGACTTACCGGCTGGTTACTAGGAGTAAGTCGTGGTTGCGGGTGAGGAAGCTCGCGTTTAAGAAGAAATTAATCCCCTCAATGTAGCGAAACCCTGAGTTCAAGGATATGGCTCCCATTTTTACTTCCTTGTACGAAGTAAAGGAAGTATTGTAATCGCGAAAAATTTCGGTTTTCAGATTTCAACGGAAATATACATTTTGACCATCCCTGAATCCATTTTGACGTGTTTGTGTGTGTGTGTGTGTGTGTGTGTGTATTGCATTTCTTAAAAACGATTTGCCGTAGAATGTTGAAATTTTGTATTTAGGACTGTTGTAACATCTAGTTGTGCACCTCCCCTTTCGATTGCAATCGGCTGGGCCAAATATGTTATTTGTGGTCTCCACCACAGATTTCCTTTCATGTCTATGGAGTTTTGTTTGTGTGGAGCAGTTTGTGACTGCTGTCAAAATTTGTTGGGGTTTTTAGACAACAAAGAGAGAGATGGAAATACGTGTCTTAGGAACAATAATGAGAAATATTTCCCAAAAAAAACCATTCATTAAAGCTTCGTACAAAGGAGTCCCGTGGTGCGCACAACAGATTTTTATTTTTCAAAACGTTGATTTTCTCGGACCTAGTATTTATAAATTCTGTGTGAGTAACACGGGATTCCCTTGTACAAAACCTTATTGAATGTTTTTTTTTTGAGACACATTTCTCATTATTATTCATGAGACAAGAATTTCTGTCTCTCTCTTTGTTGGCTAAAAACTCTAAATGTTGAAACAAATTTTGACAGCCGTTTTTGAAATTCATATATAGTTCTTCAAATATAGTTCTTCAAACTCTGACGTCAAAAACTGTTCCACGCAATCAAAACTCCATAGACATGAAAGGAAATCTGTTGTGGAAACTATAAAAACATATGTTTGCACCAGCCGAATGCAATCAAAATGCGAGGTGTACAACTAGATGTTACAGCAGTCCTATATACAAAATTTCAACATTCTACGCCTTATCGTTTTTGAGATATGCGACACACACACACACACACACACACACACACACACACACACACACACACACACAC
>JAHWFO010093614.1:34501-58155 GCA_023313115.1 Rhysida immarginata
CACACACACACACACACACACACACACACACACACACACACACACACGCACATACACACACACACACACACACGTACAGATTTCACGACGAAACACGTCAAAATGGTTCCAGGAATGGTCAAAATGTATATTTCCGTTGAAATTTTTCTTGAATACAATACTTCCTTTTCTTCGTACAAGGAAGTAAAAATGGAAAAGAACTGTATATTCTTTCGTTTCTCATCATTTCCGATCGAATGACATATCACATGCCATATGTTGCCATTCGAAAGCGTTAAAGACCACCTGATCGTTACTCCCACAACCCCGACCCCACTGGGACAATCTGACCCAAACTCCATGCTGATATAGATTTTGCCTAGAGAAATCTGCATACCGAATTTTACTTCTTTACATATCTATATACCATATTGATCAGATGGGCCCCTCTGACTCCCACCCTCGTAACCTCGACCCCAGTGGCCAATCGAAGCCATGCTATATAGTCAAATAGGATAAGCTCATAGTAAGTTGCATACCAATTTTCAAGCTCTTGCGTCAAAATATGTAAAAAATATGAAGGGAACTGACGGACATGGTAAGCCAATGATTGCTGATCTCGTACTCCAGTGAGTAAATTGCTAGTGATATGACCCTTCCTCAACTGAGTGAGAACTTTGCTCGTTTGTGTTGGTTCGTACCATGTCCGTCCATCTTTGTCGCCTTTATATTTTCGACATCCTTTGACGTAGAAGGTTGAAATTTGGTACATAGATGGCCAAGGGTCTGCCCTATTTCACTTATCTGGTTTGGTTCGTATTGGTCCACGGGGGCTGGAGCTCGGTCTATATGTAAAGAAGCTAGCATATTCCTTTAGCTTAGCCAAGATCTATATTTCTATGAAGTTGGATTAGATTGGTCGGAGTTATGGGCGTCGGTCAGAGCATACACAGGTCACGTGTCCTTTAGAAACTGTAGTAATAGTAGTACTTTGCTTTTGATATGATTTTCCTAAGAAAGTAATAAATGAGAACAAGATAAAGATACTAACATGAAAAGCGAAAGGAAAAATTTCGCGACCGAGATTCAAACCAGTGACCACGACGAGCTCGATATTAGGAGTCTCTGGTTCGAATGCAGTTCGCGGAATTTTACCTTCCCTTTGCAGGTCTTTAAATAAATTTGTCTTTATGATTTGTCTATTTTCAAACAAATTTGTAATTTTACGCTCTACCCTTAATGAGAGGGCTGCGGCTTAACGAGCGTAATTACAATGATGCATTGGAGATGGCGGGTTCGATTCCCGACGGGTTTTTTCCCCTCCAAAATTTTTTGACCCAAATCTTAAAATAATTGCTAGTGGAGGAGAAATTAGGTTCTGCCATTAGAGAATAAAAAAATTTTCTTTTGTTTTTTTGCTTTTTTTACTGGGAGGTTCGAGGGTTGTTTGAGGTGAATGCGGAAAGGGAGTTGGAATTTGGCGTCGTTAGGCCTAACAGCTGCTGGCGAGGGGGCAGAGAGTATTTTAAACTTTTGTGTAGACCGATGAGGGTCCTATCAGTCGGCAGCTGTCACCCACGCGCGCGCAATGGCCAATGGAAGTGGAGGAGAGAATCCAAGCAAACGTCGTGTGTCACCGAGGGAAGAGAAGCTGCTGCTGCTGCTGGTACTGCTGCTACTGCTCTTTCGTGACCTCCCCTCCCTTACCCTCCTGAGCCCCCTTTTCTATTGATTGACTCCGTTAACACTTGCTACTTATTGCATCATATATTAGGGTGTCACTCAAAGGGCTTTTTAAGCATTCCTCGTTGCCATGGAAGCGAGCCCCTTAATTTTGCTCACTTTTAATTAAATACCACATGTGTTACACAAAGCGCTGCCGCAGAAATCTGTCACCTCAGTCATAAATATTCATGCCATTGGAAAATTACTTTGACATTAAATTATAGTCAATAATAAAGTGCGTTTAGTTTTGGCGGGGAAATAAGGGAAGGTCGCACAGATCATTGAAGGAAGTCTTCGCGCCTCCTCCTCCTCCTCTAATTTTTTTTTGTCCTGAGTCTTCGTGTAAAAATGATGAAGCGCCGAAGAATCTGAAAACGAACAACAGGGATTCATTCCTCCATCTCCCACACGCGTCACGTGATTAACTATTCATCTGTTTAAAAAAATATACACTGGGGCAGCCGTAATCCTTAACGGAAAAAAGGCGTTGAAAGGCTCTCCTAACCGAAAAAAAAGGCTGCAGTGAGGGTCCAATTGAAATTGATCGATTTGCTGTTTAGAAATCCGGCTTGATTGGAAATCCGGCATGGTTAGTTTTGCTACTCTTGCATCTTAAGGCATGTGCTCTGTAGAATACGTCTACGTAGTTAGCTAACAAGGTTAAGCTAAAATGGTACAAAATTGAACACGTTTTAGGAAGGTTACATTTGCGCCCTTACCACAATGGTTTTAGATCTTCTCTAATAATTGGAAAGTGCAAGGAGCAAGGTCTCGTCGAAAATAAAGGTGCCATCAGTAATGTTATTCGTAGAGAAAAACGAACCAGTAACGAATCCAGCCTACCCGTAACACAGCCAACGCGAAAAGAGCTAAGAAACCCACCTACACAGCTCCGCATGGCCAAGAAGGTGACGATGTCTCAAAGTGCCAGATGCATCATTCGAGAAAACTTGAAACTGCAGTGTCGGTATAAGGCTTGTGATCATCGTCTGACAAAATGGCGCATCCGAGAACGGCACCTTGTACATGACAGATGGTAACGGGTAGTCACCCAAGATGAAGGTTACCGCGAGCTATTCATTACCGTCACAAAGATTGCAAAGGATGGGTTACTTTCTTCAATCTATGCAAGATGAATTTTCTAAAGGGTTTATGGTTGTAGATGCAAATGTGCTTGCGGTAAGGTTAGTTTGCACCAGGTGGCTATTAAGTCCAATAGAAGGCAATGGACCCAAAGTTACCATCAAGGCGCCGAGTTACACGTTATATTCTCCACTATCTACTTATGAAGAAAAAAGAAACAAGGACCAGAACTAAGGTGGCTCCCACCCCCTTTTCATTCATCCTGATTAAGTCGCCAGACGCCTCACATTTAGACTTCCGTGGCTTTAAACTCCTTGGAAGTCTAAAAGGAGCTTGGAAACCGTCGACCCTTAACGCTCAGAGGCCTGTGGAAAGTGTTCGAAGATGAGTAGAGCAGTATCCCCCTTGCATACAAGCCAACTTGTACGATTTTTCCGTACGATTGTACGGACTGATTTATAAAAGTACGAAAAGTATGACTAAGACACTTGGAAAAATAGCGTGATATAAAACAAAGTGCGCTAGTGGTTTCTGGAAATTGCCATTGAATAATATAGCTAAGTGAATATCTTGTGAAGCTCCCACGATCATGAATCATACATCGAATCAAAGAGGTTGCGGATGTTTTCCTTTGCAGTTGCTTCTACGTTAGTCCACTGTTCATTGGAATTGGAGGATAACCTGGACGAGCTACTCCCAGTGTCTGCTGAAATGGTGTGACTAAAGCTTTCCTGACGTGGCAGTTACTGTTGAGAATAACTGCATTACGTATTAGCTGAGGCATGACTATAACTTTCCTTCTTGGTGTTGTAGTGTACCCAATGACTTCTGTACATCATAAGGAGACTTTATTAGGAAGTCGCATTTCAATTGTTTTGTAACGAGCTCGTGATATTTTTTGCATCAGTTTATTGTCATGCGAGGCCTACGAGATAACAAGCCTGGAAGCGAAAAAGTCACCTGAACATCTGAGTGCTAGGAACAATCTAACCTTCATTGTTTCCAACGATGGTCAGGTGACTTTTCGCTTCCAGGCCTTATCTCGTTGGCCTCGATTGTCATGCACTTTAGTATTCTAGTCAGTAAACTTGGATTATAGAGTACACCGATTCGGCTTCATTCGTTTGGTGAAACTTTACATTTTTGACCAAAAACGTGATTTCCATTCGAATTTGCTTGTTCGGTGATGGTTTTTATACGCCATTTTTTTCACCTAGTGGTCAAAATTTCTTCCCCATGGTCTATATGACGTATAGTGCAAGTTTCATCAAAATCCGATCAGCAGAACGGGCTCTGGAGGATCTGAATAGTATAAGTTAAATATTTTCAGGAGCTGTTTATGATTAATAGCATTTAACAAGCGATAACTCGAAAACGGATAGAGATATAGGAAAACGGATTTCGTTATCGTATTAGTGAAGAAATTGTACCCCAGATCGACTGGTCACACGATCCACTTTCCGCTTGAGCATCTCATACAAATTGTTCCTGTTACATTTTTGAGTAAATGTACGAATTTCATTCTTTATAGGTTGGCAGGTATGCCTTTGCAATGCTTCGCAGACGTTTGTTACAATGGAAATTGCCTTTGTCCATAACAGGGGACATTACATTGAACACATCAGATGGTGGAGGAACGGTTTCTCGAAGAGAAGCTGAAGGGCAAATTCGCTCAGTTTTAACTACCTTATGCCTCTATATTACGATTAACTTGTAAAGATCATAAGAGTCATGGCATCAGAATTTTGAACATACACTTTGTAAGGCGACTCTATGTCTACATATTTTCATGGAAATTCGACACAATTCTCCAATGAGCTCTGTCTGAAGGAGGTCTCGGTTATTTACAACTTTGGTAGGGCAACTCAGTTGACTTTCTGTTGATGTGAGAATTGTATGTCGCGAAAAGTCTTGTTCAATTGGATCCAGGAATTCATTGAGACCCTATAGCCCAATAATTGGGAACCATTGTCGAGAGTTATCTTAATCAAGAATCCTCTCAAATGATATTTGAATCGCACAACACATCTAAATAGCGCTGCTGGCCAATGGTTTATCTCAATGTAGATGGCTACTTATCTCAACAAGATAATGTGTCCTGCATTGTGCTCATATGGTAGAGGGTTGGTTTCAAGAACGTGAAGGAGATCTCTCTGAGCATTAGTTGAAAAAGCTTTCAGACTGCTGGGTTCACAATCATCAGATCTCGCACAACTGAGAAATGCCATGTTGATCAAGCATGGTCTCAGATTCTACAAACCACCTATCAACATCTCAGAATCCAAGCCAAGAAGAATCGACGTAGTATTAAAGACAAAAGGTGGCCCAACGAGGTGTTGAGGAGGTAGTCACAGTAACAAGGAACATCATAAAATGATCACCATGCAAAGTCAGTCGGAGATGGTAGCGTCTTCATTACTTTGTCCAGTCCTGTAAATTTAAAAAGGTTAGGGTTAAGTTAGGGTTAAGTCTACAAATAGTTAGGGTTATTTTTTTACGGTTGGGTTTTTATATCCAACCGCTGCGAGGGTTGAGTTTTAATCCGCTTAGGGATGTTCCTGGACGTCCGTCTCTTATTGGTCTCAGTTAAGCGAATAAAAACCCACAGCAAAACCCAAAGCCCCAGCTTTTGATCTTTAATCAATTCTATCAACTATTTAGCCCCAACAGAAGTGGCCGTTTTGAAAAGTGACTTTAACCAACTTTCGGGGAAACTCGTTTAGCCATTCTCGTTTTAAACTTGCCATATATTTCCTCTCACACCTTTGAACAAAATTCCTCGTCGCTCTAATGTTGAGTGGGGTCAATACCCATCAAAGAATGGAAAGGGAAACAATTTGGGTAGAAGGACACGAGGCTAAATGGCAGCACGCGCTCGACACAATGCGTTCGGCCTAATACAATCCTCGACCGCATTCTCGTTAGAAACAAATGCCGTTTTGAAGTTAAACGTTCGCAATAAAGTTTGGGAAAACGAATAGAGGGAGAGAAAGATTGTGTGGGAGGAGGGTGATAGCTGCGGCGCATGCGCGTGTCTTTATTTGAAGCAAAGCAAAACGCCCGTCATGCATAATGGAACACAGGTAGCCGAGACAACGCCATCAACGTGGTGGCAAAAGGAAAGGTTCAACATTATTAACAACAATTAGTTGGATGAGACCTTGTCCCCCGCTTCCACAATAAGCTGCCCATCGAAAGGTGCGGAACGAGAAACCAGAGTTTCCGGAAAAATAAAAAAAAAAAGGCAGCAAGCACACACACACAGTGAGACAGACAGACAACCCATACCCCCACCAAACAAACAAACCGAAACCCACTTAACAGATTAAAAGTTTGACACCTCACTAGCAACCGCCGCTTCTCTCGCCGCCCTACTAATTACATCTTCTTGGAGGAAGGATTCATCCGATTGGTCAAACGCTCTAGCGGATTGAACCCCGCGCCCTCCGAGTGACCAAACGCGACAAACGACAAACGAGATTAGACAAAACAGAACCCCCTCTCGTTCTTCCGAAATAGAAATCCAATCGCCCTTGCCTCCTACTACCTAAAACTTCTGAGACCCCCCCATAAAAACGGAAATGGAAATTCACCACTTCAAAGTCGTCGCAAATCCTGCTGTGATCAACTCAGTCATACGTATACTGACCTCTCCCCTCAATTCAAATGCAATGCAGATACTCATCCAGCAGTACATACACTGGCGGAAAAAAAATCCCAATTTTGAACCTTGAAACTTGAATCAATTGAATAAATACCATAGCTGATTATACTGTCCAAATTTCATTCATCTAACACAAGTCCTTCGTGGTGTTGGGATTTTTTTTTCCGCCAGTGTATATTCAACCAATGACTCCAAATCGGTGTTTTGCAGAGGCAGAGTTCGCAGGAGCATTGTTTGTTGTGCAGGGAAGCTTAAGTCAATTTATCGAGATGGGGGTCCTGTTTTCTATTATTTTGTGGACTAATACGCTGTTTATACAACTATTCTTGATCACTTACACGAGTAACTCTCAGAAGTCAACGCGCTTGCCAGAGCTTTTCGCAATAGCGAAATACTTTCGCTTTACAAAATACAGTACCTGGCCAAAAAATACTGGGATACCCATTCAACGATGTTGTACGTGATACTTAAATGGGAACCAGCTCGTGAGATTTAGGACATTTTGAGACATGAACATTAGATGAGGATTTAAGAACTCGCTGCAGGGGACTATTTAGGATAATGGGCTTGCTCTTGTTGCCCATTTGGACAAGCATCATGAGCTATTCTAGCATCTGGCCTGTTGGAACAGGTGGACGACAATGTGAGAGCTGTTGCCCTTAAATCAATGTTGCAAAGCTCATCGCAAGTTGAACCTCCATGCCTTAGTGTACTGTGTTAACTGTGAATTTGGTGCTAGTAGCGTTTTAGCGCGGGGCTGTGTTTCTCTTGAAATGGCCTCTTCCTTTGGTTCATACGAGGAGTGATCAAAAAGTAAGGTTTCAAAGCCTGCAGTGAAACGTGTACATTTTATTTCATGCAATCAATACAGTCAACTGATAGTACATACATTAGGTTTATAGATGAAGGAAGGATACCACTTGTCCACAAAACGAGTTTTAATAACCATAAATGTATACATTTCGGCTACCAAGTAGCCATCATCAGTATGAATCAAAGTAACAACAGTTTGGTACAGGTATTTATAAGAGGTATTAGCCAATCAGGAACCGAACTACCAAGATCCTGATTGCTAATACTTAACAAAAAAGGCGGACTTAATTGAGAGCTATACTATACAAGAGGCAAATTAAGAAACAAAGTTGATTGGTCGGTTTATGTTACATATGTTAAAAGAGTCTTTCATTGCATAAGATCCAGTGATCCACTATCATGATTCATCACTTTGTCGCTATCGTTCTTTAAAATCTGCATAGACTCCAAAAAATTCAATTTTTTGAAGTAATCTACTACATGTAAAATCTTTGCGTTTTCCTTTTTTCTTTCATCTCCCGCATTCAGTATGTGATCTGCATATGCAGATTTCTCGGGTCTCTATTTTGTCTTTTGTGTTGCCAAGAAGTCGTCTTAGTGTATGGCTGCTTCTATATGCTACCTGGAAGTCAAACATTTTCCTAGAGACACCAGAAAAGTCCGGGATATTTGAAATCCAATGTGGAACCTGTGACCTAAAGTATATTTGCCAGAGCCGCAGAAGAATCGAAACAAGGATAAAAGAACTCTTCAACTGCATTAAAAACTGCAAAACCGAGAAATCTGCATATGCAGAACACATACTGAATACGGGACATAAAAGAAAAAAGAAAAAACCTGGTGGTCTTCAGGGCTGTATGAGGGCGCGCGTTGTCGTGAAGGAGAACAAGTCCTGGGCGTTTCCTCCTGAACAAGTCCTAGTCGTTTCGGGACAACGTGGCTGAACACGCAAGGATAGGATTTTTACCTGGAGGGAATATTCAAACCTATCCACGAACCGACAAGTGCCTAAATCGATATGGAGGCTATGTCGAAAAATAAACTAATGTATGTACTATCAGTTGGCTGTATTGGTTGTACGAAATACAATATACACGTTTCACTGCAGGCTTTGTAACCTTACTTTTTGATCACTTCTCGTCTTAAGCAAACCATTGAGTCCGAGTTTTGCATGGACGTTGTAGACAATTTTGTGCTGCATGGATCCATAGTATTTATCAACATGACAATGCTCTATCCATACATCAGCATCTGTTTCTAGATGATTCGATGGAAGAATTTGAAAGGCCTTCACAGGGTCCAGAGCTTTAAATGAGTATGACACAAAGTTTCAGCTTCTAGAAGCTTGTGGACAGTTCCAGTTTCTGGAAAATGTGGAAAGTCTTCTAGACGACTAGATGCAAAAGATGATCCGACCTAGTATTGCACTTGGAAAAAAGACTGTGGCTTTTGCTTGTATTATTATCGCTATATATTCCACATTCTGAAACCCTTTCCGCATATCGTATTACCGTATGAGTGCCTGGACCTGTCGATCAGGGTTGAAGGCATGCCACAGGTTTAGGGTGGCGTGACTAAATAACCTGACCTTAGTGACGCCAAAGGACTTCTGAGACGTTCACATTAAACTCCGCCTCGTATATTCGTTTGGAGCTTAATTCACGAGCGTACTGCTAGAGCATAATGAGGATCCACTGAGCTTAATTAGGTAACTTACAAATAAGAGCTTCTTCCCTTACCCCCAGACTCAAAAAATGGCGTAATTGCTACTGTTGTTCCCTAACCCGTGGAGACGAAGCCTTTGATCTCGAATTACCAAACTGGAAAATTTGCTTTAATGAGTGTCGCTTTTTCTTGTTGTTGATGCCTGATTATGTTGTGGGGGTTATGCGTGACTGGAGTGGTTGTTGTTGATGTTATACTTTTAGGATTTGGAGTGGTTGCGTTATCGAGCGTTCCATTTAAAGTGAAAGGTTTTAATTGTGAATAAATTATCAGGTGGGGATGCAAGAAGTTTGCTTCTGACGTCATTGTGTTGTTGTATCAAGCCCTGAGTGTATGCCTACTCAGAACGTTTTTCCTCGCACTCACAATTAGGCTTAATTTCTTGGAATCTCAGCCTAGGCTAGTTGTCTCCTGTGGGAATAGAAAATAAGTTTTCCTTCTTACCAACTCGGGGGACTTTAAGACAGGAAAGAAAGTTTCACGCGCAAGTC
This sequence comes from Rhysida immarginata, assembly GCA_023313115.1. NCBI lineage: Eukaryota > Metazoa > Arthropoda > Chilopoda > Scolopendromorpha > Scolopendridae > Rhysida > Rhysida immarginata. The sequence continues at coordinate 43,982 of JAHWFO010093614.1, forward strand.
TTAAACTGAAATAAGAACAAAGTTTAGTCAGCGATGGAGTTCATGCATAAGGAATGGACGGGGATTCACTCCTAAAACTCTGTTAAAATTTTTAAAGGAACCCCCTTCCTACTCCCAACCCCCGTTTCTCATCGTCTTTAGCCTTTCTAAACAGGTAGGAATGGCCAAAACCCCTTTTCGCCGACTTTCTTCTACTTTTTCTAAGAAGGTGAGCTCTATGGAACGTAAGCTCACCACATCTCCACCACCGATGTGGTGAGCGAACGTAAATGTAAAAAGTTCCACTTTTGCCCAATGAAAATGTAATAAAACTGAGTAAATACTGATAACTCATGAACCTCTATGAAACTAGTCCTTCCTTTACTTGTGTCTTATTTATACCAGTCGTGAAGAAAGGTAAGAAAGCTCCAACATTGCTTTCAGCATATTGATTGAGAAACATCTTGGTAAAGGTTATTCCACATGATTTAGCTACTTCACCTACTCCTGTCTATATGATTGACATCTGGTGATTCTACAGGCGACTGTGAAGGAGTCACTGTCATATTCTAAGAACTATTCTAAGATTTGGGGGTTAGTGCATTGTCCTGTTGATAAATGCTCTCTCTAGAGGTATACAGATTAGCCTTGATTTGATATATCTATAAAGATGAAGGATCGTTTTAAGGTATAAGGGATATAGTACTGGTTGCAGGTATAATCAACTATTATGATTTGGACGAGATTTTCCTGGAAATGCTGAGGAACTTGAGGTTAATGTCGACACCTGAAGTGGCAAAAAAGTCGATGTATCGAAAAGTATGATGGCAAAAAAAAGCAGAAGGTTCAAAATGAACCAATAAATAAGCTGGCTTGCTCTATAAATACTTGGCTACTCACGATGGCGACCGTGAAATGTGTACTTCTCTGCGAGAAAAAATTGGGTGAGTCTAATAATAGAAGTTGATCAGCATGGTGAAAAAAGGACCTAACTGCCTTCGAAAATGAAATCATTGTTGTGCTCCTCTAGTTGAAGCTAAGATTGAAACAGCGAAGCAGTTGAGTGTATTCTCGAAACGTACATATCCAGAGTAGTTAACCGTTAGAAAAATGATCCACAGTCTTTAGTCTGAAAGGGGTAACTAGGGTTTACAGATATTCAGTTATGAAACAATTGAAAAATGATTTTAACCAAGACTGTTCCCGACCCATGGAATTGAAGCAAATCTTAATCGGTAATCGCATGCCTATACGAAAATCCCTGATTTCTGCAAAGAATATGGAAGTTCATCTACTGTGTGTCTGGTACGTCATAACAGGACCACAAGACCAAAATAAGGTTTTTTGGTCTGACGAATAAAGATACACGTTTTGTATGGATGATAGACAGAGGGTTTGGCGGGAGGACCACGAAGCATTACAACTCAAGATTCAAGGCACCTCTGCGATATCCAGAGTATTCTACCGTTGGTAAAATGAAAAACCAACGTCTTGTCTAAGATGGGTAATGTGTCTAAGTCATGAACGAGACTGCCCTTATACGGAGAAGTAGGACATTCAATGTACAGCAGTTTACAAATGGACTGTTCCCAGCCAACACCTGGCAGAACTCTGCGCGGCAGTTGAAGCGATGATTTCTGCAAAGACATTGGTATCTCGGACATCGTGACTAGACATGTGAAAACTAGAAGGTTACGTGTCTGACGAGGGTTTGGGGGAAGCCCATTGAAGCAATGGGTCCAACATTTCTTATCGTGACAATTCTAAGTTTTGGTGGTTGTGTCATGGGCCTTTTTCCCTGAAATTTATGTAATGTCGTTGTGTTTCATGGACTACCAGAACATTCTTGCCAACCATTCTGCAAATGCTGCCTTTTTCCTGCATATGACTGCTTCTTTATGAACGGGAATGCTACTGGGTTGGTGCAGTAGTAACTTGGCATATATTGGAACGAAATATCCGACCGTAAGAGAGACCTTCTTCAAACAAATCACGTAAGAGAACTAAAGGAATGTGTGGTGAATGCCTGAGCTTCCATTGACTCACAAGTGCTTCAATAACTCCGCCTTCAACAGTTATAATCCGCATAAATACTGCAATTCGGGCGTAAGATTATGCTGTAGATGTATGGCATAAAGGCTTTAGCGAAATAGTCGCCATTATGTTCCGTGAATGCCATGTTGTAAAGTCTGGTCTTTAGAAGCAAAAAAAAGAAAAAAGAAAAAAAAAGGCCATCTGGGACTTACTCCTGCATCATCACGGAACTGTCTCTTTAGCATGTGGATGTCCAGACCAAGAAACAAATGACAGTCGCTTGGGAATAAAGTGGATGCTGCAGCAATTCCCATTCCAAAGCGGCAATCGCATTATTCTACAAGAACCACACCTTTGTTCCTTTTGCACACCTTCAGATAGTCGTAATGGTTTGGCCGTGTGGAAGGAACTCGTGGTGCACAATATCAGCTCATGTACAGCGATTCGACACAGGAATAAAATTTCTGGAACGACTTTTGTATGACATTTGCCTCAGAAGCGTTTGTATAGCAAATACCAAACAGATTATTGCGAAACTCCTCTGGGAACAAGCCAGATGCAAATGCATGCACGATCATCCAGACAGAACTTTTTTGATTGCCTGATACTAAGATAAAGTTATCGATTTTACTATTATGATAGAAGTTGTTTATGAGACCTGGAGAGTTTGCATCTAGTTTTGCTTTACGAATTTGGTTTAGTGTAAGAAGCGCAAGGTTTTTACGACTGCTCAGGTTTTATTTTCGTTTTAAATTTTAATTATAATTTCTTTAAAAAAGGAGAAAAGAGATCTTTACGTTTATTTGAACAGCAATAAAATGACCCTTCTCCATATTTTATACGAACGTCTTTCCTTTTTTCGCTAAGCCTTCGCTTGGATTTTAATGACCGTCTTATTCACCTGGTTGTAAAGAAAGTGGGATGCGGGGAGGTGGTGATGGAGGTGGGGGGGGGGGTATCATTTTTGGAGGGAAATCTTTTTAATCATTCTGAAAAAGGCAGAACGCGAGCGAGAGACGGAGGTAAATAAATAAAAAGCAAGGGGCCGACAAATTGCAGGCAAAAGTTTCCCAACAAGAATTTCACTCTCCTGCAAGCTCTCTGGGGCAAATAAATTATTTATTGCGACTCTAATTCGCGCAGTAAAAAGACCATAATTACTCAGGGATTCTCAGATTTGTTAATTACACTTTCATTCGAGGCGCACATTTGTGAATTTCAAACCAGCTTCGTAAACAAACTTAGGATGCTTAATGTCCCCAAAAAAGACTTCCTGAGCACATAATCTCATTATTAAGCTGTTTTCTTCATTACGGGAGAGGAGATCCTGTGTGCATCGGGAGAGAGAAGAGTCGGGGCGCCGAGGCGGAGCAATCTCTTCTTCCGCGGATGAAGGCAGCAGCTAGCTCCTCCACAAAACGGAGGCGCACCTTGCGTTTTAATTAATAACATTCAATTTTAATGAAGTGCTTTGTATCTGAAACTGGTCAGGCGGCAAAGAATCGCGTTCTTTTCCACTTCTAATGGCGCAGAGAGAGAGAGAGAGAAAGGAGGGAGCGCGCTGGAGTAAACAACCTTCTTCCCAGCCCCTCTTCCTAAACTGTTTGATGGATGTTGTAAACCGAACAAAAGCTAGCGCTGCTTAATTGTCACCGTTTATCCATCAATAAGCCCTCATTCATCTTTTAAGCACGCTCTTTGCCACCCTTTGCAGCAGCTCACTTCTTTCTTTTCGGGGCGCTGTCGACGACGGCGCGTCCTTATCACCGCGCACGGAAGAAGAGGAGACGTTCCGTATTCCTTTCTCTTTCTCTCTAAACCCCCACCCCCAACCTTCACCACCTCCCTCTATACCCCCACTTGACTACCCCCCCCATTCCCCCTCCGTCGTCTTCGCTCGAAATGATGCTAAATGGAGGAACAGCCCGTGTAATAAAGAAGAAGGAAAAAAAGAGGTTGACGATAGAATATATTGGTTTTAAATAACGCTGCGAGAGTTTTAATCGCCAGATTTACAAAAAAAAAAAAATTATCTATCTAATTAGACGGGAGTTGAACCTCTGATCTTGTTTTGGTGTGTTTTATGATTGAAAAATTTAAAATAAATTTTTAAAATAAAATAACATTATCAATAAAGATGAGTTAATCTACACGAATTTTGGACCTTTTGTTCGTATCTTATTGAAAAAGACTGATGGTTTACAATACAAATTTATTGGTAAAAGATAACTAACAAACGGTTTCGCCTTTTATACACGGCTTCTTCAGGTTGTGATGATGACAATAATAAAAGTTGCTTTTTTTAAATCCTAATTATAATAAAACCGTAACCAACCCGGTGTCTGTACATAGAAAAAATTTAAGAAAATCTTATGGCACAGATCTTATTAACACTAACAGAAGCCGAAACAATCATTTTTAGGATTTTTGTCTGTCTCTCTATATGTTTGTTATTATCTCACGCAAAAACTACTACACGAAAATTAACGCGGTTTTCATTGTTGCATTGTTTTAGGTATTACTTAAAAAATGGTATATGATTTTCCTTGATACGCCGTCTAGAAGCAGAGTTTTAGGCTAAACTCTTTTAAAGTGGTAGTTGTATATCGACTGACATGCGGACAATGTATACTTTAGTTCACAAAACAAATAACAGATGGCGGTACAAGCAAATTAGGTTTGGTTTCCTGTGAGAGTACTTATAAGTGAAACGTTGGTTGTCCGCGCACATGACCTTACGAAACTGAGTGTATCGTAATTCTGGCGAATACGACAACTTGCTACCTACTATTTTGCTTGTGTATTTAACTGATTATATCGATTGAGCCTATCATAGTTAAATTTTGAATTAGATGCTTAGTTATTTTTGGACTACTATTGTATTCTGTTATGCAAAGGTTTTTCACTATGTTTTTACTATGTTTCGGTTTAGAATTTTTAAACATCCACGCAGACGAAGTCGCGGGCAACAGCTAGTTCGAAATAAAGATGTTGCTTACAATACAATAAAGATGTTGTCTATAATGAGTTTTGATATACAGTGAAACTACCAAATAGCGGATACCAATGGGACCATGAATTTTGTCCGTTAAATAGCGGTGTCCTTTATTTAGACAGTTGCGGTGTTTTTTTTTTTATTTTTTTTTTGGGATTTTACACAATTGCATTTCAATGTGAATAAAAAAATTACACTACCAAAAACCGTTCACTTACCTTTGCTGCGAGAACTAAGCGTCTTCACAAAAGGATAAATTCCGAATGACAATGGATGGCAAAGAAACAATAGTTGATGATATAACAATTATATGGTATAAGGTACAATTAATGGTAAATTCAATTATAAAAGATCAGAAATGGTGATAAAATTTGGAAAATATCAAAATTTTTCTGGGTGTTTTGTAATAAATTTTGTGTGGAAGAGAGAGTTTTGTAGATTTTGATATTTTCTAGAATTTTGATTATAAAGGGATCATTGGAGTTGCGTAGGATGGTCAGGCTTTCTTCGATGGGTTTGATAGGATGTCCTGTTGCAACACCTCCTGGGATCAAAGTCTTTGCAGTGTTAATCGTGTTTCTACCAACAATAAACCATATATCCTGATTGTAATACATGTAGTTGGAACTTGTTCACTGTGATCCAGTCTTTCCACAGTTCGTAGGCGAATACATCTGTACCATATAAAATCACGACCTGGTGTTAACAACCGGTGTCTTCAAATGCTATTCCCGAAACTGATGATAACATACTCTTTCTTAACAAAAAATATAAAATCTATAAAAAATATAAAACTTTTAAAGGACACACTTTCTCCTTAAAAAGTGCAGTAAAAAGTAAAAATATATATATATTTTTTAAAAAAGGTAAAAGTGATGGCGTGTTTATTATGTATAGGATGTCCAACAAAGGGCTCCCTGATTTTAAGTGTAAATATCTCGGAAACGGAGATCGATAGAAGAATGGAACAATTGGTATGGCTATTTGGAAAGCTGTAAAAAATCTGATACGGAAGTTTCGAAATTAGTTACAAATGTTGCCGACAGGTGTCGCTGTACGGAGCCCGAGAAATAGGCTATAAAATGTCCATTGCAATCACATCACAGTCGATTCAAAATGTGCACTTTTGGCAGCACAGAGGTGTCGCAAACGCAGAACGAAATCTGCAATACTAGACTTTAATATGGATTTACTTCGTGCTATATGATAACTATAAAACCAAAAAATCCTTGGAAGTCTGCCCAATCGGCTACGTCTATATCTCGGGAAAGCGTTTACAATACATTAAGCTGGCTAATTATAGACAATCCTATCCACAAGGACGTCACACTCAACAACTTTGCTAGCATTGATGAGCAAATTAACAGCAATACAGGCAGTCGTTATGTCACGATTGCACTGTACACATATTAAACTTACGAATAAATGAAAGATTAGTGAAATTAACGATTGAAATATGCATTGTCATCGATAAGACGTCATCGAGAAAAGTTGCAGAGCTGTAGGTAGTCAGGAAGTGGGCAAAATATTGATTACAAAATTTGCGCACAAACACACAAACAAGTGAAGTTAAATAAAAGTGTGTAGCAAAAACACGACGATGCATTCAGAAGTCTAAATAAGCTGTTGACTGGGCTTCATTGAAGTTTCATCTTTAACTAGTTGAGACAGTAATTCAGTTATTTATACGTCTTTTTACACACATGGAATCAACATTAAACTAACTTCCCGACAAATTAGAGTGCTGACACTTGGTGCAGATAATCAGTGTCAATGACAATGTATAATGGGAAAAAATTCAAATTCTAATTTTAAAAATCTGTTAAGCGTGTTTTATAGGGCATGTGGGGTGTCGTTGTAAAGGGCTTGACGATTAGATGCTAAATATACAAAAGAAATTTAAATTTGAAATAACATGGAGACAGGGCCTTATAAAAAGGAAAGAAGAAAGTTTTGCTTCATTATTAAGCTCTCTGAACTTCAGAATCTAAATTATTATCTTGATTGTTGGAAATCTAGCGGAATATGCTTATAGGAATTCATAATTAACCTTTTCTTCCCACATTGGTCCCAGGGACGGGGGTGGGGGGATATAAGCATAGCCTAATCCTAAAGCCAGACCTCCAAGGAGGCCGGACCAGCCGATTAGTCTGAACGGATTAGCTTCAAGTTCCCAAGACCGTTTAAAAAAGTGCATATTAATCATTCATGTTTGTTCGATTATCTTCTGCATCTTTCATGTGAGGTTTCATGATCCCGTTCGTGAAAAAATGTTTTCTCTATTAGCGATGAACGGAACACCGTGCCTTTCGATAGCATCATCTTAAGCGAACGCTTTTCTATTCAAGGAGCTTTTAAAGGCCTAAATATACGGAATTCTAATGGAACAAGGTCTGGCGAATATGGTGAGTGAGGCGACACATCCCAACTAAGCTTCAACAATTTTCCGCTTGTTTTTTGTCATGATGGAAGACGACTCCTTTCTGATGTTTTTTCATTTCTGTCCGCTTTTCTGTTCTACTTCGTTCATGTCGCCGATTTGTTGGCGTAGACGATTGAATTGATCGTAACATTCCTTGGTAAGAACTCGAAAAGCACCACACACTTCCAATGCCACCAGAATGAGAGCATCAGAATGAGAGCTGTAGTCATCAGAAAGGAACGAGCAAACCAATTCTGACACTGGGATACTGTAAGGGCTTCGTCACCATGCATTTGAAGTAACTTTTCACAACCTTGGCCGCGTTTTGCTTTCTTATACATAGTATAAGGAAGTATTGTAATCACGAAAAATTTCGACCTCCAGATTTTCACTGATCTTCACGTTTTAGGGTCCCTAGATTACGAAAAAGTGATTTCTGGAAAGTGTCTGTGTGTGAGTGTCGACGATAGCTCCAAACGGCTAATGCCATCGAGACCAAACTTTAAACTTAAGATTTTAATCTTCCTCTGGATGTCTGATTAGTTGTCCAGTGGAATCGGTGAACCGGAAGTATCAGTTTACTCCAGCGCCCAAATATAAATTTTGTAATATCTAGTTAAACATTGCGTTTATGAAAATTTTGTATGGACTAAAGAGTGTTCCAATTTCAATTATAAACAACTTTTGTTAAGAAAATTTTTCAAAATTTCAACCTGAAGTACCAGTTTTACTCTTATCAAAATCCAGTTTTTGGCTAATTCAGACGAAATTAAACGATATAGGAAAATTGTGTAGTATACAAAAGTGTTTAGAAGTTAATTTTAAACAACCTTTGTTAAGAAAATTTTCCAAAATTTCAACCGGAAGTACCAGTTTTACTCTTATCAAAAACCAGTTTTTTGCTCATATGGGCGAAATAACATGGTATAGACAAATTTGGAATCTATACCAAAGTGTTTAGAAGCTAATTTGAAGAAACTTTTATTCACAAACTTTTTTAAAATTTCTATCGGAAGAAGATTTTTTAGACAGTTGTTTAATTTTTTTCTGTATTTGGACCAGGTCATTTATGTATAAGAAAGTCGGGTGGTGACCACACCTCATTTTTTTCCTTTTGGAAGTAATCAAGTAAAACTTGGTGAAATTGCTCGTGTTGATTCTTCATTTCCACAACTTTATAAAAAAATAATTGATCCGCACACCTTTTTCCTTGATCGGAGCTGGAAGTGTCAGCTGTCAAATGCACATGGGCGCATGAATCTGTAGGTCGTCCAGTGCATTAAATTTACAATTACAATCATCTATAGGAAAAAAAACACAGTGACTTTTTGAACAACCCAATACAACAGCTTATACTTTTTTTACGCCAGTGTTCAGTTTTTTCTTTGTGGTATCGATGGATTGTATGCAGTTATATCGTTTATTGAAATGAGAATGTCTGGAGGTGCCTATAAATCAGGGCTGTCCAAGATTCCTGTCCGCGGGCAGCGCTCGTGCACGCGGGTAATCTTCCTTACCCCCCTATTGCACATTACGTTGATCAGTTCCTTAAAGTCGAGTTGCTAATTATCAATTCGACATTGTAAAAAAAAAAAAAATACGAGGCAGTTTACCATTTTATTTCCTTCGTTTTAATGTGACAATTTTCTCGATGTCAAGTAGAATTGTATTTTTTTCCCCGATAGGACACGATTCCATATTAAGCATTTCGAATCCGATCTGTGAACAATGAAAAAAAAAAAAAGATTCTCCCTCTCCGGTTTAAATACTGGTTCAGTGATTTTATGCTTTTTCGGAATGTGCGCCATGTTATGCGAGACGAAAAACAAGCAAATATTAGTAACAAAAGAAATAATGCCTCATTTAATACAATCGCCCCCTAAAGTCTGGCAACACTGCATAAGAAAAACTATACCCGCTCCCCTCCTAAGTTTTGGATTATCTCCTCGGCTTTGCCCGTGAGCTTTGTTCGCGAGCATTTTATGTTGCAGGCGGGCGACGTGCACGATTTGGACGGCCCTGCTATAAATAGTCATTTAGTTGTAGGAAAGTATCTGTATACAATTAAAAATTTATAATTAATTTTTGTATAAAATATTTAGAAAACAGAAATATTTGGTTAAAAGATTGGAAAAGAGTCTCCTGAGCTTTTATGATAAGCAGTTCTCGTATTTCTGAATATTGGCCGTCTCCGCTATAAATAGAACAAAATGAACAGAATTTCCTCTTGCTTCACAAATACAAATAGCAAATTCCTAGAAAAGTTTTTTAATAACGGTTGGTAACCATCGTCAGTCTCTGACTCTAGGTAAACAGCTTTTCTGGGAATTTTTCCGTTTATGTTTTTAAAAATAAGAGATTATTTTTCTTCCTTTTCTTTCTTCCTTTATAAAAACACTGTCCTGCATTAAATTCATGGCGTCCGTGGAAATGTGACTTATTTATGTCTTTATGTGTGCTGAACACGAATGTGAAAGCCAAAAATTTATACCGCACATAGTCGTCGGCAAAAAATATTGTCAAAAAGAGTTTAGTTTTTCTGAAAATTCCAGCATAATGTTGTTCATCTTAGATTTGGAAGGCAATGGACAAGGAGGGAGAAGGTTTTGAGTATCTAAAGGAAATAACTTTTTCAGTTGAGTGACGCAAAAATAAAATAGGGAGTTAGTTCTCACATCCAGTCTCCTTGCAGATTACACTTTCATTGAAAAACTGAGCAAAAGAGAAAAAAGAGCGTGGAAATCACTTGGGGATGTGTGCAAATATTTTTTAAGTAACAAACAATCCTACAACAACCGCGAGATTGTGAAAGAGTTGCTGAACGCGTAATCGAGCTTCGGGACGCAATGTAGTTCTTAAAATCCATTTCCTGCACTCTCATCTTGATTTCTTCCCTCCAAACCATGGAGCCTTGTCTGATCAGGAATGGTGAAGTTTTCATTAAGATATTTCTGAAATGGAAAGAAGATGCAGCAGAAAATAAAGCGGGTTAAATTAGCAGACTACAGCTGGACGCTTCTTCGAATAGAGATTCCCGAAGAAGAATACAAAGCGATTCATTAAGGACTGCCGCGAATTTTTTCAATGTTTTCCTACTTAAGTACCCATCTAAAAAGTATTGTACTTTTAATAAACACTTTAATCAGTGTTTGATATTTAAATAAAATTAGATTAAAATATTTTTTTTTACCGATCATTTAATTTAGTTGGCGAATGCCATCGTTGATTCAAGAGGATATTCAAACTTTAAAAAGGCGGTATGCAGCACATGGATTGGCTTCAACGAAACCAAAACTTCGGTTTTGGAGATCTTTATTTAAAAAATCTCTCAAAACTGGTGGACGATAGAATTTTTCTGGCTTCAATTTCGGATTAAGCACCCTCGAAACCGACCAAAAACTATCGAACCTAACAAAATCTACCAAAACTACCGAAACCTATTAAAACTTACCAAAAACCTACCAAAAACTTATCAAATTTATTGAAACTTACCAAAATCTGCCAAAACCTAACGAATATTATCAAAACCTACCAAAACTTACCAAAACGTACCAAAATCTTAACAAACCTACCGAAAGCTAGAAAAATCTACCAAAATTTACTAAAACCTAAACTACCAAAACCTATCACGAAGACAGAAAGTCCATGTAAACTACCTGAAGGTAGCAAAAATAAATGTTGCAGAACGGTGTAATCATTTTTGACATGGGCGTTGGAAGGGAACTATGCACTCTACTTGCCTTTAGGTTGGAATAAGACTGGTAGACGCGCATATGTACTTCGTTTCCATTCGATTTTACTTAAATGCTTACGTACAAACACTGTATTGAACGTTGCTTTTATCAGGCTAGTAAAATAAGTAAACATAAATCGGAGGTTTATTTACTTAGCTTCTATTTTACTTATCATTTTCTACCTTTTAATGTTTCATTTGGGCTAGTACATCAAACTCAACCGATGTCGCATAAAGTGGCAAATAACAAAGTAATAAGACCTGCTTTCTTTGATATTAGAGCAGCTTCAAAGCTTCAAAGATGTGTGCTCTCCACTGGCTTACCTATAATAACGATGATCCGTCGATTCTTTATTTCATGTTAACCTTGCAGCCCATTTAGTTTATCATTGACTTAACAGTTCAGACTATCGTAGATGTACTCAACAACTCAATATCGTGTTTCCTGTAAGATTATTTATTTTCCTGATAGACAGTTTCCAGATAATGCCATCCAGTTAAGGAATGAGTTACCTATAGAAATACGTCAAGTCTTTATCTCCATTCATTAAAGTTACTAACAAGCTTAACTGTTAACTTGTTTATTCTTTGGTTCATTTTATATTGAATTTGTTCAGTCTTTTATTCCAATGGAATGCTTTTGTACAATAAATAAACAAATAAATAAATAAGCTTGAATGTAAACAGTCAATGGAAATGATAATGACGCTTCCTTATTGGTTGTTTAAAATTTTTAAATTTCAAAAATCTTTGTTAATGAGCACTCATTATAAAAAATGATTAAATTTGTTTTTATGCTAAGGTTTTTGACATTAATAGGTCAGATTGTAAATTTACCGAACTGTGATTTTTCTGTTCAGAGATTTTGCTATTGCGACTTTTGGATAGTAATGTTTTAGAGTTGAAAATGTTTTTCTCAGAAGCATGTGTTGAGAAATGGAATCAGTCGAGGATTAATGTTGATATCGAACAGCGAGAGTTGCAAGTGTTGAGTGTCAGTTGTACGTTTTAAGGTGCGCTTTTTTGTAACCTTTCTAATCCTCGCTTTGTTCTTAGCTCGGAATTAATAAATTAAAACGACTTTGTTCTAAATCGATAAGCAGCGCTGGACAGGATCGCCTCCACTTTTGGAGAGACAGGGTGGGGGTTAAAAGGGGTGGGTGATGATGGAGGGGGTAGGGGTTTGTCGCGAGGCAGGCCCGTCGATGTCGTCGTCTTGCCCATTCTTGTTTCGAGGCGCTCGTGGACTAATTAAGTCTTCGACTGCTCTTCCCACCCCCGTCGCCCGATCACCAGTCTGATGGGAAATCTTCGAGCGCGCATGCTCAGAGAATCAAAGGGTTAATTAAATCGTGGCTCTGGAACCCTTCATGCTCGATAACTGGGCGACAGCGAAGGACCCCCACCCATGGCAGTATAACCCCCTCCCCAAGTGGCTCTCTTTCTCTCTCTTTCTCCCTTGCCTGGGAAAATGGTCGATTCCTTCGCCTGCAAGGGCTGTATCCTGCGGGATGTAAGAAACACCTCGGCAACACGGATCTCTGTTCTCCCTGTTTCATTTTAATTAATTACGCATTAATTAAAAGCCAGCTGGTGCTGATAACGAGTGCTGCTGCTGCTGCTGCTGCTACTGAACTGCGCGGGGGCGGCCATGATGGAGGGGTTGCGTTGAGGGGGTGGGGACGTGGCCGACTCCCACGCATTAAGAAGTTTTCATAAAAGTGAAATAAGAAGCAGTGCAGTTGTTGTTTTGTGTACATCGGAGGTACAAGCTGTCGTTTTGCTTCTGCGTTGCTTTCTCTCATAATTTTTACTCTTTGTTGGTGTTGATTCCTCAGTAGTCTCGCTTTTAATTTATATTTTTTGTATATTCTCTTAAAAGATGTCTTGGTATGCAATGATAACTCTGAAAATTTACTTTTCGGACACTTTGCAATAACATTGTGTCTACATTTTAAAACTTTTTTTTTCATTTCTGTCCTCCCCGGGACTTTTGTTGATGACTGTTATCGATTTCAAAATGTTAACTCTAAATATGAAATCTTTTTTTTTTTTTTTTTTGCTCTACCGATTTCAAGAGAGCAGTGGAGTTATGGGATATCGTTAAAAATGCTTTAAAAAGTATGTACATTCATTTTTAAATATAAAAAGGTTTCAAAATGTTTAGATAGTTTCTGCAGCCATTCTGCATACTCTTAGCGAATATCAGGTAGTATGAAATTTTCGCTCCCAATTACTAAGACTGGATTGTTCTTTTTATGGATATCAACAGCGTTGTTGTTGTTTCATTCAGCATGGAGATTGACCTGACTGCAGTAGCTTTGAAAGTTTAAATGAACTTGTAATTGTCCAGAAATGTAAGACAATTTATCTTTGTGCACGTGTTACAAGATTATATAAATACTAAGTTAAGCATACTATATGCCATGCAAATATTTTTATCGTGAGATGGTACACACTTAAGATTTTCTTCAATGTTTTGTATTGCTTGTTTTTTTTTCTGTATATGTATTGTTTAAGGCGATTTTAATAAATAATAGCAATATTAATTATGTTGCATATGATGAATAAGGTTTACACTATGCTATGTAAAAAGAAAAAAATAATTAAATATTTTAAAATTACATAATTATCCAGTTGAAATATAAGTTGCTATATATACAGTTATTTCAAAAACACAATAGTAAAGCATGCAGGAAAAGCCAGAGAAATCATATAATAAGCAAACAAATCTATTTCTAGCAAATATTTTAGTTTTCGATCTCAGATTTCTTAACTTCCATGACGACTATGTAAATTTGTTTTTCTTGAGTAGAACTTCGAAGAATCATCATTAGAAATAAAAAGAATTATTTGTTGTAAAATTATTCCGAAGATAAATTTTGCTTCTAACACTTTTAAGTTCACTTAAAATAATATTATTAGATCTGTTTTTCAGTATCTATATACTAAAACTCTTGCGTGTATTTATTTATTTATTTATTTATTTATTTATTTATTTATTTATTTAT
>JAHWFO010093614.1:58165-75517 GCA_023313115.1 Rhysida immarginata
AATTCTATCTCCTCCTAGACGGTTTGAGCTAGCGACTTGAAATTTTCAGGGCAAGCTTATTAATAAAGGACCTGCTCTCTCGCCAAAAATCAGCCCCCTACGACCCCCCACCCCTTCCCCACTTTCTGGGGTTTTCTTTGTAATTACCCTCAACAGATGGCGCGGGCGGGCGAAGCCGCGGGTAATATAACAGTTATCTCTCGTGCTGTTTTGGATCATTCACATTTCGCTAATTTTATTAAGTAATGATTTGGTAGTGTTTCTTATGTAATGTTAATAATCCCGATTTGTACGTTTTGAAGTGGGTAAAATTGTTTTTAATATATGGAATATCATGCTTAATTGTACAAAGGACATCGACCGTGTTTCCCGAATTATACGGAGAATTATTTTATAGGGTTTTACTAAGATGTTTTCTTTCCCTCTCCTGTCTTATAAGTGGATGCTGGTTTTTATTATCAGTGAGTACTCTATAATAATAATAATAATAATAAACAGCATGGAAGGAACAAACAACTAAGTCAGCTGGATGATCAAGCCCCATGTTGTCCCCCCAACATGCAAGAGCCCAAAACGGGGTTAGTGAAACAAGGCTAACAATAACGACTAAATTACAGAAAAAGAAAACGTTAAAAAGAAGAAAGAAAAATCAAAAAAGAGACTCACAGTTATCACTAAAAGTATCACAATCAACAAAATACCAAAACTTTAGATAAGAATTAATATTAATAATAATTGGAAAATGGTTTTGGGGGAGGGGGGAGATTTTTTTACGCCATTACCTCCGGTATTGTAGAGAAAAATAGTAAAGAAACTTCCACGGCCTCGAACCAGGGACCTTCTATATCGGAGGTAAGGGCGTGAAAAATTCTTCCTAAAACCATTTTCCAATTATTATTAATATTATTCGCCATTTAATAGTAAAGATAGTCCTGGCTTGCAAACAAGGAGCCGCGCTTTAACCTATGCACCCAGGACGTTTGATAGGGACAGCTTCCATGTCCACGATGGCTTAGTGGTTATAGCGTCGGGACGGTAACCCGAAGGTCCTTGGTCCAGGCTGTGGAATTTGTTTAAACTCGTACATCATTAGATTAATTATAAAATAATATATCTATCTTTAAAATGGTGACTGAAAGGAAAGTTTGCACTTCTTAATAAGAATTTTGCTGGCATCGTTCAGGTCATTATGGCATATACGAGGTGCTATCCAAAATTTCCGATAATTTTCTTGTAAAAAGCAGAAATCTTACCTTACACCCTAATTTCCGCTGTCATCTTCAAAGTAGTCACCTCCGGGAGGGAAAATCCCAACGATTTTCCCATTTTTGGAAGCACTTCTGGAAGTCCAAAGGGTGTATGGTGTTCAAGACCAGTTGCGATTCCACTTGGATGTTTTCAATGGAGTCAATTAAAACTTTCATTTTAAGGAACAGGTAGAAGTCGAAGGGAGCTAGGTCAGGTGGGGGACCGTTGCCATGTTGTTTTTTGCCAGAAATTCCTTCACAACGAGCGAGATGTGTGCGGGCGCGTTGTCATGGTGGAGCAACCAGTTTTTTGTTCTTCCACAACTCGGACCGTTTGCGCGAAATTTTCTCTCAGTCCCTTCAAAGCCTCGCAGTGAAACTTCCTGTTGACAGTCTGACCAGGTCGAATAATTCGGAAATTCACAGAAGCACAAAAACAAGTTGCAACACAAACAGCGATAACTTACAAAGAAATGCGCATACGATTACGAAACTTGGCAGAGCAGCAGCTGAAAGGCACACACAAGCGGCAGAACCTCGTACCGTTTATGGTTTGGGCGGAATATTCGAATTCTCGGATATTTTGTCTAGCACCTCGTGTATGGTAAAGGTTCTTTTCCGTTTTGACCTAAGAATGAATTCATTTATAACCAATTATTGAGATGGATGGGAATTCATTTATAACCGTCTTAAGTTTTTTTTTTGGTTTTAAACATGTAAACTTTTTCCTAACTTTTATATATAGGCCTAATATTGTTTGCGAAATAATAGAGTCCTGGCTTAAGAAGAATAAGCCATGCGTTAACCTATGTTCAAAGGGCTTGCTGATAACGATATTACTTCCATATCCATGGTAGCTTAGTGGTTAAGTCGCCGAAATGGTAATTTGAGGTCCCAGGTTCGAATTCAAGTCACGGAATTTTGTTGACTATATTCTATGTTTAATATTATTCTTAAAGAGGTATGCCGTTTTTTTTTTTAAAAAAAAACCTCTGAGTTTTTTTTCCAATTTCTTTTTTGATTTTTCATTTTGATAGTAGGATACGAGACATACGCATAAACCCTTCATAGGGAGTATATTTGTTGCCTTGCTGTTTTTTTTTTGTTTTTTTTTTGTTTTTGTCTGAATAAATTGTAACCACTGCCTCTGAAGCATTTGGTTATAGAGATGTAACTGATAAACCCGTCTTCATAAGTAACGGTGGGAAATTTGTTTTGTTATTGATTTGTTTAAACATTTTTAATTTTATTATTTTTGATTCAATGGTTCATTTCTAAAGGTATTGTCGCACTCGAAACAACAACAACAAATGAAAGAGGAAACATCGTCTGATTTTATTTTATTTAATTAATTTTTTTATGTTATTGTTGAAGCTTCATTGACGCCATTTTTTTCTTTTTTTTTTTTGTTAATGCTATTCCTTTATATAAAATTAAATCTTTTTGATATGTCGTTGTCTTCGTCTTGTTGTCACCAATTAACTCGTCGCCGTCGTTTTGTTTCTCCTCCTTCAAAAAAAGCCCCTCTCCCCTGTCGATTCTATTTGTTGACATATTGTCTTATTTATTTGTCAAGAAAGAAGCAGTTCCTTTTTACTCTCCCCCCTTTCTTTTTGTTGTTGGTTTTTATCCTCATCTCTCTTTCTCTTGTTTCGTTGTTGTTCATATTATCTGCCGCCCGTGTTTTTGTTTCTTTTCTCTGGAAAAATCTTTTCAACTTTATATGTGTGTGTATGTCGGAACGAAGGCCCTTTAGTGCCTCTGCCAGTGGTTAAATCTTGAGCAAATCTTCGTTAATCTGGAGAATACGCGCACTCCCAAGCCCGGTGGGTGTACGGCCATCAATAACGGCGTCGGTGGAAGAGTCTGTCTTTTTTTTCCCGCCTTTTTTTTCTTTTAACCCTCACACGGTAGGTGGCTTCGGTTGAGGTTGCAATCCGACTTCCGCTTCTGCGTAGTTTTTTTTTTTCTTCTTCGGCGGGCGTCTTGAGGTGCTATCTGATTCGGGAGGTCGTGATGGATGACTTCTCGTGTGCGTTGATATTTGATACAACTCGCTGAGTCTATTGGAAAATCAATAAAAGAACTCATGGTTTACCACAATTCATCGACAGTAAGAAAGAGAGAAGTGGGGGATGGGGGTTTTTAAAAATAAGTGAAGAGGTTTGTTAAAAAATCGTTTTTTTTTTTCAACACACACACACACACACACCCACACTCCAGCCTTCGCGCTGTTAATTCGTGACTGAAGCGTGAAAACGCGAGAGAGGTGAAAAAGGGGGTTGACAGCCAATTTGTTTAGTCAGCCCCCTCTTAACCTTACAGACGGAGTTAATGTTGAGAAAGGCGGCGGAGATGTCTTTTTTAATGCGAGAAGCTTTTTTTTTTCAGTAGTGGGGGTTAGGAAAAAGTTATGGGGATCGGGGAGGAAAAAAGTTTTAAAGAAAACACATACATTCTCCTCCTCCTCTTTCATATATTAAGACGAAGAGTCGGGTTGAGGGGGGTTTTATTTTTTATTTTTGAGAGAAAAAATTAGAAAAGGAAGTAACAAATCAGTCGCTTATTTAACGTCAGCGAAAGAGAAAACAAAAAAATTTTCCACGTCTTTGGTGGAGAGAAAAATTATAAAATCAATAAATAATTTTTTATCTTTTTTTTTGGAAAGATGAAAATAAGTTTTGATGATGGAGGCGCTTGTTAAGGGGGTAAATATTCTGTTTATTTATTTTTAATGATTATCGAACTCTTTTAAGCCACGTAAAATGATAAAAAGCCGAATTAATCGAATTTGCTTCGAAAGTGTTGCTAAAACGGCGAGAGGGCAACTCAACTCGAAAGGATTGTGTGTGTTGGAAATCAAAAGCTCTGGATACTTGCACTTATTTATTTATTTAATTTATTAAATTTAGCATTTGAAAGGAACACTTAAATAAAAAGAAGCAATAAACCAAAAATATGATTTTAACAAAAGAAAAAAAATTTCCTGAAAATTTCTTCATCTGGTTGATATTTTACCCTTAACTATCTTGGTACAAAATTGGTCACACAACTACCATGCTGGAGTCATGGGTATCCCAAAGATTTCTTCTTTGTACAAAAAAATGAACTAATGAACACACAATATAAGTTAATTTATTTTTTGTTACGTATTGGACAGGAAATTTAAAATTAATTTTATAAATTTCGCAATTAAATAAACGTGATCCAAAATACTCAAAAATTTTCATTTTCAAAATTACTTTTTTGTAAAATTCTCCATTAGGTTTACCTGATGGTATTTTTTTTTCAAGCTCAAAAAACTCTGCATTGCAGAATAATGTTTTAACTAAATGAAGAAAAAAATAATGTTATAATTCTTCATGCTGGAGATGAAGCAAGTAATGGAGGAAGCGATGTTGGATCTGACAGAAGTAAAGGAGAAAGCGATGCTGGAGATGAAGAAAGTAAAGGTCTTATACTAATTATTCTGATACATCCTCAGGAGAAAATTTGCCTAGAAACATAAAATGGACTGGCAGCATTTTAGGGATATCTTGGGTTTGAACCTTTAAGAAATACAAAGAAAATTAAGAATTTAATAAATAACATAAAACCAGAAGGGGCAATTTTTATATTAAAAAGTATTATTTTTAGTAAGTTAAACAATCTGACCTGTTTTCTAATCACTTCACATTTCAGAGATGATTTCCTGTGTGCTGCGATAATCCGAATCTGGGACTGCGAGCCCTTTTGGCAAATAGGTGAGCAGCGCGCTTCTCTTTGGTTTTTCAATCTTATTAAAAAATTTTAATTTAATCTCCAATATTCAGTCATTATTTTATTGTGAAAAAGTATTTTTAAACATAAAGCAGAGATAAACAACTTAAAAAAGGGGATTACACAATTACCATGGTGGGGTCATTGATCATAATAAATGCGACGCGATTAGACAAGACCAATTACCAGTGATTCGACGTGGTGAGAATTAAGATTATCAAGAGGAACAGGCAGATAGCTCTTCAAATTGAGGAAGTATATGGAAAACAAAGGTTTTTTTCATATTTGAATCCACCATGTTAGTTGAGAGTTAAGCAATTATTACAAAGAAACTATTACAACTCCAGCTGCAAGAGGTTTATTTTCTCTGTTATTTGTAGTGGCTAACTTGGTATTGGCGTTGCAATCGCAAGAACGTGAAATTGGTTATCATGAGATTTTTGGGTTAGGTTAGGCTAGGTTGATTGGATTTTTGGAAAAATTTTTATGTTTGTTTGTTTTGTTCGGAATTTGATGCTGAATAAATTTGTTTTTGGAAATTTCGGTCTATTTCTTAAGGCTGTGGCGCCAGTTCAGAAGAAAGCGCAGTGTGTTTTATGATACCAAGTAATTTTAGGAGGGCGTGCGTTACACTAAGTTTAAGGAGAAGGAAAATATGGCTTCCCTTTCGCGAAAGGTGGCCATCCGTCCATGTTCAGGCTGTGCAACGAAGCCCTTCCAAGTCAACATGTCAAGGACAGAGCAGTTGAAAAGTTGATCTGAGCGCAATAGGAATGCAGTACAGTGGCGATAATCCGAAATAATTGAGGCAAGAGTGTGTAAGTGTGTAGGCGGTAATCCAAATTTCAAGCTTTTTCTCTATTGTTAGAATGGTATGTTTTCTTTTATTTGTTGCCATCCGAATTGAATCAAAAATTTATGTCAGTTATCACGGCAGATTTAACAAAGGAAGAAAATGAACCAAAAATAGTGAAACGATATGCTAAGTTTATTAAGCCTAACGCGTTTCGGTATTTCATCTTCATTGGAGGTACATAGCTAACTTTTATAGCTATATTATAATGTTTGAATATGGTTTATAATGTAGTAATATACATGACTTTGGAACTTTTTCTTGTTGGTTGATTTCATTATAGAACTCGAGGGAATGAAAAATGTAATATAGGTGAGAGACTATTGAGAGGGGCAGTTCGGATTGTATGAGATTCGGATTACCGCGACCGTACTGTAGTGTAAGTTAGTGTATTTCTCCAGACCTAAATCCAGTCGACCAGCTTTGGGACACCTCGAGAATCATGTTCGCTAACGGACGCATTGTAGCCTGTGTATTGAACATCTTACAGCAGAGACCGACAAAGAATCTTCAAATGCGATGTAGCGTCTTGTATGAATCACCGGCAACATTCATACCCAATCATTACACAGTTAATGGCAAATTAAGATAAGAATCCAGCAAATGGCAAATTAACATTTGATTCGACTGCCCATGAGGACGCAAATAATAATAATAATAACAACTCTATCTCCCACGGAATCTATCTATTGGTCATAACAATGTGCCACTTGCATTGTTTATTGGCTTTGTTTCGTTTCTTTTTCTTTCAAAAAATATGTTCAGTAGTAAGGGTAGTCAAAAAAGACTTTTTGACCGTCCCTTTTTTCCCATTTTCTCGGCAGTCTTCAAGATATACGAGTGCAACAAAAATAGTGGCCTGGCTATGTGCAGTTGGTTTCTACACCTAAAATTTGGAAAAATGTTTATATAGGGATTTTCGCTTATGTATGCGATAGCCGATTTGGATCCGCTTCTCTTACCGGCGCAGGGTTCTTCCAGATACGGGTTGGGAACAGCTAAAGATTAAATCATTTGTCGATTGTTGCGACGCTGTGGATGTCCTGTTTTAAAGACGACAGTCTTGCTCATGATTGATTGTCTTTGAGCCACACTTACCCGTTATAGACAAAGATTGTGGATTTTTCTTTTCAAATGTTGAATACCCTGGATAGCGCTTCTTCATTGTCACAATGTGGCTCTAGCTAGACGAGCAGCGACAATGAGTCCCTTTTCGAAGTTAGTTATGCTAATTAAGTTTTATGATTAGACTCGCCCAACTTCTTCATATATAAATAGATGCTTAGATCACATGACTTCAAATTGCTTAGCATAAAAACGGATTAAAGCAAATCTGGCCAGTGCTTGTGTGTGTCTATGTATAAAGAGAATAATAAAGTTAAATAATGCATAAAAAGATTTTTTTGGTTTCTTGTATATACAAGCTCAGAAAATAAAATAAACATCCTGGACGTTAATAGAATCATTGTAATTTGTATAATGGTTACCCTTAAGTATCTTCTTGGAGATTTAGACGGAACGAGAAGATATTTTTTGAGGGGTCCTTATGCGTTTCTTTTGGCAATTGCAAGCGCTTTGTCAACGACTGTTGTTCCGCTCGACTTTCCTCTTTTTTATGCGAAAACCTTTTTACGGAGGAGGAGGAAATCTGTAAAAAAAGGAATCGTCTTCTGTTGTTGCTGGTTTATTTATTCAGTCGAGTGCAGTGAATGTTGAGTTCTTTTTTTTTATTATTATTATTGTGAAAGAAGGAGGAAATGAAGGGGGTGCTGCGAAGAGATTTTTTTATGTGGAAAATGGTCCGTGAATTGGAGAACTGTGGAGAAGAGTGAGGGAAAGAGGATTCAAGCTTGTGAGATGAGAGGATCTCAAATTATTGTTTTGATTTTTTTTTTTAAGCTCTCGTTCAAGATGGAGACTGTCATGGAAATTGTGTGGAAAATATATAATCGAGCCACATTATTATGACATGAGTAAAACGAGCGATTTATCAAATTTCCAAAATAAGATGATCATTGGCTTTCGGGTGGTAGCATTTCCGAAACTACGTTGTTTGTGAAGTGTTCGCGTGCTGACGTCATTAAAAAGTATCGCGACTGGACAAGCGGCATCTTTGCGGATAAACAGCGTGGAAACTACGGAACCAACAACTCAACGTCCAAATGAACCAAAGCTTGTGTCGACAAGGATAGTACAGCGATTCTGTGGGCTCCGAAACAAACGGATGGCCACTGCGCTGATAAAGATGCATCGACAGAAAGGAAAACAATTTGCATTGCATTGCAATTTAGGATTTGTGGGATTGCCTTCTCTGATGAGTTGGGGTTTCTTTTCCATAGAGTGGATGGATGTTGCCGTATTCGGCAGGAAAACCCAGAAAAGAATCACTCCACAATCATTATTGGTAAGCTATGTTTTCTGGGCATTGTTTGGTCCATCGTTGCGTATCAGATACTTCATGGTGACTTTCAAGTACTTCCCTGGCCCTTTATCCCCCAGACCTAAGTCCAATACTATCCTTCACCACGAACCCTTCAGCTACTGTCGGACGCACTGCAGTTTTCATGGTTCGAAATACCATTGAATACGTTCCAGATGCTGTTAGTACTGCACACTTTGGTTATTCTTGTTGCTAGCTGGAGGTGTATAATGTAACTCGACAGTGTAGCACACGTACATGATCAGGCTTTATAGTAAAGACTCTGAGTGTGGATCCTGTGTTATCGATTTTCCAATGAAAAACTGAAACTTCCAGTGAAGAGGTTTTGAGAATTAAGGTGAACCTTATCTCGACTTGCAATTAGTATAATTTTCTCGATTTAAATCCAGTCGACCACCTTTGGGGCACCTCGAGAACCATGTTCGGTCCATGGTTGTAGATACCAGTGGGCACCTTCCAGTATCTTTTGGACTTTCCCTTAGGAGTATCGCTGGTAGCCATAATAAGGTGCGTTACTGTTTTGCTTTGTTTTTATTTTCAAAAGCTTTGTTTAGCAGTAAAATCCATAAGCCATTGCTGTTGTCTCTCTTAGCCTAATCTGCTTCCTTCCTCCTTATTATGTCGAACAAACAAGAAACACGAAACAAAAAAGTCTCGTACAAAAGAGTGTTGTTAGTATTATTAGCAGTGGCAGTAATCAGGAAGTTTGAAAACTTTTCCTCCTCCAGTCTTCTTTCTTTCCTCACTAATCCGTTGCGTCGGCAACATTTTCCATCCCATGTTTCGCGTGCGCGTATGTTTTCCCCATTTCGCAGCTTCTTTTCCTTCCCCGTTACAAAACTGTTGTTTCGTTTTAAAAGCTTAAATACATTAGCACCACTTTCATCTCCTCTTTTCTTTTTTCCCCCCTGCCCCCTCCCCGTCCACCCCGTCCTCTCGGTGCATTAACTACACCGACCATCTGCAAGCAAATAGTGTGGTTATTTCTCGGCGACACCGTCTTCTTCTGCAACCGGCAGGAACATCGGTTTACCAGGAGGACCGACCAATAAAGAGCCGGGCGAGTCGAGCCTTGCAACCGCAGCTCCTCACGCCCGCCCCCTCGTTCTAAAGGGTTGCGTGCGCCTGCGTTTTGGCCTGTTCTCTCTCCCTCTCTCTCTCTCTCTCTCTCTCCTCTTCTTCCTGAACATAATTGTCAACAGTTGTCGGCGATGGATAAACAATTTCTCTGTCGAGGAATCTTTTTCTTTCTTCTTTTTGCCTCCTTGTTGCTTTAACTGCTCAGTATACTCAAGTTAGTATTGTTTTGGATTATTCTTTAAAAAAAAATTTTTTGAAGAGTTCTTAATATTTTTGAATATTTTATCATGTTCTTGATATTATACAAGTGCATAGACGACAATGATGAGGGAGAAGGAATTTTTAATTTTAAAGTAAAAGTAGTGAAAGAAGCTTAAGTTTTATTAATCTCTTGCTAGAGTGGCCTAGTACAGTTTTTAAATTGTCCTCGTGCACCTCGATGTACAAAAAACTGGACACATAATGCAGGATGTTCCTTGTCGTGTTCAGGTAAACAAAAACTTTTTTATAAATATGGAAAATGCACACAGACTTTCTAGAGATATACGGGTTGCTCAAATGAAACATGTACTATGGGATCAAAAGTTTCCGGACACCTAGGCTGAACAATTTGGCCCAAACTTCGCAGTAATGTAGAACTTTCTTATTGTTGAGTCCTTTTATATAGCTATATACCATATTGGCCTGGAATCATATAATTTCTGGTGACATATTATAAAAATGAGGTAGGAATTACTTAATTTTGATGGGATAGGATCTATGAGAGATCTTAGTATATAGCAAATGGATCTGGACTTACAGATGGAGCGATGTCCCCAAGCCAGTTTTCTGATATCGTTGCTTCATCTGATATGAGGACATCGTCCTCGTCTTTTAATATTCCGTTGAAGATGGCAGTCCTCTGTAGTTTATCTGTTGGCTTGCCTTCTAGCAATGTACCAAGCCCATTCTATTTGAGATTTGTGTCCGCTTCATAATGTCGAACACTTTTGTTTGTACGTACTTGTGTTACTTAGCTTATTTGTTTCATGTTTCGTTCGGTGGTTTGTAGTTGTTGGATGCCCTTGTTGTTCAGTGTCCATGTTTCTGCTCCATATTCACAGGTTGAAAAATTTCCTTCCTAAGCAGAATGACCTGATAGTTTTCGAAGGTATTAAATCCTATTCTGATTTGTCTGTTGATTTTGTTGATAAAAATATACTATCAATGAGTATTTGGGTACACCTGACATTAAGATGGTGGCATTATAGAATGGGGATTTCACGTTCTACTGTGTTGGACCACTGGTGGTTGTTCGTGGTAACATGAAATCACAGTCTTACTATGATATTCTGGACAATGAAGTGCTTTCAATACTGTGGCGTTATTACGGAATGGATCGGTGTTACTTCCAAGAGGACAATGCTAGGTGTCATGTAGCTGCTGGTGGTAAGAAGAAACAATGTCCATTGCTTAGATTGACCTACGATCATAATTCTGGTCCATAAACGTGATTCGACCTCTGTGGTACTGCCCAGATATCTATTAAGCAGCCAGCACTATTAAGAAATAGGCTTGCTTGAAGATAACTCCACGCCGCATACCTCATTAAGGACCATGCAGGAAAGCCATCAGTTGAGTTAGGTTAGGTGCTACAAGTTCCTTAGTCTTCTGATCTTTCGCTTGTGCTAATTATTCAGTTCTAATTTCATTTATTGAAAACTGCTTGACATATTTGAAACTTCTTAAGGGAAACTTTCCGATTGCACGTGCCCCCTCCTCTCATTAACATGCTACCTTTGAAAAGCGAGAATTCGATTTTTTGCCAATATCTCCAGCTTCATCCATAAGTGATCTACACGGGAGACAGTGTAATGCCTTGCCTCCTTTGTCGGTAACGACTTACCAAAGGAAGAGGCGCGCACTCTTCTTCAGATGGGTTGTTGCAAGGGAGGGGACGAATGACGTGACCGCCTTGGGTGGATGGGGGGTATCCTTGTTTGCCGACGGAGGTCTGTGAATATTGGATGTACGCTCTCCGAGTGCCAGGCACCACGTCATCGACCCCTTCATTTTTAATGGCCCCCAATAAGCGTTAAGGAGAGTGAGCTCTCTCCTAGTGGACAAGATCTAAGACGCTTCTTCTTGGGTCCTCATCAATATACTAGCACCAGCTGCGCAGATGGATCGAATGGACGGGGAATGGATGGGGACAGTTGACTCTTGATCACACGCACACACTTCAATGGCTAATGGCAGGGAAGGGATTGAGCGGACAGGACAGAAAAAGGAATGGGAAAAGGAAAGGAGAGGTCGGGGTGGTAGACTTCACCCACAGCCCTCCCTGCCACCCATGCACACAGAAGAGCGAAAGAAGTATGATGTTTTTTTTTCTTGAAACCGAACACGTTGTCCGTTTGTTCATGTGACCTCGTGAGAGACTTTAGGTTGTAGTTTTCTGTAAGGGTGAAATCATATAGCGTTCTGTTCATATGTTGTGGTTAAAAAAATAAACTTAAAATAGTGCTGAATGCAAGGGCAACTGCCTTTTACGCACTAGTGCCTCAGAACAGCCAACTTTCACTGACGCAGTTTTTTTACTCAGTCAAAATCAATTTCGTTAAATGTTTATGCGTAGATATCCGCATTTTGCGTGTCTGCCTCATTATCGTACCAACACCACACGCTGATTCATATTGATCCACACAGCGCACAGAAGGAAATGAGCTTGATTGGACGTGTTTATAAAATCAGACACTTTGAACAGTCATCACATATGATTATCAACCCCCTCCGCTGCGAGACTTCAAAAGTTTTCTGTGTCCATGCAGCGGGTATCCAAGCGTAATCTACATCTGACCACATCCAGTTGCACTGTTGATACGATGTCACCTGTCGTCCTGATGAATAAGAAATGAGGAAAGAACGCATTTGTCTTTCAGATATACACAAAGAAAAAAGTCACATGACGTGGAGTGCCAACTGATGACTATGGGGTATACTTGCTTTCCAGCTTGAGTCAGCTTGTCTCTTGTATCCACTCTTGCAATATATCGTCAAGAAAATGGACCCCTACATCTTTTTTGAAATTGCCATGAAGTGAGTCACGCACCTGTTCTACAGTTACATGGGTTCACAGCACCCCCTCCCCCATACGTGGACGTTTTGATATATAACACAAGATGAAATATTGTTAACTAACGTATTTCCTCAAAGCAGTCACTTCATTGTATTATGATCCCAGGCTAGAGATGGGATGCCTCTTGAGAGATAGGTACCTTAGTGAGCCCCAGAACTAGATGTCTGCTGCTGACATTATGGTGCCGTGGCTAGGATCTCTACGAAGGGCAGTCAAATGAAAATAATCGTAGAAAGTGATCAGAATAACGGACAGAGGAAAGGACATACCTTCAGTAGTCCCCGCCACTGGCGTAAACTGCTAATCTTGCTCTTATGCATCCGACCCAAAGCGACCCAAGTCTGAACTTTTTCTCATTGATGAAAATTGCATTTTGAGGAGAATTTTAGTTTGTAGGGTGGATGTTCTAGGACTTCCCAATTGAAGTGTGCCATGGTGTCCTTGGCAAGGTGGATAGACTTTGCCTGCACTTGGCTGCGTGCAGAAATCCTTCCCCTGTGCTTCCATTGGATACTAGACTGACTGGTGGTGTGCTTCATTGGATATTAGACCAACAGGTAGCGTGCTTACAATACTCTGCTAAAATCCATCATCCTCGTTATGGTAACTGTCGAGATATTTATGGATGCACAATGTACGGTACTGTTCGGGTGCACAGTGTACAGTACTGCAGGTCCTTATGAGAAAGGTTACCGTAAAGGTTCCTCGTTTATGTTATTAAAAACCTAATCAAGTATGACAGAGTATAGGATGTTGAAGAAATATAAAAAGTTTACTCCTCTCGGGGATTAAAATAAAAAGACGAAGAAGAAAAAAAAATCAATGAAGAAGAAGAAGAAGGAAGATGGGTTCGAGGGTAGCAACATTGGTGCTCATCCTTACGCTACAGAAATCCTCTCAATCATTCATTAGAGTTAAAAATGAGATTATCAAAGCGGGAGAATGGAGCGTCCCTTGGCGGACGACATCAAAAACTAATCTCTCCAACTTTTTCGTAAACTTTGCGTGCAAGACATGAATTTTTGACGAATTCCAGTGACGAACTTTAAATTGCAATCGACTTATAGTTTCTCCTTATTTCACTCCCTCCTCCTTTTGAAATTTTTTTCCTCTTATCATCATCATCATCATCATCATCATCATCAGAAGAGGAAGAAGAACAAAAGCTAATCGGGCTTAAGAAGAGTTTTTTTTTTTTCTTCCTCCATACAGCCAATCCAGTGCTAATAAACTGTCCCTTCTCTCAGCATCGACGTGCAACTATCTCCACGATTATTAATTTTCACACCTTTATCTCCATTTGCCCGACCTCTTTGAAGTCACAAGCAATCAGAATCTCGGAGCAGATGGCGATGGTATTCGGCTAAAAACTTTGGGAATAAAAATGCGCTGGAGAAAGAATGGATTAATCCAATTACAAGTAAAAGCGCTTTGAGAAGAGGAACTTGAAAACTGCATGCAACAAATGAAAAAAGGAATTTTAAAATGATAAATATAAAAGAGTGTTCATTATAGAGAACATGGAATCAAATGTAATTATCAAGGATGTGACAAGATTCTAAGAGGGAGGTGTACTTAGCTTATAATTTAAAATAATTGGGTTTTTTCCTTCTAATAAATAGCAAATTCATGTATCGATAAAGATTCATGTTTGAAACGTGACAGGAGGAAATGACGTATTTAATGGAAGAATATATTGAAACATTATTTTCGGTCATTGGCTTTGTTTTTCACACAACCCGCGCCATTTTCTAATAGAGCAGTGGTCAGTTCTGTCAATGATTTATTCAGAAAGATTAATCCATTGACAAGGTTTATTACGTTCGATGTAATAACTGTAACCGTGAAAACCGTCTACCTATTACTTTAACCAGAAGATGGCAATTTTTATGCAAATAGTAATGCAATATAGCATTACCTGTGTTTTAGAAAAATAATCTTTTGGACGAGTCGACATTTGGAGGAATGAGAACTTCGGCGAATCCATATTCGTAGGAATCAACATTTGGATAAATCAACATTTGATTCAGAGTAGATAATACTATTTGACTCAATTAGTCCCCGAGTCGAAGATCGGGAATTCTCCTACCCTTAAACCATCAAATAACTTGATGAAAATTCAACTCAGAGTAGATAATAATATACTGAAGATTTACTTCAAACAAATCGTAAATACAAAGAGAAAAGGGGAGGAAAAATTCCCGATCTTCGAGTCGGCGGCTTCTCTGCCAATTGTGACTTCAAGGAAGTACATTTGGACACTTTGTAACAGCTTGGCGGTTCATTGTCCGCGATAGCTCAATCGGTAAGAGCGTTGCCAGCGATAGGCAAGGTCCCTGGTTCGAGTTCAGGTCGGGGAATTTTTCCTTCCCTTTTCTCTATGTATTCACAAATCAACATTTGGACAAATCCAATTTGGAGGAATCTATATTTGGACAAATCACGTATGGACATTGATATTACTTGAAAAAATGGAAAGAAAAATTCTGCTACCTGGATTCGAACCACGAACCTCAAGTGTCATATGCTCGACGCCTCTACCAATTGGGCTATCGCAGACACACGTACAGCCAAGCTGTCGCTATGTGTCTTAAAGGCAACCACGTTGTCAAGGTGGAAAGCCCAATGGGAGGCGGGAACCCGGCTCACAGATTGAGAATTTCTCCAATCCAACCATCAGAAAGTTTGATGAACGCAGATAATAAATAATGAATAGAAACTGGAGCTGTTATCCCAAACATCAGGAAATGATGTTATTTGAAAAAAATGGAAAGAAAAATTCTGCGACCTGAATTCGAACCAGGAACCTCGAATATCATATGCTTCAATAGCCCAATTGGTTCGAATCCAGGTTGCAGAATTTTTCATTCCATTTTCTCAAGTACTATCATTTCCTGATGTTTGACGTAACAGCTCCAGTTTCTATTCATTATTATGGACATTGGACAAAGCTACGTTAGAACGAATCAGCATTGGACAAAATCTACATTTGAAAGAATCAGCATTGGCCAAATCTATATTTGAGAAATCAACATTTGAACAAATCCACATTTGGAGGTCAACATTTGGACAAATCAAGATTTGGAGACATCCTCATTTGGACAAATATACATTTGGAGGAGTCAATATTTGGACAAATCAAAATTTAAACAAATTCACGTTTGGATGAATAAACATTTGAATTCATCAATATTTGGGAAAGTTGACGTCTGCAAGTCGTCTTTTGGAGTAATCGACTTTGAACGAATCGTTGTTGGAACAATCGTCATTGGAGCTAATGATACAAGAACTATACAGATGAAGACGGCGTGACCTCACTGAGCGCACATTCAAATTCATCCTATAAAGTTCCTATAACATTAGATCCTATCTTTGAGCAGGTCAATCTAATTTCTCAAATGAACCAGCTCCGAGAGCTTAGTGCCTTATGGACAAACTCATACCAAAACGGGATCTCATTAAACTGCTGTGATTCATCCCTTTGTCGGGTGTATTTATTCCGAAAACAGAGACAGCCAGGAAAAGATAGTAAGATGGTAAATGAACCTCAACAAGGACTAATAGTAGAAAGGGGTTTATTTAGTAACAGCGAGATAAAACCTTTAAATATATCTGTGGCTTAGGGGCACATAGTCTTTAAAAAAAAATCAGGAAATATAATAGCTTGTAAAAATAGTAGCTAAAATCATAAGGACAAGATGATGCAGACATGTGAGGGCTCACCGAACCGTCACAATTTGACAACATGAAGTTATCTAAAACATAGGGGGGGGGGCCAGTCTCAACTATTATGCATCCATCCAGCATTCGTTTACGCTCGTCCAGAGATTGTCATTCGTCAGATATTGTAGCGTCATTCGTCGCTCCATAAGATACTTCGCCATTTCTCAAGGGTCAAGATAAAAACTGCTACGGCCACAATTTTTATTGAATTATAGGAACTGGATCTTTCGTTATATATTGGCCTTCTCCGATGAATCACGGTTTCTGCTCCATCGAGTGGATGGTTGTTGTCGTATGTGGCAGAAACTTCCGATGGAATTTGCCCTGCAATCGTTGCTGAATAAAAGAGCTAATATGGCAGTGTTATGGTTTGGGGTATATCTTTTTGGCATTGTCTGGGTCCACTGATACCCTGGAAAGGCACTCTTGCCCGATTTGGTTATTCATCCACTGGTACGGATGAGATATTCAGCAGGACATTGCGTATATTGCCTAGACATAGAATTGTCCAGGAATTGTTAGAAGACCACGACCAAGACTTCCTAGTATTCTCTGGCTTCATAATTCTTCAGTCGAGCAATTTGGGTTGACCACGGCGTTTATTCTGATTAATAGCTGGTGGTCTTTATGTGACTTGACTGTGAGTAGCATAGTTGTTCTAATATCAATGTCAGTTCATGCGAAAATAATTTTTTTTCCCTAATTTCTCGATATCGTTTTATGCTTGGTGACGCTAAAAGAGAGACGATGAAGGAGGAGCGCAAGAAATGAGCGGAGAATGAAAGGAAGGGGCATTTATAGCGATTCATATAATAAAAGGGAATGCATCGGAGAGGAAACGAGTAGATTCTCTGTTTCTCAATTGGGCTGATCCCATAGAACTAGGGAAGAGGGCCTGTCGGGAGGGGGCTTGGAAGAAGGAGACGTTTAACAATCGGAGCGTTTTTCGTCGAACAATAGAACATTTGAATGTTATTAAAAGTCCAGCCATTGAGTCGGAGGGAATTATTGCTGTGCCATCTGTCGCTACGGGATCTACCAGCCATTAATATTGATACGGTACGATTGAACCCAAGCTTCATTTCTCTCTCTCTCTCTCTCTCTCTCTCTCTCTCTCTCTCTCTCTCTCTCT
>JAHWFO010093614.1:75527-130980 GCA_023313115.1 Rhysida immarginata
TCTCTCTCTCTCTCTCTCTCTCTCTCTCTCTCTCTCTCTCTCTCTCTGTGTCTGTAGAGGAGAGCTCGCCGCCTTCCTTCCTTCCTTCTTTCTTTCTAAACTTTTTATTTTATTTAGCATCCTCCTCCTCCTTCCTCTTTCCGAATTTAATGATTTATTGGATTTGCAATAAAGGAAGCAGAAGGATGAGGAGAGGAGCCATTCTTTTATGAGAAATAATGTTGTTCTCCGATGGATACCCCCCCTCTCCCTTGGGGGTTGGAAGGAGTTTATTTGTTTGTTTTTAATACACTCGACCAGGAATGGGAGGCTTCGTGTGTGTGTATATCGATACATAGATTGTGTTTTTTTTTGCTAAAATAAATAAAGTTGTAGGCATTTCTCTTTTATCTCTTTTATTATTAGGACGAACTAATTTCTAGCCTCAAGCTGTTTATTAGATTGCTGATTGGGTAGATATGCACATACCGGCCAATGAATTAGAAACGCGTGTGAACCATATGTAATTTTGTTGTAATCCGTACTTATCACTTATCCAAGAAGGAACTGGATGAGTTAATCATAGAACACGATCAGTATGGGAAAAAGGAGGACCTAGCTGACTTCGAAAAGTGATTCATTGTCAGTGCTGGAGCCACGATTGAAGCAGATGACTGGATTCTCGAAAGATGCGATATCGAGGGTATTTAGTCAATGGAAAAATGATCCATGGTCTTCAAAGAACAGGAAAATTCGCCTTCTGTGGTACCTGGAACATGGTCTGACTAATTACGATATACTTTTGTTTTTACCGATTACATTTTGGTGGGAACTTCATGAAGCAAAATTCTGATTGTGGTGCTATGGTATGGAGCTGCTTATGCTAGTATGGAAATAATACCCTGATATTCATGGAATGCTGGGTGCGTTCCATGGACTGCTTGAATATCGTTGTCGACTAAGTCCATTTTGCAGTGCTGCATTTTTATTCTTCATGGACGACAGTGCTAATGTTCATCGGCCACGGTTGGTTCAGTAGTGGTTTAGCGAGCAAGAAGATTATTTCCGTCGTTTACCCTTGGCGCCCCAGAGCCGAAGTCTCAACCCCAAAGAGATTTGGGACAGTTTGGAACCTATCCTCTTCCAACAAATTAGCCTGGTGAATGTCTGGTCTTCAGAAGACGTATAAAAAGAATTTTTATTTTGCTCCCAACCAAGATTCCGATCAAATGCTATCAATTTTGCTTCTGTATAACGAATTTTTCTCTATAGCTTTTTTGGAATTTGTTCCCTAGAACTATGCCATTGCCTCCTTATCACGAGTTTCGAAACTGATTTCTGAGTCATGAGGTACTTTCTTGACAACACCTTACCCTCAACAACAGGCCACGTTTTTCTCTCGTGTACGAAAGCTATGGTTACTGTAAAACGTAAAGAGTTCACTTTGGAAGAAAAGCTTCAAATGATCAAAGCTGTGATTCTGGTGAAAAGGAAAAAGATACAGCGGAAAGCCTTGGAGTCCGTGCAACCCTAAACCAGTTTTGAAATATCCAACCACTCAGAGGGACTCAAATGCAGAGGGACTCAAATGTTTTTTCAAAATTTCCTGGTAACTTTTGTGGAATTCATGATGCCGTCAGTTCTTACTTGTTCTCCAAGTTTAGTTCCAACAAAACAACCCCATAAAAGAATAGCGTCACCACCATGCTTCATAATTGGGACAGTGTCTTTTTGCTAGATGAGCTCTCTGTTTTCAAATCTATCTTTGTCGTCATTCTCAACTACGGTCTTCTCCGCTACTTCTCCGCATTGAGAGGCTCACTTTGCATTGGTATGGAAACGTGATATGGATGTCGCGAATTGGTTTTCCTAGGCAGTTGCTGTTATCAGTGGGTAAGAGATTAAGGGTCGGTCTGGACCAGATGGCAAGATTACTTGAAGAATCAGAGTTCGAGTCGCCTGGGTATTACCATCGAGGACACCCTCATAGGGATAAGCGGGTTTTGAAAAGTAAGTAAACTTCGTTGTCCCAAATGTACATAGTAGAATTATGACCAAATAAACTCAATTTTCGTTTCATCAGACTACAGATACATGCTTCCAGTAGTCGTCTGGCTCATTAAGATGTTTTTTTGCAAACTCTAGTCGCTTCCGCTAGTCTTTACTAAATTCTTTGGAGAGATGTAAAAAATTATTCTAAAACAAATATGAGGGTATAACTTCTGTGGCGTTCAGCTGCTAAAAACTTTTGCTGAAAAGGTGAAGGATTTTCACTAATGAGCCAACAACTTGAGAAAATTTGCTTTTTCTATGGTTTTTGTGATGTAGTGACTTCCTTTAGAGAAGTATAAATAATGTTTATCCAAACATATTAGGAAATTCTAAAGATCACAACTGATTGTGTGAGAGGGCCATCTTTGAAGTCGAACTGATATTCTCAATATGAACAACCGTATTCAGGACATGATTCCACGCTCTGTGACTGAATACAGTTCTATCGAAACAGTTATACGTCGATGAGGGATACTGATGAGGGTATAAACAGAGTTCCTCAATTCTCTCAATCCATCTATGATAATTCAATACTCGTAGCCTATCTTTGATATTCTAAAATGTTAAGGATGTAATGTCGAGTTTTCCTGAGCAAACCTAATGTGGACACAAAATTCCAGTGTGAGCATTTTAAAGAAATTTTTTTCGTTGTTACAAAGTGAACATCCACTGTATTAATTCTAAGGCTTCTAAATTCAGATATTGCAAAACTTCATCAAACAAGCTTTCTGAACAACGCCGGGCATATCAGCTACTCTGAGAATCATTGCAAAGACCAATCACATTCTGTTATTTAAGTTACCAAATATTTCTCTCTTGAACATATTATCTATGCAAGGCGTGTGAATAATTTTGACCAATCAAAGAAATAAAATTCTTATTATTATTTATGTATATTTATAAGAAAAAAGAGTATTTAATTTTATAATCGTTTTAATTATTGTATCGTTAAGTTTGAAAAGATACAGATTTTCTAATTTAGTTAGGATGTGAATAATTTCGAAGGCAACTGTACACATGGTTTTGATTTCGCATATTCATCGAACTTGACATGATTTGTAATATGGTGAATTTAAACTTTAAATTTTGACTGCTTCCGTTGTATGTTGTAAAAACTGATTTCTGTATTCGACTGCGTTAGAGAGTGA
This sequence comes from Rhysida immarginata, assembly GCA_023313115.1. NCBI lineage: Eukaryota > Metazoa > Arthropoda > Chilopoda > Scolopendromorpha > Scolopendridae > Rhysida > Rhysida immarginata. The sequence continues at coordinate 78,707 of JAHWFO010093614.1, forward strand.
GTTTCGGAGAAAGTTAGACGTAGAAATAAGACCGAATCGCCTTAAAAGTTGCTAGAGGAGAGAAGGAAAAAAAAGGAAACAGAATGACAAGAGGGAATTGTGAAAATAGGGGAAAAAAGATGATAATGATGATGATGATGAAGGAGGGGGTTTTATGTGTCTCGACCTCCTAAAGCCCTGTAGCCAGAGAGAAAGGAGCGGAGCGACAGGGAGTCAATTTTCGCTTTTCTTTTCCCTTTTCTCCTTGCATATCGTTCATTACTTCAGCTGCACCGGTCCTTCTAATTGGCCCTCGCTTTCGTTTACTCGTGTTGACACGAAATCCAGGCTGGTGAAAGAAAAAAAAAGAAACAGAGAAGGGAGAGGAGCTTTCTTTCCATTCGCCCGCCGGCCTCGTTCGTGTTGACCGTTGCGGTCGAAATTCGAGGGACGCACACCCGCATCGGAGACGGGAACCCCTTGCGCAGCCACCCGTGCAACACTTTTTTATTCCTCTTGTTTTCTTCTAGACTTCATCCTGCTTCTTTTAGTCCTGTCTTTAGGCGGCAAGAAATCAATGGAGAAAGAATGATTTGCGGTGCGCGAGTCGATGCATGATTGAAACAATCTGCGTGAAATCCTCGGAGGAGCCTTGATAGCCTCCAGGCCCCGGCCGTAATGAAGCTTCTGCCAAAGACGAACGACTTTTACCCCTTCCCTCAAGCCCCCTCTTCTAGTCCTTCTTCTTTTTTTTTATTTTATTCTATTCTCTTACCCCCCTCCCCCATCACTTTTACTGTTGCAAAAATGCTGATGGCGGTGCTCCGTCTTTGCTAGATTTGCCGTCATCGCCATGGCAACTTGTGCGCTCCACTCGAGGGCAACTTGCCAATGACCATTGAATTTCCATGTCGGAATTGTAAGCGACGGATGGGAAATGATCACACTGGTTGTTCGTCAAATGGCAAAACAATATCATCTTCTTTTCTTTACCCCCCTCTTATTGCCCCCTTCCTCTCTCTCTCTCTCTCTCTCTCTCTCTCTTGTTATGCTTCTATGGCGAAAAAAGAAAGAAGGGAAAAGTTAAGAAGGAAGGAGCGGGTTCCTTGAAGAGTCAATAAAAATAAGCTTTAGAGAGAGCGATTCAAGTTAATATCAATAATTATTTTACTATGTAAATTAACCCTTTCATAGACAGAATCTGAGTCAATTTATTTTCCAAATTCTCTTACTTCTCAGTTTTCCCATTCCCGATTATAAATTTATATTTTACAAAGTTGACATTAACTTCTTTTAAAGGTCAAGTTGCTCTTTTAAATTATTCAGATTATGTGAAATATTTTAAACTTAGGTTTTATTAGACTAGTAGTGACGTCCTTTGTAAAAACGGGAAAATAGAGATTTGTGATAATTAATTTCTTCAAAAGTAAAATGAAAGAAAAGACTATCTCAAAACTTTAGGGTGAAAATTCTATAGATGGTAGAAGATTGCAAACGAATTTATTTTGAGATAGGGAATTCCCTTTTCTCCTTTTTTTTCTCGTAGCTTATCCCATGTTTTTTTATGAACCTTTTCCAAATTGTGCGATCTCCACCAGTTTTACGCCGCGTACATGACAAGTCCATTCTCATTACCTTTTCCACGTAATGGTTCTCATCCCGTAACCAGTCTGGATTCGTGAATTTTACCATTTATATCACCAAGTTTTAATGCACCCCTTATCCGATCTTTCTAATCCTGTTCATCCTTGTAATCTCACATACCCACCTCAGCATCCGCTTATTTGCTACCCTCATCCTGTTCATTTCTGCAGTCTTCAAGGGAAGTGTTTCCATCCCATACAGCAGAGCTGGACTCACTACAGTCTTATGCCCTCAATTTAGTTTGCATTTTTCTGTACATACAATACTATGATACGCCCTTCCAGTTCTTCCTGCCTGCTTGCATTCTATTATAAGTCGAACTCCGTTAGAGTTTCAAAATTCCCAATTTTTTTTCTCCTAGAACTCCATGTTAAGCGATATTTTTATATAGCGAACTCTGATATAACGAAAAGTCGCTTATAGCGAAAAATCATTTCGCATAATTTTAATTTTTTTTTATTGCTTCATAGTTTTAATTTTTTTTACGCGAGTTTCTTTAACGTTCACGCATCACAATTCTTGGAAGTTAAAATTTGTAAAAGTTTGGGGAATTAAATCTAAAATAATCAATAATAAAATTTTATAATTTCATTGACAGACAAACACAATTTGCTTTGGTTTAAGTTCCTGTAATGGCATTGAATAAGTATTAATAATCGGACATTTGTATAAAAATCAGGATTGTGTGAATTATAAACTAAAATATTTAACTCTTTTTGGATATGATTAAATTTCAGCTTTCCAAGTAGGTTTCCCTCCTTCATTGTAGCATTAAACATCAAACTCGCACTACTTGAAAATATCGTTTTTGAATATTCAAGGAGTTTATTACCAGCTTTTACCTTTTTACCTAAACTTTCAATTTCTCTATTAAGGGATGTAGTTTCTTGAAAAAGGATGTGAGACTTTTCCAAGCTCTCATTATAGGGTTCACTGATTAGTGTCAGATCGGAACAATTTAATGAAAAATTTATTAAATTTTCGTTTTCCTTTTCTTCTTTTGGACTCATTTCTTCACCACCTTCAAAATCTCGTTCGAAACATGCAGTCTGGTATCGTGCTTCACTCAATTCCTTTTCCTTTTCATCCACAGCTGCATGTTTAATACTTTGCTCCTTTTCATAAGCTTCAATTTCACACTGAGTTTGATAAAGATCACTTGTTTTCAAAAATAACTCAGAGTTGATCCGGATTTATATATAAGAGATTTTAAACGTCTCGTGATCTATTATGGACAAGTCGTCCAACTCTATCCGAAAGCATGCCAGTACTTTGATGACATCAGATTTCAGTTCCGATATTATGGTACTGGCAGTTTTTCCAGAAATAAAATTAAGACCTTCGATGAACTCAATTCTCAAGTATTTATGTATCATGAAATTTTCTAAAGTAATGGTGTCGATTAAGCCAGCTGCCTTATCTGGTCTAGAATTATTCGTTCTACTGAACTTATTTGGCTTTAGCGAATTGGGTCTTCATACGTCTCTTGAAACTCATGCTTCGAAATTTTCAAAAAAAAAAAAAAGAAGTAAGGCTATTGCTGTTGTTGTTGTTGTTATTCCTCCTTAATTACGCAGCACGTTGCTTGGTTAGCTGTCCAACTTCTCCATATCCAACTTCGTATGGGCATGTAAATTAAAAATAACTAAAACCACCATGCTATCACATTCCGCCGTCCCTTTCACCATGTATGCGTCTCCTTTTTATCAATTTTTTCAAATGTTTTTGATCTTGACTTCAGATTCGGATAGAGGATCAAAAAGTAAGTAAAAGTTATAACAGGCACGTATCTTCTCTCTGATTCATCTTGGATTTTAACAATCAGTATTTTTCAGCATTTTGGAGTACTTTTTGCGTGAGAAACTAGCAAAAACTTGATTTTGATTGAATTCTCTTCTCTTTCTGAGATCTTCAGTTTGGAGCAAAAGGGGCAAAATAGCGCGTCAAGTGTTGAACAATCAAGGAAATTTGAAATTTTGTATTGAACAAATAAATATTTGCTAATGAGGATTTTGGTTTAATTAGATCTAAATTTAATTTATGTGACTATTAGGAGTTGTTGAGAATAGAATGTTTCAAGCTTGTTGAAGATGTTTTGGTGGGCATGATCTATGTCCCTAATATTTTAGGTAGATTCAATATCAACTGCTGCCGTCGTAATAGGAGCACTCTATTTTTATATCTTAACTCGTGTCAAAGTTTTTATTGTAAAATTTTTAATTTTTTCTCTTAATTTTTATATTTTATATCTGTACTAAGGGGATTTCCGTCCTTGCTACTACTGTTGGGTCTTGCTCCTTTTCTGCCTTTGTCAGAATAAAGATTAATTTAACTTAATTAAAGGATATAGGTCAAGACTAGTGAAAGTGATTAATGACATTTTATGATTTGAATATCGCTAAACAAAGTGTCATTCACTTTCATGTATGATCATGGCAAGTAACGACAAGCATTATCGTTGGACACAAAAATATAAACTTTAAAGGATGTTAAAGATTCAGGGATGAAGAAACAAGACATTGCCCGTAAATGGCATAACAAAAAATACTTCTGATTTTTTTGTTTTATCAAACTTTTTTTTTTATAGTTTACAAGTTAAAAATCTTGCTAAAACTTAAAACGAAATTTTTCATCACAAATTTTTCGTCCTCGTATAAGGAAAACCCCGATATAACAAAGTTTTTGCATTCCCAGGCAGTTTGTTATAACGTGATTCGACCTGTAATAACTTCTCTTTCCCCCGTTGCCTTCTTATCCAAGGTATCTAAATTTTTTTGAATATTTCCGAATGAATGAAGATTGTTTTGCATTTTACATAATAAAACTGAAATGCTTTTGAATGGCAAGAAGAAAGAGTCTGGATATTTTAAAAAATAGTTATTTTTATTATATTAACCGCATTATTATTTTATATTTATTGTTATTACGTGTTGTTGTTAATTATTAATTACAGGATGTAATATATTTTTTCTTTTTTCTTTGTTCCTGGGTTAAAATTGTTATTTCTGTATTTATTTAAGTTTAAATAATAATTATAGTAACGGTTACTTCTCTGAAGCTTTGCTTTTGCGGTCAGGAGATTGTTATACCTGATATTAAGGTTTTAGTGATTCGTAAGAAAAGAGTTCATATAAAATAAAGCTACTTGTTACTCTGAAAAGTTTAATAATTAAAAAAAGTACTTGAAAACATAATTTCCTCATGTACGTAAGTATAGAAAGAAATGCATAGAGTAAGTTGATGAAATTTCTGATTACACTAAAATTCCAAGTCTAAAAATGAAGACTTTTTCGCGATTTATATTTATATTCCAGGTCACTTTCACGTATCAACCCCCAAATGTGGTCACCTTTCATTTTTCGTTGTACTGTCCCTGAAAAAGATGCTCAACGTCCAGGATACCTTGGTGGAAGTGTTCGCCTGTTACTGTCTATCAAAATATCCTAAGTCACTCTCCTGTCCACAAAAGCAAAGTTTGAATAGTTTAGTTATTATTTTCCATCGTTTTTAGTTACATCTTAATGGATTAAAATGAGTACAACATAAGAACAAAATTTGTGTTACATGGTATCACTGACGAATATATTCAATCAGCAAATCATCATCATTCATTGTGGCATCAAGTATTTCCGTGTTGTCTGTGGAAAAGGAAAAATATCGTTCGTGATGAATAGCGAAAACACGGTGCGGACATAAGGCATTGAATCGCACTAAATCTTCAGAACACAAAAGAACGATATTTTTAGTCACTGACACTGATGAACCTGAACGGACACGTCACAGACATGTGTGAATAGACCTTTATTCAGCATGTTTTGGCTGGAGGCCATCATCGTGAAATCACGAAGATTAATTAAATTGATGCTCGAGTCGAAATAATGTTTAGGAAACAAAATATCGAAAACGTTTATTTCCGGAAAATGGGAAGACACTCCAATTAGAACTATATATGTAAGTGGTCCAATCGCCGTCGTTGTTAATATTGGCTTGATATCTCCGAAGTATCTAGGTAGCTCCTTCGGTATGGTCCCAAGGTTACCTACACAAATTGGGAGGACTACAGTATTATTCTTTTTCCACATGCGTTTGACTTCTAGTTTGTAAGTTCCGATATTGTGATCTTGTCTTCAAATGATAATCTACTTCACTCCGTCTGGCAGTATCAATGAGCCAGACGTTCTTTTCCTCAACAACGGTTATTTCAGGCGTGTAGTGGGCCAGATGTCTAGTCTTTTTGGATTCTCAAGTCTCAGAGAATCTTTTCCAGAATTTTCTTGATTTGTAGTTCTCGGTGTTTTTTGCTGCATTCGAATCCAGATTTCTGGCAGAGTTCACAAACTATCATGGCGTTGCAAATAATCAACGGACGCAGCAAAATATCAAAAACTGTTTAAGTGGTCGACTGCTTCATCCATCTCACTGCAAAGGCGGGATTTACTGAATTTTGCTATTGGTTATATACTGAATTTTGCTTTCATGCAATCTGTTGATAGAGCTTGTTCTTGAGCCACCAAAAATGAATCCCTCACTTTCTTTGGTTTCAGTCTTTAATACTTTTCGTTTCTTTTATTATTATTATTATTATTATTATTATTATTATTATTATTATTATTTGTGATGTAAGGTATAGAATGGAGAAAAAAAATTACAGGCGTAAGCAACTTTCCATACAGCACCCCTATGAGGAACTCAAATATTAAAGGGAAAAATCTCTGAAATGGAAGTACAATGAACGATTGGTAATAATGGGAAGGGAGAAATATTAAAAAAAAGAAAAGACAAATAAAAAAAAGAAAGAAAGGGAAAGGAACAAGTATAGCAGAAAAGAGAGAAGGAGAGAGGGTTCCATTTTCCCGCCGTTATCTTCCTGCATTATTGACGCGCATTCCATGAATTTTTTTCCATCTGGACAAATTGGAATTTGAAATGACATTTTGGAAACGTTCGACCGTCTTCTCTTTCTTTTTTTTATTTTCTTTTCCTTTCGCTTCTTTCTTTTCTCTTTCCGCCCGGATTGGCTGCAGCGAGTCACAAGGTCCGACTGCGCTTAGGCAGCGCTACCCGGTAGTCGCGGCCTGAATTCTCCCGCCTGACCAACGACTTTTGGCTGACCAGAAAAACTTTAGTAACCGAACCCCCTCCTAAAAAAAGTGCTGGATTGTTCTCTTCCTTTTTGTCTCTTCTTTTTTATTTGTCGACCGATTTTCGAATAAAATGAAAAGTTTTTTGACGGTTCGTCGCGAACAAAGGGCGCAGAGTGTTTCAAGTCTTCAGAATCAGATATAGCGAATGCTTTATACTCTATTGCAAATGGAAGGACTTGCGCCAATGCGTGTATTTTAACGAAATTTTATGGTGATGCTGGTCATCTAAGAAGGATAAAATAATTTTAAAGTGTCCCTGAGTACTTGTCTGGTTTACTTCAGTCTTATTGTCATTTGCAGTAGCTCCTTATATTTTTGAGACGTAGTTGCTTGAAGTTGGAATATGAGCGTTTGATATAATACTGTAGTTTATGTTGCGGAAAGTCAGACCTACGCCAACATACCCGGTAATGGCATGTATGGAAAGGCACATCCACGGCTGAAACTTGAGAAGCATATTTCTCCAATCCCTAGTGTTATGGAACTATTGCATGATTTGGTTATTTCATATGATTATGTGGAAACGCTATTTACACTTCTATTAAGAAAATGATACAAAGTGGCATTTTTTTTTACTAAATGCAACAGACAAGTCTTGAAGGACGTATAAATCTTAGAGTGGCATGCCTGCTTCTCTGATTTCCCCATAGAGGATATATCGGTTGCTAAGGAAAGAGAGGGATCCTTCAAAATGAAGTTCGCAGCTTTTTTTTCGGATTCAGTTTCGTCAAGAATACGAGACTATATTCATGTTATTTTTAATGGCGCCTCTTACCAAACGCGATTTTTAATTGGTGGTACCACGCTTGAGCCAGGGAATGCAGTTCAGTAAAGTAGTTTTTAAATAAAACAGATTAACCTTCTCTGGCTCAAAGAAGCAGCTGTTGATGTTTGGTAACTTGTTAAATGTTTGTATTCACGCGTTTTTGCCCAAAAATGTTTATCCGTTTGCTATTTCTTGTGATAAATGCACACGGATTTTGTGTTAGGTACAGTGAGGACTGATCTCTATATACCAGAAAGACAACATACAAGATTAGAAAGAGCCAAACAACTTTGTCAGATAATCGATCTTTTTCTGTGTGGCCCATTCTAATTTTGTATGTTATTTTTCTGATATCTGATGTATGTCCCAAAAGTAATGAGTGACTTTTTTTCTTTTTGTCCCGGTAGAGGCATCTACGTTCGGTCGCGCAGGTTTGATGAGTGAAAAGGGAATCTCGGGTAACTGTTCTGACAATCGGTAGTTGAATCCGAACTGTTGAAGAATCCTAGCCGTGTTTTTCTTGTTTGTCACGTTATACAACATTATGCAATCAAATGTTGCGTTAAATTCGGTAAATATGGTCCGCAAACGGTTGAAATATTTAATGCAGCTTATGGACAAGATACTCTGTCTCGGGCACAAATTTACATTTACTATAAGAACTTCAAGTAGGAAGTGACCGTGTTGAAAATGATCAACGCCCTGAGCGCCCTTCATCTTCAAGAATTGATCAAAATGTCGTTGAATATGAAAGCTGTTGTGGACACAGACAGACGTTTGAAGGTAGATTGATTGCTCATGAATGGGGATAACGAAATCTGTTGTCTATCGAATTCTGAAGTTCAGAAAGATTTATGCGAAACTCATGCTAAAGATCTTGACCGAAAAGCAGAAGTCAATTCGTCTTTTCATGTGCCAGGATCTTATCGCCCGTTTGTCTAATGAACAGACATTTTGAGTAGAGGAACCTCATGGGGACTCCTTTTGGGACCATTGAGAACATCCAAGAAGCCGTGAGGAGTGCTCTCACAACCTTTCAGAAACAGACTTCAGCACCACTCTCATTGCTTTTGGAACATACCTCATATAACGGACAACGTTTCTGTAATTTCTGCCATGCTGAAAGAAGATTGCTTGAAATGTATAATCAAGCCTAATAAACCTCTTTGTGGAAAAGCCGTCCTTCTATTTCTGTTCCTTGAATTAAGATAGTTTTTGAATTTTCTTGACTCTCAAGTTTCTGATTTTTCTTAGTCCACTTATTTGCAATATTTAACCTCATCGTAATTCTTTATATGGCTCTGTAAGTTTGCTTGAGAGATGTATATGCTTACATATCAGGTTGGTGAGAGACCAATGTTGGTTTAGTACGTTTGAGTTTAGAGCAGCAATAATGACAAAAAACCTTCTCCCAGGAATCTTTTTAATTCCTGATTAAAGAAGTATTGATTTCTTGAGGGGATGAACTCGTTGAAGGCAATTTCAACGTCATTCTGATTTTAAAAACATATTTTGCTAAGAAAATTGTCTAAGGTCAGGAAAAAAAAATAATAGTCCGTTGGAGAAAGATTTGTTGAGTATGGCGGATGTGGCAAAGTTTCATATCTTAACGTCTCCAATTTTTTTTTTTTTTTTTGGTTAATTTTGCTGTATGAGGGCGAGCATTGTCATGAAGGAGAACAGGCCCTTTCCTATTTGTAAGTGAAAGGTGTTTTTGCAAAGATTCTGGTGACAAGCGTTTAGTTGAGCTATAATTGTGTATCCAGATTTAAGAAATTCGTGGTGGATCAGTCCAGCTATTGACCACTAAACTGTTCTGACGGAGGTCACATTTGACCTTTTTGTGAGGAGGAACATCACTGTCTACCTCTTGGCCTGAACGTTGGGAATTATCATACACATGTCTTCACACGTCCAATTCGATGTAGGAAATGGTCAGCCTTATTCCGCAATATGAATGAGGAACTAACGGACAAACGTTGTGTTTTTTGGTGTCTTCGCTCAACAATAGCACAAAACTTAATCGAGAGAATTGAGTAACCTCTGCTCAACTTAATTGTTAATGTATCTTTAGCATTGACGTTAGCATATTTTTGCGTTTTCAAATTTCTTAACCGAATGCTAAACCGGCATTACCTTCCCAGCAACCTGATATGAGTAAAGTGTATTTTTATTGATATGAGTTAACTTTGTTAGCACTATATGGATTAAGCTGGCTTCTTAAGAAATTTAGTTTCGAGCTCGACATTTTTTTGTCGTTTAATCTTTGAAAAGTTCCGATCCGTGGAGTTAATAAAACACCGACGTATGATTTAATTATTATCTTCCGTTCGTTTTACAGCTCTGTTTATTTTATCCTGCTAAAGGTATTAACGTCCCCCCACTCCTCTTATCCAAAACGACGCGTTTGTCCTGCCATGTGAGTTAAGGGCGTCGAAGATGCTTCGCTGGCTCGTTATCTGGCGCGCATGCGCCACTTGAATGGCAGCTCTCGTTGGTAATCCTGAGAAATTTTCAGGCGCCGCTAATCCCTCTTTTCCTCTTCGAGATTTCTTAATTTTTACGGCAGGTTTTCGACACGCACTTCTGACGTCATTTGGTGTTTTATTAAAAATAGAAGAAGGAGAAGAAGAATCGAGGGGGTCGGGGCGCCATTATTCACTTGCCTTCGAAAAATCGCCGGCTCAAGATTGCCTGATAAGGCGTTAGTCGCAGGATTAAGACTTGGACTCCTTTCCTTGTTGGTGCTGTGCTGCTTTTCCTACGCTTTCTCCGGAGGGAGCTCGATTTTCCGTCGTCGTCGTTCGAGTTTGTTGTCGTCGTCGTCGTCGTCGTCGCCCACCTCCTCCTCGGGGGGCCTTCCCAGTTGCGCCGACGCCGAGTCTCGAAAATCGATACTGCCTTGTCATATTCAGCATTTTAATCCTCTAAAAGTGGTTTAAAACATTAATTACAGCGTGAATAAGACTCAGTAAACATTGTAGGGAAATCTGTGTTTACCTAAAGCTTTCAACTCGAATGCCAAGATTCACGAAGGTGTCAGCGAGGCGGCGGGGGAGATGTATCTTTTCGCGCGCGCGTTGGAAAGAGGAGACGCTACCCCTGTCACCTTTTCGTGTGACGACACCAGGAAGACACAGACCCTCCTTCCCCCCCCCCCCCCCCCCCGACACACACACACATAACAGTTTTCTCTGAACCCCTCTTTTCCTCCTGTTTTCTCTTCTCCGTTGACCTTTAAGCTTCTGGAAACATAAGGAGTCACTTTGTGCGTTTCAGCGCGTTCGTAATGAATAATTTTCTGACGTCGTCCTATCATCTTTTGTGCTGGGGTTCGGGTTTCCGCTGTGTTTATGGCGAAGATTTTTGTAAGCCCCTGTTAAAATTTAAAAAGTTTTTCTTCTTCATTTCGTTGAAGTTTGTTTAATTAATTCGAAACAAGTAAAACACATACCCCGCCCCCCGGGGGGAGGGGGGGGGGGGTTTTGGGGCGAAATTGCTTTAGGTTGTAGTTCTTGTATGCATACTGACCAATGAGTCAGAAGCGTCTGTTAAATATTTATAGTATTCTTTCGGATTCAGATTGTCATAATTAGCCTTTAATCCATTTCACTTCAAACTACATATACTGCCTACTTTGGTTAGATTTGAGAAGACGTAATTTCCCTCTTCTGTCTCGATGGGACCCAGAAATGGGTGTTGGTGTAATAGATGGTTTAGGACACTGTGAGCAATGCAATCCTACATCTTGAGGAAAAAATGGAACTTTTTTGGAGTTAAAAAATGTACTGTTCCATTTAGTAAAGAGATAGTGTCTCATAAGTATAGAGACTCCCTCTTAAAAGCAAAGTGGACAAAGCCCAATATGCAACTGTTTGTTTTTTTATAATGAGAGTTTTAACTGATATTGCATTAGAATAGCTGGAAATGATTTGAAAATGAAAGTTTTTAAAATGCCAATGGAAAAGACCTCACCAAAGATGAAATAACTGAAATTTGGAGGAAGAAAGCTGTTGGGAAGACAGTTAAAGAAATTCTGAAGGGAAAACAGAACTCTTCTACATGTCAAGAAACATTATCTTCTCATTTACTGCCAATTATAACCACTCTGGTTGGAGACGAAGTTGTTTTCCAGCAAGACAATGCCTGTATCCATATTTCAAAGTCATCAAAAGGGTGGCTGGAGTTAAACAAAATCACTGTGATGACGTGGCCAGCAAGAAGCCCCGATTTAAGCCCCATAGAGAAGCTGTGTGGTGTAATGACACGGGCTGTTTACGCAAATGGACGACAGTACACCTCTATGAGTGAATTAAAAGATTCGATAGAGAAATGATGGTATAATCTGGATCTAGATTTACTGCAAAAACTCGTAGCTTTAATGAAAGATCGGGTGTTTAAAGTAATTGCTTCTGGTGATAACACCATATAATCAGAGGATCAGTTACATACCAGCAGACGAAGCTTCATGCCTGGCCATTACCACCAGAACCAAGCAAATTTGTTTGGAATAGGTCGTTCCAACAAGTGCCAAACATCCTCCGTGGGGTTGAGGTGTCGGTATTGCAGGGTGGATTTGGTAGGCAACAATGATCATGTAGACTGTAGAAGGCAGCTGACCTTCTATGATTGTTAGGAAACCACTTCCATACCAATAGAATCATCTCCGTACCATGAGATCACCATCAGAACCTTGACTTGTCTCGAGAAGGCATGCTGGATCCATTCCTCTCGCCAAATTTTCCAGTCTTCACGTGTCCAGTATTCTAGACACCAGCGTAGACGAACTTTTCTGGCTTTTCGAACAAGTGTTTCTCTCTGTCCGTGCAGTTTTTCGTTCCTGAAAGAAGATCATCGAACTTTATGGTCACAGGTTGTAGATAGAAAAGCGAGACTTCCAGTGCTGTAAATATGCGTTTCCCGCATTTGCATGGCATTCCGACAGGTCGGCTGTAGTGATATATCCATGCCCCAGTGAACATTCGGTGACTTTTCAATATCGCGGCCCATCAAATTGACGTGTATGAAAGACTGGCGTTACAAACAAGCGCTCTAATTGGTTGTGGAGAAAGACTGCAAAAGTTGAAAATCCATAGAATTTTGTGTGTTGTCTCGTGCTGAAGTTGTGCTACTAAAACACAATTAGAAACTGGGCTCTCAGAGTTTAAGCTTGGGTCGCAGAGTTTAAGTTTCAGCAAGTAAAAAGACGAAGCCAAGCATGGGAAGAGTAGTTATGTGCGTGAACTTGTTTCGTGCTGATCGTACAGGATTATGTGGAAAATTAAGTACGCGCAAAGGAAACATAACTTCCCGACTAACCTTCGTATAAACAACAAAGGAGGGCGCCAAGGTAATCCGCAACGCAACAATGAAGCGCTCAGCACTACCACGCGTGCTCGCACTTTCTAAACGTTTATCTGGCCTAAGGGCTGGACGGAGGGCATAAATCTTCGAAAATGAGGGACACAAAAAAGGAGAAAGAGACAGACGGGGGACTTTCCTTCTGTTTACCCCCAGATCCAGAAGTTTCTCATCGCTTCAATGAAATATGAGAGAGCAGGCGAAGAGGAGGGAGGCGGCAGCAGCCTTTCTCTGTCGCCCCTCCATTTTGGATTTGCCTCGTAAATATAAAAGTACCCCCCCCTTCCCCGGTACCCGACTCCTTGTCTGCCGTAGTCGATGAAAAATGAGACTAAACGGGGCATTATTGCGCTGATGAGGAGCCTCCATCTCTCACGGGTGGCAAATTAGGTGTTGAATTTATGAGTGAGGAATGTCGACCGGTGGACAGGAGTCATAAAGAAGGAAGTCGCTCGCTCCACTGATCAGAGGGAGGACGACCTGAAACAACATCAATTAAAAACTCACGCCTCAAAAAAAAGTACCAAATATTTACTCCGCTAGACCAACACCCAGTATTCCAATACTGGATCGTACTATCGCACGAGACACACATTCCGATTGGTGGACCACCCCCTCCCCTCCCTTTTTAATTTCTCTTACTTAAAAACCACTTCTCTCTCGTTAATAGATTTATTGAGCCATATTTCTGCGCAAAAGCGGTCCACATGGTCTCGCCCACCGCCTCTTAAGGATTCATTTCGCATCACTCGACTGCCCCCAGGACTAAACTCGGCGCTAGGCCTAATCTATAGGCACCCAACACGTGAAAAGGGGGAGGGTGGAAAAAATTAATTAAATCTTAATGATAGGTTTTCTCCATTTCTCATTAACAGTTCTTCTTCGCCTAATTACCTGGAACCTCCTTCTTCGGGGGTTGCGAGGAAGAGATCGCGTGACGTCACGCAATTTTCTTGCCAGCGAAAGTCTGGAGGGAAGCTCCATTCCGAGATTCAGATTCACAATAAAGAAAGATTCTAAGCTAAATAAAGTTTAATGACTTGGGATAGCGTTCTGGGTGTAACGGATGGTGGCTATAATTGGTAAAGTAGTTTTGCCATAAAATTTCAACACCTAGACCCAGGCAAGAGATGCTTCCATACGGCCAATCTCTGAGGTCGCTTTTTGAATAAATAATTTGCTAATGTACTTTGTTTTGATATCCCTGTCTCTTTACAAACATAATCAGGAATAGGTTCTCGAAACCAATGTAAATAAGCTGCATTGAATTTCACTTTCGCCTATACAAATCGTCTATTAAGGCCTATGGAGAGTCCATTCTTCCAGATAGTAAGTTGAAGGTGGTTCAAAATGTTCACACATAGACATAGTCAATTTCAAAAGAAAATGAACCCAGAACCCCATCCCGTGCTCTTATGGAAGAAAACATATATGTACGATACTACGTAAAACTGGCGGATGTCTTCAACGTCAATGTTCTCATTCTCTGGCAAAATGTTCAAAATGACGACCGTGGACCCAACACACGCATTGAGGCGACGAAACATCGACTGGCGTACTCGTTCGAGGGTCCCTGAGCTGTCTCTTGCGGCGCTGAAAGCGTTGTCAATACGGTTCCAAAGCTCATCAACCCCTTGGATAGTTGTGGCATACACCTTGTCTTTCATGTGACCCCATACGTAAAATTCAAGAGGGTTTAGATCCGGGAACCGTGGTGGCCATGCGACAGGACCCTATCCACCGTCCTGGGAAATGAGCGTCAAGTACTTGTCGATTGGGGAGGGGGGGAGGGAAATCAGATAACAAACCGTTTACTACAGTACTTGTTTCATCCTCCCCCCCCCCCCCGAATAGTTAAGGCACACCTAAAGTTATTAGCAGTCGCACCTGTTAATAACCAATAAATGGGACGTTATCTCAAGAATTTGTTGTAGTTTCTCCGCATTCACCTGCGATCCACAGAGTAGAAAAAACAGCTGCTGAGACTTCACTTTTAAATGCGGAAATCTCATAAACGGTTCGATATCCAACCATGTTTATATGGACATTTGTTTTCATCTCGCTGTGAGAATCACGACCAGAAGTTTGTGTCAGGGGTTTAGATACACCCTGTATAACTCTACAACAATATCGTTGCTGATGCCTTGACCAATGCAGTCGGTGGGAATCTTCTCTTGCTACTGAGGTGGCCAGGATAGCTGTTTTACTTCATTGTCTTGCAATGTGGATTGGAGCATTGTCGTTCTGGGAGATTGCACCAATATTGGGAAACAATGTCTGGCAAACCACTTAGGAATCTCCAGCAAGACAGTCCATGTCGTGGTGATCTCCTTCCGTACAAAGACCTTAATTTATTTATTTATTTATTTATTTAATTTTTAATTTTATTTATTTATTTATTTTTATTTTATTAATTGACCATATTAACTGACCATATTACATGTTTCCGTGCTTCCGCCGTTCACTGATTGTGGTCGTAGTACTGTTGATGCTCTTGCATGTTTCGTGTTTACAGGGTGAGTTTTAATTGAACTTGAGTAACTTCTATCTTTATATTAATTCTATATTTGGGGTCATATGAAAGATTTGGTTTACAAGAAGAAGCCGACAGACCGTATTAGCCTCAAAAGGTCCATAACTGACGCATTTGCAAGCATTAAAAAAGAAACTCTTGAATGTGTAACTGACAACTTTGTGACTACTTTGCGCCATTAAATTCATTTTCCACGTTCTTTTCAATAAAAAAAATTTTGTAGTGCTATCTGCAACGACTCAAGAGTTACGAGGGTGAGTCAAATGAAAACCGCAAAATTGTAATTAAAATTCAAAATTTCGTCCCACAGTGTTGTAATTCTGCATATCAGTTAAAAATGAGTTGTAGAAATATCAGGTAGGTGGCAGGAGAGTAGAGACAAGCAAACAACGTCACAGCAGCAGTTTAAAGATGGCCGCCCCACTTCAAACATGCACCAAAGGAGTTTATGAATGGTGATGCATGTTTGTCACTGCGGCAAGTTTATGAATGGAGTGTGAAGTTCACAAATGGTGTGACAGCAGTATCAGACGTCCCTCGCCCGGGTCAGGCACAACGAGTTGTGACGCCAGAGAATATTGCAACACTTGAAGCCTTAGTGTTGGAAAATCGCCGAATAACGATTGATGAAATTGCAGAATTGTTAAACATTAGTCATGGTTCAGCCCACTACATCATTTCAATAGGTTTCACACCTACACTACTCAAAAATCGGATAAGTGAACGCTGTTCTTCTTTGGTGCATGTTTGAAGTGGGGCGGCCATCTTTAAACTGGTGCTGTGACGTTGTTTGCTTGTCTCTATTTTCCTGCAACCTACCGGATATTTCTACATCTCATTTTTAACGGATCTGCAGAATTACAAGACTGTGGGGCGAAATTTGGAATTTTAATTATAATTTTGCGGTTTTCATTTGTCTCACCCTCATTTAACGTATTTGAGTTAAACGTTTTGGGTTAATTAGAAATCACCCTGTATATCAAAAGTTTGGCTGTAGCAGTCCGGCCTTGGACTTTGTCTTTGTGCAGTGCACGCAGGACGGTTTTCACTGATACAGATGCACTTAAAACTTGCATTCAATTCTGCAGTAATTGTCGTCGCCGTAGGTGTTAAGTTTTCGAGTTTTTGTCGTTCGACCACAGTTGTTTGTCTGCAGAAGTTTTATCGGTCTTTGCCTATTAAGATGTGATCAGGGATGTGTGATACAGTAGATCTGGGAACGCCCATTAACTCGACGAATCGGACGCCCCCACTAAGCGAGCACCAACCATCATTCCTCTTTGTAAACAATAAGAGTGCTAATGTGTGTTCGAGTTATTTTGCTCATCGATTCTTGTATGTTTCATTTGAACGACCCATATATTTTACAATGCAGTAGCTCTGTAAAAGTCGCTACCGAGACCCTCTGCAGTTGTAATGTCTAAAGAAGTGTAAAGGTCAAAATTTTAATTTTGATATTAGGAAATTTTTTAGCGTCTTTGTCTATTACGTTTCCTCATTGGTCTTTGGCATCATGGAAGCCCCAACAGGAGGAAGCAGCAATCATTAATCTGTTTTCCGTTTTTCGTCATTTTTTTTGCGGATTTTTCTTGCTAATACTATGGCTTGGCTAATTTATTGAATATTTACTTTAATATTAATTTAGTAACTGTACTTGCAGATGTTAAGTGTTTCTTTTAGGTTAGGTCAGGTTGTTACGATGTACTTAACGTGAGAGGTACAAGTTATTTGTAAATGTAAATGTACCAGTTAATAGTTTTAAGCGTTCTAATGCAAGTGCGAAGAATAGGGGGGGTTCTCTTTATTTTGTCGATCGGTGACGGCGCCTTGAGCCTGCCGCCTCGGGGCGGACTGGCATTGGGGCGCTAGGCGTTGGGGTTGCGGCACTCCGTCTGTGGATGGAGGTCAACCGCTTCTGCCTTGTCGTGGCCCTCAACTCTCCCCCATTATGCGCTGCTCAAATCAAAAGACTCAGAGGATCCTTCTTTTCTTTTTATACCCACTCTTCCTAACCCCTCTTCCGTTTCCTTTTTTTCTTTTTTCTTTTCTTTTTTTCTTTTTTTTTTTTTTTGTTCCTATTCGCCGGAGTCTAATTCGAATGAAGGTGGCAGACGACACATGGATGCGGCGGCGATGGCATTGACGTATGCGGCTGACTGATCGGAGTGACTGGAGCAGCAGCGCCGAGACCAGTCGAGCGGAGAACGAGGAGAGTCACTGCCGGGATTAAAGAGGAGGGGGATAGCGCCAGTCCCCCGTTCTTTTCGCGAGACGAAATAAAGATGGTTTTAAGCATTCTGGGAAGTTTTAGGGAAATCTTTTTGAAGGGAATGCTGAGAAAAATGAATTTGGGCTTAGAGGGTATACATGTAATGCTCTGGTAATTAGTGCATTGTAAAGGAATTAATGAGTGAAGATATTGGCTGATTTGAAGCTTGGATTTCGCGTTTATTATTACTAATATAAAACTCTGGCTCCAGTTTGAGTTCCCGCTTTTGATTCCGGTCTATAAAAAGAGAGAGGGTCGCCGAGAAAATAAGGTGACAATTTATCATCGGAGAAGCGGAATTTGTCTAAACTGGAAGCAGGATAATATGAAGGAGGGAGCGGCATCGGGGAGCGATTGAAAGCATTCGAATCCGACGCTGGCGCTGAATCCTCTCTTGCCTGTCATAAGTCATCGGAAGCAGCGCCACTCTCACGGAGCGGTCATTTGCAAAAATATGACAGGGAAATTTCTCAAACGAGATTTGGAGGAGGAGGAGGGTGTAGCAGGAGGTTCCAGCTTCGATCCGCGCGCTCCAGGAACAATTCGAAGAGACACGAAGCGAAGAAGCGCCCACCCGATGATATTACCTTTGCCTCCACGGGAGGGCGAATCAGGGAGGGCCCTGTAACTACTCATAAAGAGACCCTTCCCCCCGTGCTATGCCAGCGTTTCCAGTGCTTTTCCTTACGACTGAGAGGCACGGGGGTTGGTAGTTGCGCTCCTCTTTTCGGGAGAGGAAAGAAATAAAATGGGGGTTCAAGAAATGAGGGTAAGTTTGAAATAGAGAAATGGAGCGAGAAAGAGAAATGTGAGAAATGGAATTTTACTATAGTTGATACCTTGAGCAGTAGATTACCACTTATTAGGTAGCGCATGAGTCTTGTACTTCTCCAATTTGTTTTTATTATTTTAATAATAATAATAATAATAATAATAATAATAATAATAATAAGTTGTTTCTATATTCAATGGACAATTGCTTTGGTATTAAAAAGCCTCAACAGGAAGAAGCAACAGTCACTAATCTCATTATATGAGCTAGTGCAGCATGCTGTAATAATGCACCATGTTGTCCCAACAACGCAGACGGTAGATGCTACTGCCTACAACTCTCGTTTCTTGCAACACCACCTTTGTCCAGCTGTGACGGCACTTTCTGGAGACAGCTTCATCATGACAATGCGAGGAGTCATACTGCTAAGGCTGTGATGATCTTCTTGTATGTATCCATATCATTACGATTTCTTCCCAAAATGAAAGAGCCAGTTAGAGGGAACCATTACAACACAAAAAACCCGATGGGACATCAACAGAGATGGATGCGCTGATGGTGTATGACGCCTTCCACAAGTGTGGAAGAAGACGGTAAACATGCGAGACGATTACATTGAAGAAATTCAAGAAATTAAGCCTCCCGAGGAAGGTATAGGAAAGTAGCGGAAGCTCTGGGTTCATCAATTTTTAACCCTCATTTTTTTTTATCAAAAAATTTATTTTCTAGAACTGAGGGTTCTTTTATATTTTCTAAATACTATCTTCTTTCCTTTCTCATCATTTTCGATCGAATGATATATCACACGCAATATGTTGCAATAGTTCTAAATACCAAGTAACTGCCACCCACACAACTCCGAACCCACTGGGACAATTTGGCCCAAACTTTATTGAAATGTAGATTTTGCGTAGAGGAATATGCATATCGAATTTCACTCCTTTACATACCTAAATACCATATAGATCACTTGGTCCCCTCTAGCTCCCATCCCCGTAATTTCGACCCCAGTGGGCCAATCAAAACCAAACTAAATAGTGAAGTTACTCATGCCCATAGTAAGCTATATTCCGAATTTCAACTTTTTATCTCAAAAAGTGCAGAAATTATGAAGAAAACGGACGGACATTGTGAAACCAATAAGTAGCTCCAATCTTCTGCTACTTAATAAATGATGTTTGCTTTAAATATAAAGCCAACTCTTGTATATTGCTTTTTGCTATTTTTTGAACGGGCGTTCGCGCGGGAACGAAGGACAGTATAAGGTTATGTCGCTATAATAGACTGTGATATGACACCGGATTGTGATACAGTTCTGTCTCGGTGATGAAAATAAACTTAAATCGTTTCATGCCTTTCCTATTCTTCTGTATATAGCGCACTAGATGAATCCTGTGCCACAATCAAATTCTGAGGCACTCGTCTACTACCATCTTCGACTCACTTGTAAGGATCCAAAACACGACTAATAGGTGACCATATCCGCTTTGCCGCTTAGTACTGGAACGGCCTGCGTGTTAACCAAGTTGGATATGCACTTTTCATATGAAAAGTGCCATATCACAAGTTTCTACAAATCTTCTGCGGCACTTTCGAGCGTTCCTTCCAGTGCAACTTGAGTTTTGATGAATGCTGTTTGCTTTTTAGAGTGCGCTACTGCTTAATGGTAACAGTCTTAACAGCACACGTCAATTTGTCTAACCAGGACATTTCCCAGGTAGAAGTAGGAATAAGGCGTTATTGGTGCTACCAGTTGCAAAAATTAGATCATATTATATCGATAATCACTTTTGTTTTGATAAGATCCTCGTCACGTAAAATGACTCTCATGGTCACTTTAGAAACAAATTCGAGATTTCTGGGTATGATTTAGACTATGCACTCATTGAAGTATTGATTGTGAAATAGGCTAGTAGGATCATAGTAAGAAACCTAAAGGCTGTTGTGTAGATTATATATAAAGTTCCAGTTTTTAACTGGTTTAATGTGGAATCCTGGATAGGGTTAAGTTAGGTTCTTAATGGATCTCAGCCAATCACGGATTCAAAACATTTTGTCCTGTTTGCGAACATTTGTGTTTATTTGCTGCAGGCGGTAGTTATTATAGTGGGTATCCGATTTTGAATTTATTTACTTTGATGTCTTTCTTCTCCTGCTGTCGCTGCTGATTTACTTACTCTTAGTATCCTCCTCGAAAAGCTCCTTAATGAATAGACTGCGATGCTGTTCCAACCTGGTCACGTGATGGAGAAGGCATGCTGCAAGAAACGACAGCATGTGGCCAACCCGTTCGCTCACGTTTCAAATTCCTTCCATTTTTTTTTATCTTTTTTTTAATACTGCCATCATCCTCATCCTCATTATCATTATCATCTGTCTCGCCCTTCCTTCCTTCCTTCCTTCACACTCGTTTCCCCTGTTTATGCAAAGCGCACACGTGTGACAAATCTCGACCCTGATCTGGTCGGACAACGGCGTCGGAAGCTCCGCGTAACGACCTCCCTCGTGCGCATGCGTCAACATAGGAAACTGGATAAAAATTATCTGATCCCCGTGAAAGTTAATGAGAGAGAGAGATAGAAGAGGAAGTAAAGGGTTTTAAAAAAAGGACGTCGTCGTCATGGACCCCCTTTTAGATGCGTGTTTTGGCAATTATAGCGCTGCAGTTTTTATCGATGTTTAGTAATTTGAACCTGTTTAAGTCGGAAAGAAATTTTTTTCTCTTTCTTAACAGTTCGGTCCATTCTACAGTTTCTCTCGTTACTTAGTGATATTGAAGAGAAGTGAATATTACAGTAAGCGTGCGGGGATAATGCACTTTCCCAAAGACTGTAGAAGATACATCACCATGCCATTATCATCGTGACAACCCTTAGAAATGGCAACCTTTGGTTAATACTGTCGTGTATTCGTTACTAAATTTCAAAACCCAATTTCTCATACAACACAATTATCTCTAGTGGGTATCCACTAGATATCGAGTATGTAAAAAATATCCAGAGATGTCTACAAGATCTCGCTTGGACACTCAGATCTCCTGTTTCCTTTTATCCAATGAATATCCAACTGTAGATATCAAGTGGATATCCTTGGGACACACGCCTTTAAATATCTAACAAATATAATATTGCGGATAATTACTATTGAATACCTAGTAGACCTCTCCGAGCATTTTAGATGATCCATCATGATATTGGGTAACTTCTCGATATCCCGTGGAATGACTGTCTTGTATGGATACAGAAATACTGTATATGAAGTCTTGTTAAAAAAAAATGTCTAGGTGGCTATTAGATCTCAAATGGATGTCCAGATCTATCGATTGGATAAAGAGAACTATGTATCCAAGGACCTAGATGTCCAGAAAAGAACTAGTAAACCTTTCTGGACATTTTAGATGCTCCCCCTTAGATATTCAACACTTTAGATATCCTATAAAAGGATATAAGACATCATTAGAATTTTTCTGTTGGTGTAATCTGTTGGATAAAGGAAAACGGGGCATCTAGATACACAGAGTAGATCTAGTAGACCTCTCTGGACATTTTTAGATGATCCGTCTTGGATTCAAGACACATGTCTTTAGATTTCCAACAAGATGTTATAGTGCGGATATCCCCAGGATATGACATCACTAGATTTCGATTGAAGTATATCTATTGGATAAGGGGAAAGGGGACATCTCGATATCCAGAGGAGATCTGGACATTTTCAGATGATCCAACATAAGTCAGGCATCTACGTCATCCATTGTTCGCAATGTCCTAAGCATTACAAAGGTCAGACCAAACGCAGTTTATCCACCAGATTCAAGGAACACCTCAACCACAGAAGATTCGGTAGATGCAGTCAATCAGCCATAGCCAAACATTCAATAGAGACGGGTCACGATTTTTCCATCGACAACTTAAAACTGTTACAATCTATCAATAAAAAACACTTGCTAGATGCTTTCGAGAGCATGGCTATCCATAAATCCAAGAACAACACGTTATTAAACTCCGACTTTGGCCCTATTTGTGATTCCCCTCTAATTCAGTGGTGGTCTCAATTGGCCAACCAATAATATTGTTTTTATTTCTTTTCTATTATTGGTCTGCCTTGTATTTCTCTCGCTATATAAACCGCTTTCTTCGGTTTCTAATTAGTTCACTTTGGGTTTTCCACGTGTTCTCCTTGGTTCCTACCGAATGATGAGAGCTTTTTTCTCGAAAAGCGCTTCCAAGTTGTCTTTTTCTGTTATTTTCGTTTTTGTTATTTTCTTTATTACTTTTGTTAAAGTAAAAGAGCCCTTCTTTACACTTAATTCAACATGTTATTCATTTGAAATACGCTCGTAACTTGTTGTATGGGTATTTGAAGTCTGATAATTTCCAATATCTAAGATGGGTGATCTAAAAAATATCCAGAAACGTTTACTGGATCTTCCCTGGACATCCAAATATGAGGCCTGTCCGAAAAGTATCCGGATTGAGGCTACAGAAAAAAGTAGAACTCGCTGCACCTTTTTTCCTAACCAGAACGTGTGACGGCATTACTGCTGATGACGTAATGAAATTTGCAGCTGTTAAGGGTGCCACGTGCAATGGTTGTAACACGCTAAAGCAGAACGTTTTTCTTTTCTCGTCGCGTGATGAAAAAGACAGAAAACATTGACAAACGACATTGCATCAAATTTTGTTTTAAAATCGGTAAAACCGCAACGGAGGTTATGAATTGATAAAACAATATGGGCTTCTGGAGATTGGATGCTGCGCCACGACAACGCTCCAGCACATACAGCGTACATCGTGCAGCAATTCTTGACAAAACTCCTTACTCACCTGACCTAGCTCCGTGCGATTTCTTCGCTTTTCCGAAGATCAAGAAAGCGCGCAAAGGACGAAGATTTGAGGATGTGGACGTGACAACACAAAATGCGACGGCGGAGCTCCTGGCCATCCCAAAGGAGGCATCCCGTATTTGTTTCGACCAATGCGTTGCTGCAGACGGTGCTTAATTTGAATGTGACTAAACATTTATGTGAGTTCGAAACTTTTTTTTGTAGCCTCAATCCGGATACTTTCCGGACAGGCCTCGTACCTCGTTTCCCTTTTCAAATGGATATTATATTTAGATAGCCTTTTGATGTTGTATTATGACTTGTTTCTCCTTTAATGAGACTACCTGGATTCTTTTGAATCGTTTACTACTTCTCGAAAAGAAGCAGAGCGCGCAGGGGCATTGTAGCTGTGCAGGGAAGCCCGAGTCCGCTTGTTGGGTTATAGATGCTGTTCGTGTATCTTTAGCGACTATATCCTGTTTATAGGACACCTCTGATCGTACGTGGTGTGAACGTATTTAGTCAGGGGTTTTATAAATCACCTTCCTTTTAGCGGCTTCTCCCTGACATTTAATGCAAAGTCCGGTGTGTCCCACGAACTACTTGAATATTGTTGCTGACCAAGTCCATCCTTCATGAGACGGCTTATTCATCGCGTACTCTTGGTTCAGCAGTGGTTTATCGAGCAGAACATACCCTACTACATGATCTTCTTCCAACAAAAGCTGCAAATAAGTATTAAGGAAATGTTTGGTAAACGCCTGGTCTTCTAATGACTTAAAAGTGCATCAATACATTATTCGGGCCAAAGGGGATCTATTACAATATTAAAGAGATGTGTCTGATTCATTGATCGGTGTATCCAGAATTTACTTTCGTGGATATGCACGTTCATGAATTCCCCCTTTCAAGCAAGTTCCATTGTGTCGTTGAGATTTCGTGCCATTTTGTTGTACTGTTTTTCCTGCTTGATGTCGTTCTTCCTTGTTTTTATCTTGAATTAATTTAATTTTTTTTATCTTTTTTTGAGAAAACTGTTTTGTTTTCGATCGGGCGACTGTGGCGAATGGGTCGGCATAGACGGAGCGACGGCCATTGTGCAAGCGTCTCGGGGGAGCCATTGGGGAATCAGCGACGCGTGTGTGTCACGGCTGGCATAGGCGTCGGACGAACCCACGCATACACACACACACACACACACACACATTCTCTCTTTCTCTCTCTCTCTCTCTCTCATAGAGTTCGCACGAACGATCTCGCTAAGGGAGGGTGTGTGCGGGGGAGTAGTAGGTGGGCGTGCTGTAACAGATTGCTGACTGGCTCTCTGCTGATTTTCCCTAATCACGTTATAAAACTCGGCGATCGAAAACGTCGACCCGAGGAGCAAGCGAGGCAGTCGGTCGGTCGGTCGGGCGGTCGAAATTGGGAGTAGGGTGCAGAATGGCGGCAGCGACGGTCTCTGCCCTCAAAACTTTGCCGTAAATTGGATACCCGTTGATGGGGACCCAGGAGATTCGTTATTAATGAAATTTGTTCGCCGTTTGCTTTCATCCATTTTCATCAAGGCTCTCCTCTCTCGTCGTTTCGTCGTCGGCGATATGTGAAACGAGAAGCTTAAACAACATTCGCACCGTCTTCCTTTTACCCTCTACCCCCTCCTTCGCAACCCCTTACCCATTTCCCCCCTCCATCCTTTTCTCTTTCTTCGAATTTTCTTTTCGCTCAGCTCGTTTTCAAACACAGTTTCCGATCGGTGGGTGCCACTCAGTCGGATGATTACGTCACCCATTTTTCCCGCTGAAAGTTTAGTTTTGTAAAAGAGAAATTAGGACTAAGAGAAATTATGCACGTGCAATAAAGGGCTATTATTTAAGGAGGTTATTTATAGGAAAATGATATTCTTTACTAAACAAATGAAATAGATCCACACAATAGGTGCCTAAAATGTACACCCTTTTCAAGGCAGGTGCGAGCCGTCCTATCCATGTTTTATACTAACCAATTGAAATATACATATACTGTACAGTTGATAGACATAATCTCTCTGGTAATGCTCCGCTGCCTACTTTAAGAGCATTGTAATGCCAAGTACTTGACCTTTACAACAAACAAATGTGCTCGTCTAATATATATAGAATGACGGGAAATCTGATAAAATGATGACCTCCTATATAGTCGTGTTAATGCAAGATAAAGTGATCTAACGGTTTACCTGTGTATTTCTAAGTCTTTCTATTAAGTCAGATATTTTAAGGTAACCCTTTATATACCCCGATAGGCCGAAACCCTTCAGTCTATATAAATATAAGTTCTTATTTTAATGATGAAAAAAGTTTTTGTATGAATTTACCTTATTCTTGTTGTTTTTAATATGCTGAATTCGAATCTGCTTTAAGATTTTTTCTAGCACGTTACGTTTCCAATTTATGCACATACAGATTGCAATGTTAAAGTGATGGGTGTGATGTGAGAAGCGGTTGCAATGTTAACGTATTCATATTTTTGGGCCACAAGGAAATTTATTAGGCCCCAAACTCTGAATAATTTAAAATGTTTCATTGAAAATCAAGAAAACTGTGGACGATAGAAAAAACTGAAGTCGGATACGGATTCACCACACAACAAAAGCATAATAATCAGCTTTTAATGTTAAAAAAAAAAGCTTTTAAAAAGTTATTTTTTGTTGTCTGGTGTACGATTCTAGAAAATGTCCATCAGTCTTGTTAAAAACTTATTTAGGAATATATTCTTCCAATCTTTTTGGCCATTTCCCCCCTCAAATTATCATTATCTAATTTCATTAGTTTTTTACTTGCATCTGTAAAAAGGATTACAGAAATTTTTATTTATTGAAAAGAATTTTTAGACGAAAAGCCTGATGTGCCTGGAGAATCAGGATATTAGAAGTAGAAAATAAATTAGTTTCAGCTAGGTCGGTTCAGTTAAATAAAAATAAAAATGAGGTCTCATCTTAAAGTAATTTAAATAATTAGTAATTAGTAAAAACAATTTTTTTTTAATTGGGTCTCTCAGTAAAGAAGACGCGAAGTGAACACAGGTCCGCAAATACTTTTTCAGCCTTTTTTCAAGTACTTTTGGCTTCTCTGCATTCACTCATTAGGATGGGTTAGTTGTGGCTTGGGCTGGGTTGGGTTGCCTTCCCTGTCCTCCGTCCCTTTCGCTGAATACTCGTTCAAAACTTTATAAGGGTTAAAATAAAATGAAATGGCTAAAGCTCAACTTTAAATTAAAAAATTAAATACAATGTCAAAAGTGAATCTACTTGACTGCACTTCATAAAATTGGCAAAAGTATGTATTCATTATCAATGTGTTTTAAAAAATATTTTTAACCACTCTAAACCATAAGAAATTAATAAATGAAGACTGGAGTTAAAGTTCAAAGCGTAAGGTAATGAAATTATTGTGAAAAAATGGAAGGAAAAATTCCGCGATTTGGATTCGTGGTCCCTGGTTCGAGAACAGGTCGTGGAATTTTTACTTCTATTTTTTTTTCTAGTAATATCATTACTCTAAGCTATTTTCAGGTATTTCATTATTTTTTACGAGTTAATGAAGTCTAATGGTAAAAAAATGCTTATTGTAGCAATTATACACATTCCAGTACACACCTTTTGCGGCGCGGACAGCTGCGAGACGGGTAGGAAGAGTCAATAAGGTTCTGGAAGGTATTGATAGGGATGTGAAGCCATATCGACTCCAGTTCTGTGGCGAGCTGCCGTAAGTTGCGTGGGAGGATCCATGGCGCGAATAACCCGATCGAGGTGGTTTAGAGTTCTCTGAGATGCTCTATGGCGTTTAAATCCGGGAGTTTGGGGGCCAGGGGAGTACCGTAAACGCATCCTTGTGCTCTTCGCATTATCCTGCTGGAAGATGCCATCGTGCTGAGGAAACACATTCTGCGTGTAGGGATGGACATGGTCCGAAAGAGTTCCATTGATCCATGGTGCCGTCCACAATGGTGAATGCACCCAGGGAATGCAATACACCCTCCTCCGGCCTGGACCCTTGCGGCACGTGTTGCAGGGTGTTTGTTTTCTGACGCTGAACGCCGTACACGCCATCGCCCATCTGTCCGATGGAGCATAAACCGTGATTCATCGGAAAAACCACCTTTCGCCACTCTGTTGCTGTCCAGTTGCGGTACTGGCGTGCAGATGTCAATCTTTGTCGCCGGTGAACAGCCGTCAGCATTGGTGCACGAACCAGCCATCTGCTGCGGAGCCTCATACGCAGCAACGTTCGCTGAAGTGTCGTTGAGGATACACGTTTGGTAGCCCCCTGGTTCATCTGGGAGGTCAGTTGGTCCACGGTTGCACGTCTGTTCGCTTGCACGAATTTCCGTAGCCGTCGTTCACCTCTGTCATCTATGGCCCTTGGTGCCCCACACGCGGCAGGTCGCTGATATTGGGTATTGCCATTCTGCCATGCATGATACACTTTGACCACGGCGGCACGCGAACAGTTCACAAAACTAGCCATTTCGGAAATACTGCCACCCTTGGCTCGGAAGCCGATGATCATGCCCTTTTGGAGGTCGGATAATTCGTAACTGCTTCCCTCTGATACCCTTCCTATACCCCCCCCCCGCCACCTCTGATACTGGTACGTACCTTCTGGACTTAACCATTTTCCGCTGATGTTGAGCATAGGGGGTGGTCACATTAATGTGACTGGACTGTGTACAAGGAATGATCTCCATAGGCATAAGCCTGTCAGTTAGGAAAAAGTTAAAAGATAAACAAACAACTAAAATAGAGTTAAAAGGAAATTAAGCTTAAAACTACACAGGTCAATGATAAGAGTTTTTGAATGAATTTGCCTTATTCTTATGGTTTTTAATAGGCTGAATCCAAATTGCTTTTCACGTCACGTTTCCAAGCTATGCAAATAGAGACTGCAGTGTTAAAGCAATGGGTGTGAAGAGAGACATATCCATATTTTTGGGCCACAAGGAAATTTGTCAGAAAATGATTCACTGAAAAACAGAAAATCTGTGGATGATAGGAAAAAAACTGAATTCAGATACGGATTCTGAATAACGAAAAGAATAGAGTGTAAGTCAGAAAATCTGGAGCAAATAACATATAAACTTTACAAATTTTATTTTTTAAGGCATGTATATATATAATTTATAAAATATATAATATGTACTAGTCTCCCCGAAAGTTTTATTATAATGAATTAATAGAATTTTAAAATTTGTAAATATTTTTTTAAACATTTTTGATAACGTTTTTCTAAAATTAATAATTCATATTTTTTGAAGAATATATTTAGATTTTTTTAAATAATATAAAATGTCGTGAAATATTTAAGTTCTGTAATTTCCATAAAATCTTTTCGACAGAATTATTAAAGTTCACTTCATTAATTTTATTATCATCCGATTTCCCTTATGATTGCTTACCGTCGTCAGAGGTTGTTGATCTCCTGTCTCGTTGTCTTCAGTTATGGCCTTTATAATAAGAAATAGGGAAATACACACTATAAAAATAAAAAATAGCGTTTTATATTGATGGTGTACCTTCTCTGATTCGAAAATTTGCTGCCAGTAGAGTTTATTATTAGGACGTAGAAGACAAACACAAACATGCGTGTCGCACCAAGATTCGAACACCCAGCCGACGCTTATTCAATTAAATTATTATTAAATTAAATCAATTAAGTTATTAAAACTTTATAACAATATTTTTGTCAATCTTTGTCCACCTTTATATGTTTATGCATTCGGCTCTATCTCGAAAGGCAATGCTGACTGTGTGTTCAGCTGGTTGTTCGAGCTTCACAAGAAGAATCAAATGACTAGATGCACAGGAGTGTAGGTAAAATCATTGTTGATTATAAACAGAAGACACATGGGTTTTTCTTTTTTGTATGTACAGGCTTAGATGCTCGGTTAGGATAAGTTACAGTGAAAGAAATATATATTGAGATACATAAACATTGAGATATATAAGCATATATTGAGATACAAATAATAATTATCGATAGTGATAGGTGTCGATAGTATTCGTCAGAATATATGTTTTAGTAAGCTGTTCCATTTGGCCATGACTCTCCTTTTTCGATATACAGGTTACAGGCCGATATCTCGAGCTTCAGATGATATTTGGAACGATGTCCGTAATAAGCGATGAAAGAGCGTACATTTCGTAAATGATATTTCCCGCACCTTAATAAAAGCGCAGACAGACAGGAATATAGGATTCAGTAACGAACTTTTTAAGTAATATTTAAGGAATATCAAAAAGGAGAATTATGAAATTAAAAAAACGTCAAGAAAGATCTTTATAAGTGCTAAAATGAGAACGCGCCGGTTCTTTAAAAGTAATTAAAATTGAGTTTGGTTTTTAAATTTTTTTTTAAATTAAATTTTTTTTTTTTTAGATTTTATTTTGATTGGAAAGTATGTAGCTTAGACTTGCATTCTGATTGGAACTCTCTTCTTTGGCATCATCTCCGTTAATCGACATTGTGGTATTTTTCCTCTAAGAACTTAACCCTCACGTTTCACGTCGCTCCCTCCTTTTTTCCCACTACCCCTTTTTTTTCAACCCACACACCGACGCTTTTCAATCAAGGATCATGCCCAAAAAGTGAGTGCGATTTGCGGGTGCGTTTCGCTACGCCGAAATGAGCTGCGGGATTTTGTCGATCAACCATAATTGGAGAGCGTTTTTTGTCTTCTTTTTTCTTC
The DNA here is from genome assembly GCA_023313115.1 of Rhysida immarginata. Taxonomy (NCBI): domain Eukaryota; kingdom Metazoa; phylum Arthropoda; class Chilopoda; order Scolopendromorpha; family Scolopendridae; genus Rhysida; species Rhysida immarginata. Next base: position 108,717 of record JAHWFO010093614.1, read on the forward strand.
ATCCTACCCCCTTTCGTTCGTCTCCCGTTTTTTCTCTCTCTCTCTTTCTCTCTCTCCCCCTTTCTCTTTCTAAAAATCCCATCTGAGCTAACTGCGTTAGTGGGCTAAGTGCGCCCAACAAGGGCCGTTATTGCATTACAAATTAACTCTGCGATTCATAATTCATTTGTCGACGAATAATTCACTCGTCGATGCTAATGACGGCCGCTTTTGCATTCGCCTCCGAGAGAAGGAAAGTAATCCAGCCGAAGACGGTAGAGATGAAAACGGGTTTGATCTCCCTACGCACACACCCCAAGTTTTCTTTCCTTGCCCCCCCCCCCCCCCCCCTCCACCAACTTCTTTTGCTTAAACCTCTTCGTTGAATCAGTCAATGCCGAACGAACGAACTGCGTAGATTTATTATAACGTTTCGCGCTATTGAATTACATTTTCTTTCATGTGCGTACAAAATCCACCGATATATACAAACATTGGCCAGTGAATTAGAAGAATGTGTTTAATGTTCTATTGGACCCCCTTTGGCCCGAATTTCATCATATATGCAGATTGTCATGGAGTTAATAAGTTGTTGAACACTTTTAAGTCAATGGAGGACCAGGCGTTCACCAAATATTTCCTTAGTTCTCTTAGCAGATTTGTTGGAAGAGGATCTTGCTTAGAGGAACAGTAGCATAGTTATCCATGCAGAATAATAACGCAGCATAGCAGGTTGATTACAATCTTCAGGTAGTCCGTGGAACGCACCCGACCTTCCATGAATATACAGAAGGCCAGTTCCATACCACAGAAGTAACTCCATACCATGATACCACTACCATTACTTTGGGTGTCTCGATAAGGAATGCTAAATCCACTGCTTCATGGAGCTCCCGCAAAGCCCTCCACATAACAACGTGTCACTTAACCTTCTTCCAGTCATCACTTGTCCAATCATGAATTTCTGGCACCACTGTAGACGAACTTGTTCTCTACAGAAATTAGTGGTTTTCGTACAGGCATGCCATCTCCGATTTGGATCCGCTTAATTCTGGGCGCATGGTTCTACCAGATTTGGATCGGTTACAGCTTTGGTTAAAATAAATTTCTACACAGTGGATTTCCACACATTCTCCTTTTTTTTTTAAACGACGGCGGTATTTGAGCCATGGTACCTCTTTTTGAATACAAAGACTGTGAAGCATTTTTCTAATGTTTTTTTCGGGAATCCAGTCAGCTGTTTTGTTATTTCAATTGTGGTTCCAGCTAGATGAGCACCCTTCTATGAGTCCCTTTTCGAAGTCGTTTAGGTCTGATTTTTCCCGCCATGCTGATCAAGTTGACTCATCCTACTACTTCTGAAATAATTACAGGCTTACATATCTTTCAGATGTTACTGATTGGAGGGCGGAGTATGTATAAAGGTCTTACCGTTCCAGTAAGACTTCGACTTACGCCACTTAGTTGGTTCCCGATAAGTGTGATGTAAATCGAAACAGCGTAAGTCGAAACTTTCACGATTTACGATAATAACTGAACACTGTTGCATTTTTTTTATAATTTTTTTTTGGGAAAAGCAAATCGCATTTTTTGACGTAAGAAACAAGCGACGTAATACCGAAACAGTGGTGGAAATTTATAAATGACGTAAGTACGAAACGACGTAAGTCGGGATCTTACTGCATTACAATTTTAAACTCTTTCCGGCCATACTTTGCGTTGCAATACAGGAATTGGACCTCGCTTGGATAGTCTAGGATTTTTTTTCTTGGCATTTTCTGGGTCCAGTGATGCCCGCTGAAAGGTTTCATTTGGTTATTCATCTATCGTTGCGGATCAGATGCATTTATAAATATTGACTGCTTTCCATGGACCGGATAAGATATTCCCCAGGGCAGTGCGATATAGCCAAAATTGTCCAGAAATTTTTTAAGTGGGCATAATTAACCTCCGAAGAGGGCCGATTGACCTGTACGTGCCCGTTTCAGGACGGGAAGCATGTTTTTTAGAGAAGCAGGGGCTAAAGTGGTTGGTTGGTTGATTAAATATGCTTGGCTCTAGATATCAGTGGACAGCTTCCTGTATCTTATTGACTTTAATTCAATATGCTCATTGAAGCTGTAAATGTTTAACCACCAAATTCTCTTCTTTGCCCTGTAATTCTTCGTTTAAACGTTTCTTTTTTTCTTTCTTTCTTTCTTTTTCTATTATTTCTGCTTCTCCCTGTCAGTTGCTCAATTTCTTGTGCTTGCAATTGAATTAGTTCTTTGGGTAACCTGCCTAATCCATAATTAAAATGCAAATGAGACCGAAGTAATCTTGACAGAATCCCGGGGCGGTGTTTCTCGCGTTGAAATTCAAACCGACGAAGGGATTTTTTTTCAAAACAATAAAAAAGTAAAAAAGAATCGTGAGAGGGGAGTTCTCAAAGAGAATAAGAAATTTTTTAAAATAAATTAAAAATTATCTTTTTTTATTAATGAATATTTTTTACCCTTCTTTTGAAGGTGCGCATTTTCATTTGTTTGCTGCTCCTGCTTTGTGAAAAATTGAATTGAACTTGTTTTCTTTCCAGTCCTACCCTCTTCTATCGATATTGTTTTCGAAGTTTTAGGGTTATAAAAAGAACAAAAAAACTCAGCCTCGTCTTGAGTACCCCAACCCAATTGTACCCCCAACCCTCCGGAATTAGCGTCGGTTGTTCCGTTTCCCGCCGGATGTGTTCGTGTTGAGTCGCTTATGAGAAATGTCTTTATTCGGTAGTCGAAGGAGGTGGTTGAAGTTTTTGTAGAATCTTCTTTTATATTTCTTTACCCCCTGTTACTAACTCAACCCCTTTTTTTTTCATTCAAGTTTCATTTTCATTGCGACAACACAACTCCCTACATCATCGAACTGATGCCAGTGTATCAAATTTTCTTTTTAAAAAGCTATTTTTCGTTATATTTCTTTCTTTCTTTCTTGTTTCCCCAACCGTTTATGAATATAAGATATAAGTGATCAAAAACGTATAAAGCAGTCTTTAAGAATATGTGTTTAATGTTGTACCCCGTTTGGCCAAAACCACATATAGCATGTATGCGGATTGGCATACAGTCTATATTGAAGGTGTTGAAGCATTGTAAAACATTTCCCTTAGTTCTTTTAGCAGCTTTATTGGATGTGTATCTTGCGGAGGATCTTAACCAACTGTGCGTGATGAACAGTAGCAGTGTTGTCCCTGAAGAAGCAGGATTAAAATGGATCCATTCATGCGGCTCACGGCAAACCCTCTGCCTGCTGTCTGTACAAAACAACGTGTATCGTGATTCGTCAGACAAAATATCTCTACCGAGTCTTCATCTGTCGAATCATGACTTTCCAGACACTACTGCAGACAAACTTTCCTGTTGTTTGCAGAAATTAGGGGTTTTCGCATAGAGATCCACTTCAAATCCCTGGGCGTGGTAGACTTCAGTATTTTTTATTTTGTGTTTGGTTAGGTAGACTTTAGTAGCTTTTAGTAGATTTCAGTAGGTCTTTGTAGGTTTTAAGTAAGGTTTTGGTATATTTCATTATGATTTGTTAGATTTGATAGGTTTTGGTAGAATTTAGTAGGTTTTGATAAGTTTCCGTAATTGGTAAGTTACATTATGTACTTTGATAACCCTTTAGAAAATGGCTAGATCATTGAATACTCTGGATATCGCATTTATCGAGACTCAGTCAATTGCTTCGTTGTTTCAATTATGGCTCCAGCTACACGGCGACCAACAATGAGCCCCTTTTCGAAGTCAGCTAAGTCTTTCGTTTTTTCCATGCTCATCTAGTTCCGTGATTAGGTTTCTAGTTTCTATGAACATTCCCACAGATGTTTGATGTGGATTCCCTTTGTGGTACGGCAGACGTCCAGACAATAGTCCAATTCTTGCCGCACTTGTCGGCATCCTCTAGTCGACTGCGTTGCCTATCCGTTTCTTAAACTGCTGTAATTCCTCTGGAAGTGAGAGTACAGAAGGCTGTTTCAGATAAACTTGGCAGATTTTAGTCACGTGGTATATCATGTAACCTTTCTTCCACCAACGATTGTGTTCGATGTATTTCCCTTGATATCTAGCAATCGCCCTGCATCGTAATTTCGTTGCAGAACAGGAAGCGGAATACTGCTCCGTACCTCCTTACAAACTTTCCAAAGACCATCCAGGGTGCTAGGACGACGGTTTGCTATTCCACGTTTTAGCAGAACCGCAGAAGTCCATTGGGGATGCATCAGTTGACTTCACTGGAATGTCCGAGAAGGGAATTGCTCCAATTCCGGACTCTGTCACCATCCGCCGACTGTAGTTCTGGGTTGAATGTGCGGTGTGCCTTGACGCATTATCTTGGTAGATGAACACGTTCTTGCTGTCCTCCGTACAATACAGGGATTTCTTCCCAATATAATGGCTCCGATATATTCATCTGATAATAGTTTGCATTAAGCTTGGCATTTTTCTCCACCTGACGAAGTGTAACCTGCAACAACCATAAAGCCTTTCGGGAAACTTTCACGACACATACGAACCTCATCTGCTCGGCCCTTCGCGTCTACTGAAGGATAAGATAATGCGCACACATTTTCAGATGAGTTCAAATAAATCCAGGTCTCATCATGTGTGACAATGAACTGCCATTTTTCGCCACTGAGATACCGTTCATAAAGCTTTCTGGCGTTTGTTTTTCGTTCCGCAATGTGTCGAGCACTGAGAGCATGAACACGAGCTTTATGAAACTTCCGCAGTTTTAAATCTGTGTAAATAGTTCTGTTAACAATTGCCAATGACATTCCTGCTTTCTGTGCCATGCCCCTCTGTGTTGGAGGGTTTTGCTGTTCCGCCATTGGCTTATCTGTCCTGTACGTTAGCAAGTTGTCTGCTAGGACGGGTCTTTTTCCCTGCACTTTTTCACACGTGTGCTTGGCCAGACGGCCAGATTTTCTTAGATTTGCGAGTACGCCGTTTACGGCGCTTATGGACATCGCAATTCCTGTGCTTTGCACCATTTGACAATTACTGAAACACTCTATCCGTTGTCGGAAAGAGCTTTTACGTAGCCTTTCCAAAAATCGCTTATGTTTCTAGTCATTGTGTTTGGCAATGCACGTGTCACCATATGAAAAGTAAGGTTTAACACCAGTTGGGTTGTTCCATTCTCAAACCAAGGGGATTGGAAGTCTGCCACGTTTATCTGAAACAGCCTTCTGTACGAACAAGTCCCTTTGTTCTTAACACATCCCCAAAAGAAACAGTCGCAAGGACCTGGGGAATGACAACATCAAGGGCTTATCATTCCACCCAGCACGGCCAATCCAGCGTTGCTGGTTGATGGCTTGCTTTTTCCCATGCATAAGCAGCTCGTCTGCTCCAACGTTTCGCTGAAGCCGCCTATTTGAATAACTTTGCCTTTACTGAGCATTTTGGAAACGTTGTCAAATGAAACTTGGAGAGTTAAAATCGTTGATATGTTTTCTTTTTGCACCATTGTATTATGCGTTAATTATGTAGAAGCATAAATGCCAACGGGATTTGGTTAAGCTTATGTTTTTTTTTATTTAGATTTAGAATTAAGGGTGCTCAGCAGAGTAGTTAAAGAATTTTATAAATTATTAAATGATTTTTTTATGTTATAGGATTAGGTTTAAGGGTCTTTTTGCTATTGATACCAAGGTGATTTTATTTGTTGTTGTTGTTTACTCGCTTGTGTTGTGCTGAAGGAAAAGTGGAAAAAATATTTGCGCCGAGGAGGTCGGGAAGAGAAATTGAAATGAAAATAAACAAAATCAGAAGAAGCGTAGATAGGGAATGGAAGAAGAAAAGTAGGCTAAACGAAAGAAGGGAGCCTGGAAAAAAATGGTCTGGGGTTGAGAGCGAAAGGAGGCGGCTTACTCTGGTAGTGAGTCTCTCTCTCTCTCTTTCTCTTTCTCTCTCTCTCTCTCTCTCTCTCTCTCTCTTTCTCTCTCTCTCTCTCTCTCTCTCTCTTTTCTTGTATCGCTTGCGCCTCAGTGAGGTTTAAGTACCTCAATTTTGTATTCAAGTTCTAAAAGCATATTTTCGCTCCACCTGCACCTTCTTAATTAAGGATGCGTTATTTGCATAATTGCATAATAATTAGGTTCGTTTCTTACAAATATTGCATGAGATGGTGCTGAATTAAATATTGCCAAAAGACTCGTGTGTGTCTGTCTGTTTCGGAATAAAAGGAAGAAAGTGAGACGGCGGTCGTCGTCGTTTTTCCCTCTTCTTTCCAACCCCCCTCCCTCCCATCTAATGAGATCTAATTTTGTGCCTAAAACGAAGAGCATCATTAGATAAGAAAGTGTGCTGTCTCTCTGTTTCCTTTTAATTTTTATTCAATATTATTACTCAGGGAATTTAATCATCCCCGTCTTCAATCTGAAACGCGGAGGAGGGGGTTTTAACATGCGTCTCCCAAAATTTGTTTCTTTTCGTGCAAACAATTATTTGGGATTATTTTGTAATGATCCTTCTAAACATTTTTGTGGTCCTACACACAAACAGAGATGAAAAGTGTTACACCGGCTTTGTCAGTTAACAAGGATCCCAGATATTAAGGTTGCGCCTTATTAAGAAATGGTGCTTTCATGAAGGCAAAAAGGCAACTACCATCAGAATAAGTCCGACTATATTTTCAGAGATGACCTCTGTGAAACATCAAGCAAATGCTGTGTAAACCTGGAAACAAGTGAGAGATTTCCTTCCACAAATAATCTATATCGAATGGCCAATTTATTATGACCATCTCCTTATATTTCATAATACCTCGTCGATTTAATCTCTGGTAGAGGTGCCGGAAACTGTGGACAACGATTAACCAACAAATAAAGGAGAAACCACTATTCCACAAAGAAATTTTAATCCCACGGATGTACATTTCAGTAGCAAAGCCACCCTCTTCAGCAGGGTGATCAGAGGTCTGAGATCACGCTGAAGAAGGTAGCTTTGTTACTGAAATGTACGTCCGTGGGATTAAAATTTCTTTGTGGAATAGTGGTTTCTCCTTTATTTGTTGGTTACTGCGTCGATTCTTCTTGGCATAGATTTCACGAGATGTTGATAGGTAGTTTCTGGAATGTGAGACATGCTGGATGAATAGTACTCGCCAGTTATGTGAGATTTGATGGTTGTGGATGCTATCTGATAGCATTTTCAACTTCACCACAAATTGTCAATGGGATTGAGATCTGAAGTTTGTGGTGGCTACCTAAGCAAAATAAAGCCTCCGTCATGTTCCTGAAACCTATTTCGTACCATGTAAGCATTATAGCAGGTCGCATAATCTTGTTAAAAGTCGCCATCTCTATTCGTATAAACCATCAACATGAGAGGATTAACTTGGTCAGCCACTTTATTTAGACATGGGCGATTCAGAATTTTCTGTAATTTGTTGCACTGTTGTGTGACCGTTTATATCTGCTTCCGACAGTGAACTACAACAGCAGGAGTTAATAAAAAAAATGGAGTTCCACCACCGAACAGCAGAGAAAGGATATTCAACCTCTTCGTGAGGACATTGATAACCTCTTCGTTTCTGTTATCTTTTACAATTTTGGACATACTCAGTTCCGCCCGAGCATTCACTAGTCGATGACAACCACACAATTACCCGTTGAGACTGAGTTTTTTGGCTAATAGTCCATTTTTTAAACACTTAACAACAGCTCCGCTTAGAGCCCTTCGGTCGCGAATGCGGCGATTTTGCTGATACTCGCTCCATTGTTCTAGGCTCTTACAATCATCGCACGTTCAAAGTCTGTCAAATCGCATTGTTTCCCGTATCTTCACATAAAAAATTATTTCTACTACTGTCGGAGGCACTAAGCGTTCCTATTTTACGACGTGCTACCCAAAATTTGCCGAAGTTGTTTTATTCTGACCGAACCATAAGAGGTACGAAGTTTTGCCGATAGATAATGTTAGGGGTACGTCTCAGCTGTAATTGTGCCAAGCGGTGTCATCCTATGTCCACGTGATTTTGAGTTTGAGCTGTTTTTGTCACTGTGTATTGGTCGTGTTGCGATTCTTGATATTGAAGCTAAAGAAAAGTGCGGCTGAAAGAGTTGAAGAGGGTTTTGGTGAACAAGCTTTAGGCCAACCCAGACATTTGAGTGGTTTAAGCGTTCTAAAGATGGTCGGGAGTCTGTGGAAGACGATAAGCATTCTGGTCGACCGTCAAGAAGCACAACTCTGAAGACCGTCAAGAAAAGTGCGTGACGTGATCCGAGAGGACCGAAGTCAGACCATTCACGATGTTTGTGATCGTCTTGGACTGTCGTACAGGACGTTTTGAGACGATTGAGGGAAAACGTGAGGCGCAAAGGGCCAGAGTTGTGGAAGAAGAAAAACTGGCTGCTCCATCACGAGAATGCTCCGGTGCACTCATCGCTCGCACTAACAAAAACTATATGACCACTGTCCCCTGGCACCCTGCGATTTCTGCTGCTTCCGAAAATTGAAATTGCGGTTAAAAGGCCGGCGATTTGACTCCATTGAAGTGATGCAACCTGGGAACTTCCAGGAGTGCTTCCAGAAGTGGAACATCGCTGGAAGCGATTTACAGATGCCCAAGGAGATTACCTTTGAAGGTGACGGCGGAAATTAAAAGATCGGGTAAGTTTCGTTTTTTATAGAGGTACATTTCGGGAAATGTTGGGTAGCACCTCGTATACCCTCTCGCTCTCTAGACACAACTGACATCATAGCTAATTCGCTTAAAACTGTCCGGTGGTCATAATAAATTGACCACTCAGTGTAGATTTGACCCCAGGATTTGCAATAGCTCCTCACATTATAATCATCAGGATTGGAAAGGTGTGTTTTTCGAGAGAAATCTGCACGTGGCAAATCTGTACTATCTTGATATCGTGTTAAAGGACATGACTCACAGCGAATATTAGAATTAGCAAATAGCAAATTAAAACGATATTAACGTCAAATGTCACCCTAGCGTGAATTTTCGAACTTTTTTTTATTTTTTTTATTTAAGAAGTCGAAGCCTTGTGGTTAGGAATGTATGCTCACTAAATTTGGTTTCATTTTGAGCAATAGTTTTTGGATGCATAGCTTTAAAGAATTCCTATTTAATACGACCTCGTAATAACCACCCTGTAATGCTGCAAAGGTTTTGTGGGGAGTTCTAAATCATTCGATTCTGGACATGAAACTGCACATCGGAAGCCGAGGAATTTTAAGGACATTAACAAACTTTCCTTTACAGGACTAGGTGAGAGTGTGATATCCTTCCATCCTCTTGCTTTATCAATTTAGTTTTTTGATTTTGTTTCTTGACTGAAAATCGTCAATCCTATTTTCTCTTTCGTATTTTGTACGATAGATGATCTCTTGGGTGATCATCTACTTCAATGTATTTGTTGAGATAGAGCCTGTTTAATAGAGCACTGCTTCCGTACTACCCAAATGCACTGTTTGATTGTCGATTAAATTATTTTTTGTTCCCAAATTGTTTATTCCTTTTGGTTATTGTTTCTATCCACTTTTACGTGCGAAGTTTTGTGTCTCTTTTTTTTCTGGCGTTGCATTTTCCATTTGGAACAGTGTGCTAAAACGAATTTTCTAAATTTGTAAGAGTTTGGAGTAAGCTTGAGAGACTGTGGGTTATTGGTAGAGTTATTCCAAGAAAAATCGATATTCAGATAAGTTTTTGGATAAGATCTTTGTCATTTAGTGGAAGAGGTAGAGGGGGGGGGGGGGTTAGGATTTTTATTTTCGATATTTATGACCCCAATCGAGGCGAAATTTGGCCGTCTCGGGAATGGCCGTGAACATTTACGAGGAAAATTCGGCTCCCGTTTCCCTTCCTCTTCTTCTTCATTTTCCCTTGGATATGAAATCGAATATGGATTGAGGATTGCCGCGGCAAAGTGGGGTCGTCGAAAACGCAAATCCATTGAACATTTTTGCTCGTGCGCGTTCCTTGATTTTATTTCAGGGCGATTGACTTGGCGTTGATGATGGCGGTGTCTTGAACGCTCGATTATGATTCATTTCGCCTCCACCGAGAGTAAAAGGTGTAATAGGGTTGGTAGGGGTGGGGTATGGAAGAGCGGGTAAAAATTACTCTCAAGTCGGATGACCTCGAGTGTCTGTGTTCGTGTTATTTTCGTCGCAGTAGCAGAATTTATGACCCCCCTTCTTGGTGGGGGGAAGGAAGGGACCGTTAGCGCACGGACTGATTGAAAATGACATGGCGAGAACAGCCCCAGGAAGCAAGAAGAAGTCGTTTGGAGCAAAAGTTGCCAGCTTCAGCCAATCGGAGGAAATGTGTCGAGCGGAGCGCCATGAGATGCTACTTAAAACGGCGAACCGGAAGGAGTGGGTGGGTGAGGAAAGTAGGGGTGATGGGTAGTGATTCCGTTACCCGATCGCCGCTGTGGGTTTCGCTCGTGGCCCAACAGTGGGCGGTGACGGCATCCGCTTCCTGCTCCTCTCGCAGGATTGTCTCACTCTCTAATGGCGCCTTCTTCCTTTATGTACAGCGATATATTTTTATCGGGGCGACGGAATTTTTTCCCCGGAGGTCACAGAGTGTTTTCGACACTTTTCGCGGATGATGACGTCGCCGCCGCCGCCGGCGAGAAAGGGGTGCTTGCCAAGAAGCGCGCGCTGATTGACGGAAATGGAACCTCCTCCTTAGCTCGTTTTTTTTTTTTTTTTTTTTTTTTTTTCCCATCTCCACACATTTTTCGTGTATTTTATTAAATATCAGCTATCTTATCCAGGTGACAAATGATCCTCTCCCCATCTATGAAATAACGAATTAAGCCTAATTTTTGATCATTGATCACGTGATCAAATAATTAATTTCTGAAGAATATTTAAGAGTGGTATATGAGGATTTTATTCATACGCCATACCTCAGGTGTTTTAATTATAAATGAAAATAGGAAAGAAAATTCCACAACCTAATCTGGAACCAAGAACTAATCGCGCCAACGCTGTGTACTTAACCAATTAAGCCACTGTGTACATGGAAGCATTATGCTTTTATCAGTATGTCCATTTCTTTCTTATTTTCATTTATAATTAAATTTCTGTCTTGATTACATAAAGGAAGACAACTAATTTCATTTAAATTGATCCTAGAAAAAATGATTGAGTTTCACAACATTGAAAACTGTCCAGAAGTCTTTAGAATATATCAAGCAGAATGTTTCCCACCATTCTGTCTGAAATAAACTATTCTGCCACTGAATGTTTCCCACCATTCTTTCCCCCGGCTTTGACGTATCCATTACTCCAGTTTCTTTCTAAGGGTTCTCGTGAAAACATGACCAGAGGATCAGAGATTTTTCCAGAATATCTCCAGAAGAAACATACGCTGCGCTTTTTGCTGCTCGAATTTCAACAATGTGTTATAGTTACGGCCACGAGTGCCCAATAGTAAACTGATTCCGTTCCTGTTTTGAGACCAGTGGAAATCTTTCTGCGCATGCTCTAGATATAGGAAAGAGTTTAAGCCTTAGATTAAGAAGTATCAGAGATACGACAAGTAAGAAACCGGCAATAGTAGCGATCATGGTGAATTAATTGGGCATAGCTTCAGAGTTATTTTTTTTCAATTGTGCATTTAAGCTTAGAATATGAAAAGGAAACAAGCACATTTTGGACCTTTTCATTTTTCTCATTTGGAGAAAAATCTTTTACTTTGCGCGCTATAATAATACTTGATTACAGGGCTGCTATGGAAACGAAACTTTTGCCCATCTAATTCACTAGCATCGCTATACTCTGTCTCACTATATGAAAAAAGCTGCAAGGCAGTGTGGTAAAACACGTCACCGAAGCCAACGAGAGACAGGCCAGGGCACTCAAAAGTCATCTCATCATCAGGGTCCGAGTAACAATGTAATCTTCATTGTCTCCATCTTGGATTTTAATTATCAGCGTTTTTTCGTTTGCTGGAAAAATGAAGGCTGGATTGTTGCTCGGACTCCGATGATCATGTAACTTTTGGGTGTCCTGATCTGTCTCTCGATGTTTGCCATTATTTGTCACCGACGCCCCGAAAAATAATCTCCGACTGCGCATGCGCAGCACTCAAAATCATGAAGCGCGTTTTAGTTTCATTTTAGCCATTATAGTGCTGTCTTTTATTGCCTGCGCGTTGATTTGGATGAGATGACAGTTGGTAACGTGGCTTTCCCATACAGCCTTGCAGCTTTTATTTTTCTTATAGATAGTGAGACAGAGATTAGTGTTGCCGGTTTCCTACTTTCAACAGTCTTTTGTCGTATCTCTAGATTATGAAATAACTAATGTTTAAACGATGTGCCGAGTTTGGAGATAACCTTTACTGCTGGAAGGTCCTTAACTACCTTGTTGAACCTTGCTCCCTGTGGAATCGGTGTGCCGCGAAACCCTCTAAAGAACTTACTGTGGAACACTATTAGTAATATGAGGTTGAATATATAGTTATATAACTCAGTAAGATGTTTTTCAGTTAAAACAGACTGCTGCAGAGAGGAGACGTTGGATACCACTAATTCCACAGTAAGTCTTATTGTGGAAATAGTGGTATCCAACGTCTCTTCTCTGCATCAAGGTATCCACAGATCAGTAAAGTCAGTTTTATTTATTATTATATTTTCTTATATAATAACTTCTTTAGACTGCTGCACTCAATTTGTTGCAGCTATCCCGCTAGATAATAGTTTACGATATTACATTCTGAAGCAAAGCCAAATAAAGTGGGCCTATGGGGCGTGGTGGAAGAAGGTAGAATCAAGCAAGCAATTGGCGATTATCACGTTTACTGTGAATTTCTGCCGGAACCCCGCTAGAAAGAGTAACGTGCGGATTTTCCACAGCTCAGGCATGGCTGTTCGGTTGTTGGTAGTAATGCTTTCCTTGTTGAATGCAGCTTCATCAGGTTGGACGATTCAAATGGGTCTGCTTTGAAGCACATAGAAGCCCTACAAGTTTGTAGCGTGAATTCTGTTGTACTTTGTGTAATTTTAGAACTTCTAATAACGACAAAATTTGTTTATCCGCTGTTGTAGACTTTAACTTTGTGAAAGCTCCGTTTGCTTCGTTATACAGCGCTAAGCGGTTAGAGTATTATTTATTGGTCGGTTTCATTAATTGGATTACTGGGTGTTTTTTTTTAATGAATAATGAGGAATGTTTCTTAAGTATTGCATGTAAGAAGCTAGACGGTAACTTATGGCTCTTCTAGAGCTTGTGCAGCCAACAAGACGAAGTCCTTTTTTTAAGCCCTGTAAGCATTTAAAAAATGTTGTCGCGTGCTATTTAAAAAGTTTCTCGCTCTTTAATACTCAATCTTTCGTAGAGTGCTCGTTTTTTATTATCGAGATGGGAGTATTCTCGAAGAGCTGGGTCTCCGAAGACGGAAAACGACATTTGCTATTACAGCGTCGCGATGTTCTTCCGTCAGTCTCGTAGGTGCCATTTCGCTCTTTTTTAAAATCTGTATACAAGTGCTTGTGTGTTTATTTTTTCCCCTCTCTTCTTGTGTCGCCTTTCACAAAGAGATCGACGAAGAGCTGAGCCGAGAGCGCCACGGGGGACCGGTATGCCACTTCCCGCCAAAAAACATGCGCATGACTTGATCGGCAGAATATTGCGGACAATAAAAAAGAAAAATTTGTCAACGAAGTGGCGGGGATTTGGGAGTTGAACTTGTTTTCATCTTCTTCCCTCCTCCTCCTCCAGCTTTTCGTAGTGGCAGCTTTGGGATTACACGTGTCGTTGAGCGGCAGTGTTGTATCGCTTTTTCACTACCCCCACCCCCTTCTTAGGATTAAGGCGCTCGGACCTGGCGTCTCTGGATTGCGATCACGATATGCGTGAGGCTGCATTAGTAAAAACGAAGGCCTGCTCCTGCTTCTTCTTCATCCAACTGAGCATTAATGCTCTCTAACCCAATTAGGCAGTGGCTCCTCTGGGATGTTAGGCATCTCTTTCTCTCTTCCTCTCTCCCTTAACCCTTTCCATCAACAAGAAGGAGAAAAGTGACTGATGTTCTTGATTAAGAGCTTAGAAAGGCTGGCGGCAGTTTTTCCCAGTTACCAGTTCTCTTTTGATTTTTTGCTCTTTTCCAGATGCAATCGACGTCGACGCTGCCATCTGGCGTCGGCTTTCTCAAGTGAGTTCCGTAAGGAAATCTCTTTTTGTTTTAAATTCCTAGCAAAATTTTTTCCCGCTTTTTTGGGAGGGATTACGCCCTCGGCTAGGATTCTGTCTATAATGAAATATTAAAGTGCACCCATTGCTGTATGCTAAAGGGAACTTAAGCGTTATTATCCCAATATTATTGAGAATGGGGGTTATTCTAGGCGTCATTTTTTTTTATTGTTTTACATAAAAAGATGAGAAACAATCTGACCAATTGTAGATGTTTTTAATAAAGTTTATTTACGGACAACAGAAGACTTTTATTTCCAAAACCAATAAGAAAATTAAACATTTGACTACACCAATATGAAATGAATACATGTATGATGGCTTTGTGGGGTAAATGACAAATTTGACCGCCATCTTGGAATCGCCATATTGAATGTAAGTCGATTTTTTTTTAATGGAAAGTGGGCCTTGTGGTATATCAAACAACACTGGAATTTCCTTAGAAATTCATTCCGCTTTTCAGGTTTAACCTGTATGTAACGGTTTGCATAGCGCTACTGCATAATAGATGCAGTATGCGTCTCCCCTTATTGCAGTCAGAGCTCCAGACGCTTGATCATGACATTGATCCATATTGGTATGTTTGATGCTTTCTTTATTTTTATTCTTATATATTTAATTTAAAACTCGCAATAAAAGATTTTTGTTTATAATTGCGCAGTAAATTTACGAACATTTACAAAAGGTACAAAAATTGAAATTTTCAGAGTACGTAACGTAAGAGGGAAAATCAAAAAGTAACATTATTTATTTTTTTACGAAAACATTGTAGTAGGTGGTGGGAAAAGTGGATATCGTTTAAAAGCAAGACTTGGAATGGAAGATCTTTGAACTTATCGCCTTCCCCTTTGCACTTCACAAAGACATTGGAATGTTCAACATGCAAATTAAGAAATTATCATAAATTACTATAATAACATTCACTTTCATAAGGAAAAGCAAATAAAATGCATGTGTCAGCATACAGAAGACAGAACAATTTCAGGAGGGCAAGCTACACTGATCCTGAAATGGTCAACATGATCTTCTGCTTTGCATTGTCATTATTGGTGATCCGTTCATCGGATTTTGGAAAAAAAAAAAAATTGTTTTGTTCGGAATTCCATGCTGAACAAGTCTTCATTTGGAATTTTTCGTGTATCTGTTACGGTTTTTAAGATAGGATTTGAATGTGTCCTGATTTTTCATATTTGAGATGATGAAAAGTGCACCATGGGATAGGTCACCTACAACTTCCTATTCATTGGATTGATCAAAATTGATATATCTGCTTCGGTACGAAAATCCCCCGGCCGGGGGGCCGCTCATTTATGTATCACCCTGTACAAAAAGGAGTGAACTTCGGTATGCAGATTCCTCTAAGCAAGATCAATATTATTAAGTTTGGGCCAAATTTTTTCAGTGGAGTCGGGGTTGTGGGAGTGGCAGTCACGTGGTCTTTAGAACTATTAACGTTTTCAAATGGCATGTGATATGTCGTTCGATCATAAATGACGAGAAACGAAAGAAGATGTTCTTTTCCATTTCCTAAATAAATCAACTTTTTGATAAAGAAACTGAGAGTTAAAAAAGAGGTAATAAATAGAGGAATTCAGGCTTTCGCTACTTTCTTATATCATGTTTAACAAGGGGACATTACGACCTCGGAATTTTAGTTTAATACGTGACTTCGTGTAGTTGTAGTGTACCTTTAGGATGTTAATATACTTAAATATTAAGGCACACTATTCAGCCAATTTTGAAAAAAGACGGTTTAAAGTTTCGAGCACCATACATAAGGGAAAGTTTTCCTCCTTGATTGTAAGTGATCCGATAGCTCAGACGGCAGCGTGGTTGCTACCCACAAGTCAAAGTGTGAGGTGGCGGGTTCGAATTCCAGTTGTAACAATTTTTTTTACCCAAATAATTATTCAATATATTATATTTACAAATTTATTTGGGACAAACAACTTTTTCACAAAATTTTCCTTTTCTCAAAATTATTAGGCTTATTTTTATTATTACAAATATATGGGCTGTCTAATTAAATTTCCGATTTCAATTGTTAGATATTGTTGCTAAGCAAAATTAACAATGTTTAACATTTGAAAATTGGAATTTAACTGGACACGCCCAGTTTTTCTTTCTTTGGACTCTACGGAGTAATATAAGTAACACAAGTATTTCCAGCAAAATAGCCTATTATGTATGGAAAGGGTAAACAATTCATTTCATACAAATAGCAATATAACACTGAAGTAATAATGTTAATCAGTTAAATTAAAATGATATACATGAACCAGAATGATAATTGTCATAGAAGCATGGAAAACAAAAGATACCACGACAATTCGCACAACAAATCAATGAGGACTTTTTACAAGAACAAGGGGTTTTAAGAAAATCCATTGAAAAGCACACCTCGTTTACATTCACAAAGATTTCCCTTTCGAACCCGCCACCTCGAAAAATAAAATAAAATAGTTATTGCTTTTAAAATGTTGATTCTATACAAAATATTTTGCAGAAAATACTTTATTACTCCGTAGACACTTGTAACAATAAAAATAAGTATAATAATTTTGAGAAAAGGAAAATTTTGTGAAAAAGTTGGTTGTCACAAATAAATTTGTAAATATAATATATTGAATAATTATTTGGGTAAAGAAAAAAAATTGTTACAACTGGAATTCGAACCCGCCACCTCACACTTTGACTTGTGAGTAGCAACCACGCTGCCGTCTGAGCTATCGGATCACTTACAATCAAAGAGGAAAATTTTCCCTTATGTATGGTGCTCGAAACTTTAAACCGTCTTTTTTCAAAATTGGCTGAATAGTGCGCCTTAATATTTAAGTATATTAACATCCTAAAGGTACACTACAACTACACGAAGTCTCGTATTAAACTCAAATTCCGAGGTCGTAATGTCCCCTTGTAAGATTTATTTCTTGTTTTATACAGGGTGTCCGAAAAGTGTCTTTACATTTTTAGGAAATCATTAAAAAGAAACAAAGAATTTTTGTATTCAATAAAAAAGGTACAGTAGGTCTGCATACTGTACTGTAGAAAGGTTAAAACAAAAATTTGGTATAAATAATATGTCTTTAACTATATAAATGAGAAACACAGTAGCTCTTTATAAAAAGAACCTTGATATAAGGATATCTGGTGGGCTTTCACTGAATACACAACTTCTGTGAAGTTAAGCAATACCAGGCATGGCTATTCACTGGATGGGCGACCATCAGTGACACACGATTCTTCACCCCTCCCCCGGCTGCTGCGACCATCATACAGCAGTCGTCAAATCCAGATCTATACAGGGACCCAACTCGTCGGCCTCTGGCCATACAGGCCCTGGATGGACGTATTGGGTTCCATTTAAATTACATAAAAATAAAATGTGACTCCAATTATGGTGAAATATCGAAACGCGTTTGGCCTACTAAACTCAGCCACCGTATCACTTTTTTTGGTTCATTTTCTTTCCTTGTTCAAAAATTAATGTACATGTTTGAATGCTGGTAATTACATGACTTTACCTGTCAATTTCCAGGTGATTTTCCTGGGCTTTTGAATTCTTTGGTGGTTGAGCTCATTATAGAACTTGAGGGAATAAATGGTTGAGCTCTTGTAGGTGAGACTATTGAAAAGGGTAGATCGGATTTTAAGAGGTTCGGATTACCGCACTGTATCAGAGTTTGTTTTTTTTTTAATGAAATGAATACAAGATGGTGCCAGTTCAATGATATTGTCATTCTCGTTTCAAAATGGCCTTACCGCAGGATTGGGTACTGCCACACTGGAGCTTTGGAAGATCGTAATGGTTCTAGATGAAAAATTCCCAAGACTTTAGATTGGAAGAGGTCCAATACTATAACTACGGAGATTTCCAGATATCACGCCTTTGAACTATTTTTAATGAGGTTAAGTAAAAAACATTGTCATGAATTGGGGATTAGTAAACACTGACGAACAGAAAAGTCGAAATACAACGACCAGAGAGATTTTCCAACGCTTCATAGAACATGATTATAAATCTCTTACCGACTCGATGTGATGGTTCTAACCATTGATAAAAAAAAAACAAACTTTGATACTTTTTTTTATTGAATGCAAAAATATTGTATGTACACCATCACACTTTGTATATTTTTAATGATTATCTAAATGTGTAATGTTAATTTTCGGACACTGTTTATTAATGATTTTTTTTTTTTTTTGCAAAATTTTTGTACTTTATAAGTGGTCATTTTGGTACCGTCATTGAAAAGCTTTTGGCAGGTCTTTAGTGTATAAATCGTTTGGCGCGAAATTGACTCTTCTCAAGGGTTCGTTCATTTGTAAAGTAATTGGTTCTTTATATGCGCGTTAAGTTTTTTTCTTTTGTTGTTTGTTGTCGTGGGGTCACCCAAGCGATGGAAATTGATGAAGGAATGAAAAATAAAACACTTGAAAACCGACCTCGATAAAAGTTGAGAGTTTGTTTGAGGGGTGGTGGAGCATTTTGGTGAAATATCGGGCGTGGGCTTATCGCACCCCTTTTCCTCCGACCCCAACTTTGCTGAAAATGTGTTTGTTTTCAAAAGATGCCATCTATTGTGTGCTCTGTTAACCCTTTCTCTCTCTTCTCTCTCTTCGGTCGCTGTGCAATTTTAAACATTTAAAGGGCAATTAATAGCGTTCGGAATAAGCAAGTGGGTGAAGCAGAGCATAACAAGGCCATCGAAAGCGGCCCCGAACCGGGCATTTGCCCCAACCCCCTCCCCGCTTTCTCTCTCTCTTTCGCCTGTGAATCTTTAACGACGCCGTTAACCCTTTTGGTAGGTCTCTGCTGGCACCCATTCTTTCTCGCTCGATTAGGCCTCGCCATTGGAAATGGCGGCAGGAAATTACGTCCACGCTGGGACTCTCGTCAGCGCCGCCTCTGGCGCATCGGTGCCACCGTGCGGTCAAACGGAGCTCTCCATCAAAAGGGGGTGAAACTGTATTAGGAGATGGGGAGGGAATCTCCTACTACCAACAACAACAACAACAACAACAACGTCCTACCCCCAGCAACAACACACAACAACAACCATAAGACAAGCACAAGTTGAACTACAAACAAAGTGTTCGCCCAAGACTCCAATAGGAAATTGAACGGCTCTCGCGCTTCTGTTGAGAAATCAATTGCAGATCAGTCGTTTTCTTTGTACTTTCATTACGCTTTAATTGGACATAAAACGCTCTTTTGTTGCTCGGTCCGCCGTCTATTTGTTTTGATCGCCTCTCGGATTTCGCGGGTTCCAATCCCAAAACGCATTGCCTTCTTTCCCCGACTCGCTGGGATTTGCAAACCAAGTGGCTCAGCCGATGAATCAGCGTAACCAATCTCTACCATAATAATCCATTGAACATAAGTTTTTAAAAATTAGTCTTAATCACAAGCACTGTCCCGTTATCTTCTAATTGAAGAGTTTTGGTGCAAGAGGGACGTAACTCCAAAATTCGGTTTTCTCATTGTATACAGAAGTAACGGCATCTTTAGTACAAGATTAAAGGAGATCCTCTAGAAATTGAGGAAAACACATTCGAAGCAAATGCCCTGTGACAGGAATAGCTTCTTAATTCTTGCTTACAGCATTGATATGTCCAGAAAAATAAACAGGAATGGTTCGGTTAGTTCATGAAATGATCACCAGATTTCTCCACTGTCATTTGTTTTTGTTTTTTTTCTATTTAGTGACCTTTATCTGTAATTTCTCAAGTATTCCTGAAGAATACAGTATAATCTACTGCGTGTTTGGGTTATCTTGCCATTCTGAACGAGTTGATAGGAGAGTTCAAAAGGTGCAAATTAAGTATTATGCACTATATGACCTAAAGTTTTCGTACATCCCTCCATGATATCTTGAAAGAGGAAAAATGCTTTATTGGCCTCATTTGTCATTCATATTGGTGCTTTATGGTTCGATCGACAATGCTCAGTGATACCCTCATACATATACGGGCTAATGAATTAGATTAATGTGTTTAATATTTTATTGAACCTCCATTTGGAGTGAATTATAGCTTGTTCGCTGGTTGGTTTAGAGTCAGTAAATTTTTGAAGCCGTTCTAAGTCTGTTGCTTATTAAACCACTGCTGAACCAACCGTGCACAATATGTGGTAGCATTCTCGTGCACGAAGATATTTTTAGCACTCAGGGGACTAGCTCCATATCATGAATTAACCTAACCTCGTCAGACCACATAACTTTCTTCCAGTCTTCACGTGTCCAGTCACGAGGTTCCAATCACCATTGTAGAAGAGTGTCCCTGTTCTTTCACAAATCAGGGTTTTTCGTATAGAGCATATGTGACTCCCGACTTCAATTCCATGCGCAGGGTTTTGGTTCAGGAACAGTCTTGTTTAGAATCCTCTTTAATGACGGCGGTTTCGCATGGATCATTTTTGTCCAACTATTGAATATTCTGGATGTCGCAATTTTCAAGAATTTTGTCAGCTACTTCGTTGTTTCTCAATCGTGGCTCTAGCTAGATGAGCGCCAACAACGAGTACTCCTCATCGAAATCAGGTCCTTCAGTTTCCCCATGGTCCTATGATTTAGACTCGCCCAACTCCTTCATACTAAGTGCACACTTAAATCACTGACCTCAAACTATTTTGGATAAAACAAATTTATATTGGGTTGATGCATAAGCTCAAACCGATTTTGAACCTTGCCCATGGATAGTTACAGTTCATCATATTAATCAATTTTTGGGTTAACTGACGTGGATCGTCAAAGCGTTAAACGGCCTTCATCGAAGCCCGGTAGTCTTCTTGAACGTGGAGAATGTCTCAGGTCAAAGTGTTCTTCTTTGAAACGACGAAACCATTTTCTTGCTGTCTTTACCTCGATAGCATTCTCCCCTTACACGATGGAAATGTTTCGAGCCGACTCCACTGTTTCTTTTTCCACTTGACACGCCATCTTCTTCAACCCCAAATAGAACTAATTTTCTTCAATTCCTAAAATATAATACGTGAAAGAAAGGATTGGACACTGTGGAGTGATGGAACAACAGAATTTTTCCAGTACATGGTAGGGCCCTTTTTACAGCAGCAACCCTTCTGGGTAAACTAAGTCCTTGGTCTACCGTAAGCGGGATATTTTACCATTCCGCCTGAAGTACAATGACCAACTTTGGCAATGAAGAAGATCGGGCCGACCTGGCCCGCACCAGTCGTTCCAATTCGTCCCACCGGTTCTGTATGCGATTGGGGTCTAGGCCAATCCATCCGGAAGACTTGATTTTCCGCATACCATTGAAGAGTAGTTCTGGAAACATGACAGGAGGCATTGTCATCCTGGGAGAGACATTCATCGTTTCCATAGAACGGCACGCATGGGACGGGGAATCTGTTTTTTATGCGTTCACTCTACACCATTCTCCTATTCCTGTTTTGCAGTTTCGTAGTCCTCTGGGGCGATGTTCATTCCTGCAATGTCCGTCTTTCTTCCACGTGTTTATAACAAAGGATACAATTGATCTTGGGACTTGTCATTTGTTAGCAATGCATCGTATTATGATGCCCTTTTCGAAATCTGAAAGCTGTCTCTTGCCCATTGTATCCGAGAATTTTTTTGAGTATTCTCCCGTTTTTAAATCTCACAAATCTCGTGACGGTCGTGAGTAAGCTCAAATGCCCATGAATGGGGGGGGGGGGGGCCCCCAATCTTTTTCTTCCAATTAGTTTACAAGGTGATATTCATATCATACGGCATTTGCTTTCACAGAAGGTATTTTTGAAGTATCCGTAGCACTCACTGGGATTAATTGGGATCATAAACGTACAGAAAGAGTTGCCCTGATTCGAAATACAATTTTATTGAGCAACTTGTATGATAACGTTATAGATATTGAGCCTTAACGCAATAAGGACAAAAATAATATCACATAATTGCAACTTACCTAATATTAGCTATTGTGCTCTCATTATTAACTCTCGTTGGCTTAAGACAACCCCAAACAAATTGATCACCTGCATATTTCTTATCTCAAGAATAAGACATACATTTTCATTTAATGAGCACCAAATCCATTAACTCTTTTCTTTAGGGGACGTTCAAGAAATA
>JAHWFO010093614.1:131080-144481 GCA_023313115.1 Rhysida immarginata
CCCCCCCCCCCTAAGAGCGTGACGTATTTCTTGAACGTCCCCTTATACATCTACACTCTTGCCTGAGTTCAGCACAGTCTTATCAGTCTCTAATATCTAGAAAAAGATAATGAACACCTTTTTTCGATAATTATAATTATAACCGGCTGATTAACAAATAAGACTTATTCTTTCCTTTATTTCATCTACATAGGCTTATTTGTTATTCCCTCCCCATTAATCCCTAGTTATCGCAAGTGATTTCTTAAGCTAATAACCATTTAGCATAACACTCCGGCTCCATGCAACTTTTACACGTTGCCACTACACTATTTTGATATTTCAAGCAATAATCACTAGACATGGGATTCCTCAGATCGCTGACTTCCCTGCAAACTCGTATTACAATTCGTGAGCATGTTGCTCTTCCTTACTTAGTAACAAATGTGGATGTGGTAAATTTCAGATTGTGCTAGTAAAGTGATCTAAGATCCGTGCATTATAGATTCTACGAATAACTGTGGAGAGGTCAAGGCTGTTACACAATTCTGAGGCTTGTTTTAAATAGGACAATATGCAATTCTACTACCATAATCAATAAGCAATTACCTTATCTTCCTTGTTAAGACTGAAAATAGCGATCGACGTATAGAAGACATTTATTTTGCCACTCTGGCTGAGCCAAGTAAATTCGATGTTGATGATTCCTGTCGATTACATTCCTTGATACCATCATAATATTCCACCCTACACTAGAGGGTCTCATTATCAGCTCAAAACAGGACGGATCTCCCCGGAGAATTTTTTAATTCTCACTCCTATCCCCTCCTTCTCCCGTCTAAGAATCCCTTTCAGTCCGTAATTTTTTTTATCTTCTGTATACCAACAGTGGTCGTGCCCGTCACCTCTCCATTATTTAACAACAGTAGCAAAACCTATATCTCAGCGCCATTGTTACTTGCAAATAATAAAGGAAAGTAAATCTTATTTAAAATAGCCAGCCAAAAATATAGATGCCATCTAAATATTCAGGTGCCATATATCTTAGAAACGCATCAAGTTTAAATCGTATTTATGGAATCGAGTAATCAGAAATGAATTGTTCTTAAGAAAGCGGCACCCCATAAAGAAGAGGAAAATAGCCTTCTAGGTGTTTGTGAGTAGGTAGTCATCATAATGAAGATAAATCCATCCCAATCCGTGAGACTCGTAAAAACGTGTATCGCTAAGAAAAGAGGCAAGTCCGAAAAGGAGTCCCTTGCAAGGCCAATTAATCTTCGTTCATTTGCATGCAGAATCAATTAATCTCACCCATCCTCCTCGCGCCTCACACCTTTATTTAATATATAGAACCTTTTCGTTCTATGGCGACACAGAGAAGAGAGTTGAGTGATTATTTCGCAACCCCTTCTCGCCCCTCGAAGCAATTAACATATCAAGCCGAGGGGCTCGCCATCTTTTGCCGAGCCGTGTGGGTATCATCCCCCGACCAAAAGACTGATGACCCCGGCGGAGGCCAATCGGATGAGCCCCTGGTCATTAGGCATCGGGGTGGTGGCGGGGCCGTGATATATTACTAATAAACGCTTGATTTATGGCCGGAGCGAGAAGTCCCGTCGTCCGACGTCTGCCGAAAGCCTATTAGTCCCGCAGACCTGACGATGAATACTAATGGAACGGGGTGCACCTGTGAAAAGTGATTTTCCTTACGGATAATTACGCGCCACGGAAACAAACCGTTCGTCTGCCTCATACATTAGGCATTAATTCTTAATCAGTTTTGGTGTGGACGCCGAAAACCTTAACCCCCTCCCCTCCCCCCATCTCTGCCATAATTCTTCGATTCTCCGATTTTTGTGACAGCGAGACTCGAGTTACGCGGCCTTCTCCTACTCCTCCTGGCCGAACTCTTTGAAGCTGCAGAGCACGTTGGCGTCTCCCCGGTCCTTTACTGATCTCATTTCCCCGAAAGCCAAGTTCAAAATGTAAATGAACGATGGCTTAGGAATATGAATATTAAATATATCCATAAATTATAGATAAGGCACAGGCTCTACTCTCTCCCGTGTGAACGTTTTAGATAATTTATCGAGCAAACTTTTCTATTTATAGCGCTCTGCAAGGCCTAATGACGTTTGCATTAAACATACGCTCCATCCATTTATAAACACGCAATAAGATAAAAACACCCCCAATAAACAGACTCATTGAAGCAATCAGACGTTATGTTTAAAACATTGGTTCCAATAGTTAAGTCTCGGCCATCAAAGGACGGGATCAATTCTCCATAATGAGATTTGGCTCACTTAAAAGAAACATTGGCCGCCGCCACTAATAGACATGACGATCACGGATCCTTCTCATTTTTCCGTCTATATCCTCTTAATTAACTTTCTGTAACGCATTCAAAGTCAAAAATCACATAATCGCCCGCCTATTAGAATTACTTTAACTTTAAAAATTACCATTTTATTAACTCTGCCAGCTTGCCTACGTAGCAACATAAACTATGCGATCAAAAGTTTCTGGACACCTGCACTGCGACCAAAGGAAGATAACCCTTTGGCCCTAATTAAAGCATGTATGCGGGTTGGCATAGAGTCAGTAAGGCGTTGAAGTATTTGGGAGTCAATGCAATATCAAGCGTTCACCAACCATTCTCTTAGTTCTCTTAGTAGATTTGTTGGATGAAGATCTCGATGTGAACTGTAGCATAAGAAGTCGTCAGATGCAGGGAAAAAATGCAGCATTTGGTGGAACGCTCCTGTCCTTCCATGATTCTCCATAGCATAACACCACTACCAGAAGCTTGAGTCATCTTGATAAGGCATGCTGACTCAATTGCTTCTATGGGGCTCTTTCCAAACGCTCTTGTGTAAACTCAGTACAAAATAACATGTATCGTGATTTGACGGATCACATACCCTTCTTCCAGCCTTCACGTGTAAACGAACTTTTCCTGTTCTTTGCAGAAATCAGGGGTTTTCGTGTAGGGATCCGCTTCAATTACCGGCACATGGTTCTGTCAGATTTGGATCGGGGATAGCCTTGGTTAATTGTTGCACAGTGGATGTCCTGTTTCTCCGTATAAGTCGTTTTAAACGACCGCGGTCTCGCTCATGATTGATTCTAATTATCTTTAACCCTTTTAGATAAATAGAAGGAAATATACCGCGATCTGGATTCGAACCAGGCACCACGAGTTTCACCCTCGTTGCCTCAACCTAACGCGGACAGGGGAGAGCAAGCCTGTCTCCAAATGTTCTAAAGATTACAAGAGAGTCGAGGTGGCAGCTCAATGATAGGGCAGGCACTCGACTTTCAGAATACTCATAAGAAATAAATAAATGAAAACTGAAGTTGATGCTCCAAGCAATTTATACTCGTGGTCCCCAGTTCGAATCCAGGTCGCGGAGTTTTTCCTTCCATTTTTTTCCGTTAATATCTTCTCCTTATGCTTGGAGCATTAGCTGCAACATTTATTTAAATTTTTTAGACAAAGACTGGGATCATTTTTCCAGCGATTAAGTACCTCTTGATGTTTCACTTTTAGAAAATCCAGTCAGTTGTTTCGTTTTTCAGTCATGGTTCCAACTAGGCGAGCACAATAATGAGTCTATTTTCCAAATCAATTAGGTCCTCCTTTCCCCTATATACAATTAAAATTTCTACAATTAAAATAAAAAAATTTTTTGAATCTTTTTCTAAGGTATACTACTGCCAAGCACAAATGAATTCATCAACATTCCACAAAACCGTGAAATATTAATAAAAAAAAAACAAGTGATATTTAGGATAGCATCAGTTCGTTCTTTTAATATTATAAAGTGCCAAATGTCCTGTCCCGTCTTAGACTCTTGGACCAATTAAACAAGAAATCAATCTCCCCAGAGAAGGGTATAGAAAAGTAGCGGAAGCACTGAGTTCATATACAGTGTCCCAAATTGTTGTATACACTCTTTGAAATGTTATAGCTCAGCAACGAAATGAGACAGAAATATAAGGTTCGTTGTGCATGATCCAGACTGCGCTGAAAAAGCATAGCAACACGTTCATTGTTGTTCATTTGTTTATAAACCAAAATGGCGGTGAGACTTTCATTCGATGAACGTAAGTGGACACTGCAATGTTATTGGAAAATGGAGAATGTTGTTGAGGTTCAACGACGTTGGAGAGTTGAATTTGGTACACCAACAAGGGTAACAATAACAAAACTCCGAGACAAGTTTGAAGCCGAACGAACGGTGAAAGATGTGTTGAAAGGTCGGTGCGGAAAAAAGAGATGTTCCACTGATAACGAGAGTGTTGATGCCGTCAGGGAAGTTTTTGCACGATCCCTACGAAATCAGTGAGACAATGATAAACACTAACGGAATTAAGAGATCAGATTGAACATTCCATCAATGATATTCCATTAGCTACAATCCAGTCGGTATGTCGCTTTGTTAGACGTCGGTGTTGAGTGTGATGTGACAGGAGCTGGACATTTTGAACATGTACGAGCTTAAGGAATAAAATACAACAAGCTTTATATTTCTATCTCATTTCATTGCTGAGTTATAACGTTTCAAAGAGTGTATACATCGATTTGGGACACCCTGCACAGCATTTTTAACCCATTTTTGAAGCTCCATCTTCTTTCGTTTACATTATTTCCGACCGAATGACATGTCACATGCTGTATGTTGCCATTTGAAAGCGTTAATAGATCTAAGGAACACGTAACTGCTACCCCCACAACTCCGATCCCATTGGGACAACTTAACTTAAATTTCATAGTACGGTAGATCGAATCTGTATATCGAATTTCACTCCTTTACATACCTACATATCAGATATATCAGATGGTCCCCTCTAATCCCACTCCCATTAACTCCGACCCCTGCGGACCAATCAAAACCAAACATGCACATGGTAAGCTATATTCCAGTTTTAACCTTTTATGTCAAAAAATGTAGAAAATATACGAGGGTCATTTTTAAAGCAAGAACCATTTTGTAATAAAAACAAAACTAGTATATATAGGGTGATTCAGAATTCATAGTATAAACTTCTAGGAGAGGTAGGGTGATTCTAAGCAAAAAAGTTCATACGAACATAGGTATGAATTTGAACGTTAACTGAGATATGAACAGAAATAAAAAAGCCGCTACATAGATCAACAAGTTAGTAAACTCAGGTTCTAAAACATTTAGGGTGATGAAATTTGGGGAAATAATAGGGTACATAAAACTATGTATACCGTTAAAATTTGATCGAATTCCAACGAGTAGTTTCCGAGTTATGCAGTCATAAACGTAACACATGCTCACATTGAGTACTAACCAGCACGTGTTACGATGTTGAATGCGTAACTCGGAAACTACTTGTTGGAATTCGATCAAATTTTAATGGTGTGCACAGTTTTATGCACACTATTATATCCACAAATTTCATCCTCCTAGATGTTTTAGAACCTGAATTATTAACTTGTTGATCTTGATGGGCGGCTGTTTTATTTCTGTTCATATCTCAGTTAGCGTTCAAATTCATACCTATGTTCATATGAACTTTTTTGCTTACAATCACCCATACAACCTCTCCTATAAGTTGTACAATGAATTCTGAATCATCCTGTATATAGTAGTTTTGTTTTTATTATAAAACTGTTCTTACTTTATAAATGACCCTCGTATATTTTCTACAATTTTTGACATAGAAGGCTAGACTCGGAATATAGCTTACCATGGGCATGTTTGGTTTTGATTGGTCCACAGGGGTCGGAGTTAATGAGAGTGAGATTAGAGGGGACCATCTGATATATAGTTGGGAACAACTTGATACTCGCCTTACAGTTCGGACCTCGCATCTAGTGGCTACCACCTGTTCCTGGATCTAATAAAGGAGGCCATCGGCGGCCTGCATTTCAGCAACGATGAACAAGTGAAAACTGCGTGACTTTCTTCACCGGCGGCAGCTTTTATGAAGTGATCATGCGGAAGGACATTGAGCGCTATGACAAGTGCTTAAATAAACTCGGAAACTATGTGGAAAAAAGTTTAAGGTACACAGAATCTGGTAAAGAAAAAAATGTTGAAAATATATATAGTAGTTTTGTTTTTATTACAAAACGATTCTTACTTTAAAAATGACCATCGTATAATCTCAGATAGTGAGACGTGTCATTAAGTTTTGAACTGCAAGGTTGGGTAAGTGATAGCTCATTCAAAAGGTCTTTGAAAACCAGGTTCAACTATGTAAATAAAGATTTTATTTATTTTATTTTTTACTTTTTTTACAAGCTTTTCTAGTGCAGGATGTCCATAATTATAATTCATTTCAAAAAAGTCTGTAGGAGTCAATATTGGTCAGAATGGCCTAAAAATTTGTGTGTCTATTGAGGCTATGGAATTTTTTTGATGGAAGAAAATTAATTTTTAACACTGGCGTAATTGGCGCATTAAATTTCTGAAATTTGCGTCTGACAAAAAGAAACCTTATAGAAGCACACATCAATTGAAGAGTTATTTAAAGTTAGACAGAGATTTAAAATATAATGTCAACCTTTCCAAAAGGTTGTGTCAACATTACACTGTTTTTATAAGAACTGTTGTGCCTTAACTGCATTGTTTTTGAAAATTCCGAACTTTAGGTCTAATGACTTTGGTTAAAGAAAATTGTTTTAATATAAACGACAATGTCTTGATGGAAATAATTAAAATTTGTTCTTTGTATCATTTTGAGTGTAATAAATAGAGCTTTTGAAATGTGAACTTTAATTATGGACATCTTGTACTTAAAGATGACCCCAGTCAATCGTGTTTTCTCCTAAAGTTTTTCTCCATCTGAAATTTAGATTTATGTAGAGATTCGCGTTCATTTTTCTTTTACAATTGAATTTTAGAGCGCATTTCCTTGTCAGAGTTAATAATTCTCATAATGACGATGGCTACGTGACTTCTTTGCGTCACTCCTAAATTAAGTTGGTTTAGAGCTTTAATGGCGACAGATTGATTACAAGCAAAAAAGAGATGGCAAGATGTTAAATATCCGGATCTAGTTTTTGTTTTCGGGAACTTTTTTATTAGAACGTGAGTTGTAAATCGTCGTTGACAGATTGACGGTGGTTTTGCTGTTTTATTGCGTCGGTCATTGTTACGGGGCTCTCTTATAACTATCGTGGTTATTTCCTAGAATTATAGATACATGTGCTGTGGCCTTGGCTATTTGTGTATATTAATTGATTTTTTTTTTTAATTGTTTGAGAGTTTTTTATTTGAGCGAGAAACGAGATTTTTGTTCTGATGGGAATTACGTGAACGCCGGAATGAAGGTATTTTTGAGACAGAGAAGGAATGATAAAAGCAAAGTTTTATCGCTAAATTTTACTAGTTTGGGTAAATGGGTTCGAAACATAAAATTGAATTGTTCGCTGTTAAAGCTTCCTTTTTAATGGCTCCGCTGTACGTTGGCCGAGCGAAGTAAATAAATCGCAGCGCAACGCAGCAACATCACTGGCAATTTTTGAAATTTCTTGAGATTTGCCATCGATTAGGCATATATTAGCTATTCAAATTGACTTGTTCATATGCAGTCTTCGCTTTCCGCTACGCTACTCGATAGGGAATATGGAAATGATCGGTGAAATTAGAAAATTAACTTGTTTATTTTAAAATTAATTTAATCAGAAATTGATGAGCTCTCTCTCTCTTTCTCTCTCTACATTCTTTGAAGGAGAGATCCTGTTGGAGAGCGAACTCTTCGGTATTGATTAGATTTTAGCAGCATCAAGCATTGCAGTAAAATTGAAGCTTCAGTAGTGTATCAGAAATTTTAAAATCTTCTGAGAAAAAAATTTAAGTTGAGAATACTAGCTATAGTGAATGGACATAAAATTTTACTCAAATGGATTATGGTATCAAGTTACCTTTTCAGAGAAATACAGAGCTGAGTTTGGTAATGACTGGACCCAGATTGCCTCTAAAGTTAGGTTAGGATATAAGACAACGTCTATTTAAACAACGCCAGTGAGTTTAAAGAATATTCTTTATGTTAGAGGTCTGGTATTATTGATACAAAGAAACCCCGAAAAAGCATTCACAAGCTCAGTGTGTAGTACGACTTGACAAAACAGAATCACCAATCACTTGTTCAGAGGACATAGTTAACTTGAAATAAACAATCACCAGATAAAAAGGTCGATTAATGTCTGAATGAAAATCTTTTTGGATCTTCGAAAACGAAGATAAGCAGCTTGGTGGTGACATTTCCGAGAATGCTCAGTTTGTCGTGCTGCTGTGATTAAGTGTACGTGATTGGACAAACAGTATATTATTGTGAATAAACAATGTAGAAACTGCAGAGCACTAAGCGCCATTGTTGTGAGAGATGAACGTCGACTTCGAAGATGTGTGCAGGGCGAATGAAACGCTACAGTTGAGCAAAGGCTGCCAGATATGTGTCGACCTAGGACGGTACAGCGAACTTGTTGCTTACGGGCTCTGAACGGACAGTATCCATGATGTTTCATCGACAGAAGCTGCTACAATTTGGATTGCGGTACAGGAACTTGTCTAGTTCTTGGTCTTTTCCGAATTACCCTGCAACAGTTGTTGGGAAAACACCTGCAGGTCTGGTGTACGTTTTCTTGGAATTGTCTGGGCCCATTGATCCTTTGAAAGGTACTCTTATCCGATTTGGTTACTTTTCCATTGTTGCAGATTAATACGCCCATACAAGTTGACAGCCATGAGAACTTCTCATGAAGAGGCCTGATTAACCTTTACGGGCCAAAGAAGCAGGGGCCAAAGTAGTTGGTTGGTCGATTTAGGTTTTAGGCCACAAATATAAATTATTAAGGTCTCATTTTATTTGAATACATCCTGGAGTCGGATGGGATCTTCTAGCAGGTCAAGTATGTCCGGGTTTCGTTGGAGGGAAACGACCAAGGCTC
Organism: Rhysida immarginata; assembly: GCA_023313115.1. Classification (NCBI taxonomy): domain Eukaryota; kingdom Metazoa; phylum Arthropoda; class Chilopoda; order Scolopendromorpha; family Scolopendridae; genus Rhysida; species Rhysida immarginata. The sequence goes on from JAHWFO010093614.1 coordinate 139,992, forward strand.
TAAACGGTTCCCTGGCCTCCTAATTCCTTACTTAAATCCAATGTAACATTTTTGGATCACCTCGATTGGCATGTTCTCCCCATGGATCTTCCATCGCGCACCTTTTAGCAGCTGTCGGAGGCATTGCTGCATGGCCTTAGAAACCAGTGGGCACTTTCTAACATTTTATGGACTCTCACTCACATAGTCTAGCTGCTGTCCGTATTGCACGCGGCGGTTATTCCGGTTATCCTGGTGAATATCTAAAGCACGATATATAAACTTTGGGCGTAAGTATTAAGACATGATTTTGTATTTTTAATTAATTTTTATATATGAAAAGAAAGTTTCGTTTATATATTTAGCTTGTTTATTAAAAAGCTTTTCCTGTCCCTTTTTTAGTCGTGCCTGTGATAAAACGTCCTGTTCTTAATTGGTTATAAAAAATATCGAACGAGTCATAAAACAAGAAACAGTCAGGTTCATCTAAATCATGATGTCATGAAATGAATTGAGCCGTCAAATGCGAGGGAGGATGTTTTTTTTCCTCTGCACGTCTTTTATATGTTTTGCTGTTGCAAAAGATAAATGGAGTCGCGCGCAGTGCTCGAGGAGCTATGTTGGATGTGTATTGGGAGCCATCCACCTGGCTGACCCCCGTTCTCCGCTTTGATTTTTCTTGTTAGCCAACACCCGTTGATTTGCACCTGCTTATGAATCACGTGGTCTTCCCTTTGGATTGATTTTGTGGCGCACCTGAGATTGGCGACCGCAAAAATGCCTCCCCCCAGCTGCGGTCGCTCGGTGACACAGGCGCGGGGAACAGGAGGAATGCTGGCCGCGGCAAGAAACCGATGCAACCGCGCTGCCTCAGCCCCCTTCTTCAGCGAATTAAAAAATTTTTATCTCCACTTTTTCTTGTAACCCTTCTTGGACTGGAGGCGCCATGACCCTGGTGAGAGATTTTGAAATTAATTTTTTTTCATGCATACTCCTTGATAATGACAGCTTTGATGTTAAATAGAACGTGAATCCAATTAAAGGTACTCGTTAGCTTGTACAGGGTAATTCAAAAATCGGGAGTTTAGTGATTTATTGTTTGAACTTAACTGAGTGCCTGCTTTCAGTAGAAATCAGTATATGTTGCAATAAGGGTCATTCAAACGAGGCACCTGGCTTAATAGCATATAATTGTAATGGCAGTTTCTCACGGCTTGTAAGTAATTATCCCGCTGTGGAACCATCCTTAACAGCATCTCGCAACTCCTCTTCCGAATTAGATTTGTAACCAGATGCTTCTTCAGATCCACAAAATTGCTTAAGTAATAGAGAGACAAATTTTGGTTGGATTTGAGTGTTTCTGCATACAACTAGAAACAGTACGGAAACATCTTACCTTTTATACAAGCATTGCTATGAGTTATGCCACCCTTAAGCCCCACCTAGCAGTCAATGGAAGACGTACACTTTTGAAGTGTATGACAGTGATGTAGCTCATACCGTCCGAGACAAAAGAGTTACTTCTTATTCAGTATCCAAAAGGAATGTAATCGCAATTTCACCTATCTTGCTAACGTAGTAGCAAAAGACAAAGTTACTAGAAGGTCATGTTGAGTACTTGTGATCGAAAAAGAATTCAACATTACCTTGTAATTCCTTGGTTTCTGTTTGAAAATGAGAGATGTAGGCCTATCTAGGTTCCTCTTTTTGATATTGGAACAGACGAACCAAGGAAAAGACCCATGAGAATATATTTCTGCCCGGATTCCAAATTGCGTGTACCTTCTCCAATATTGATTAGCAAGAGACTCTTCTGTGCTATAGCAGGACATGTTACATAGCCAAAATTGCTCGGGAATGGTTCGAAATTTACTTTAAAGCACTTATTTAGCCTCCTAATTCCCAGGACCTTACAAAATCCAATCGAGCGTCTTTGGGATCACCTCGGCCGCTATGTTCGCTCATCCTATTCTTGCTAATGGGAGTCCGGGTTATGGAGGTTTTGTTGTAATGCAGGGTTTATAATAGACAAATTTTATTCCAGTCTGGGTTATGGACTTTCTATCGCAATGCGGAATTAATAATTGTAATTTTTTTAAAAGATGGCGTTGTAATGTTTCAAGTTACACATGAAAACGAAATGCGCGTTTCTCTCGCTTGCGTTGCTGCTGCTGCTGCTGTTGTTGTTGTTATTAGTAGGAGTTGTATTTGATAGTTTGAGGCTGCATTATGATTCGCTCAAAACGATATCGCATTGATCTCATTAGCGATCGTCTCGTTTGGTCATTCGGGATTAGTTGATTAAAGAAAAATAAAAATGAAAATGGTAAATAGCAATGGTGGTGGTAGTAATAATAAAGAGATGACGGTATCGCGCGCTAACGAGCATTTTCCGTATCGGAGTAGATTAAGGGTGCAGGCCAATTCATATCGACAATTGACTTATGATCGGGTCCAGGTGAGTGATGGCTGCAAAAATGGACGTTGGCTTTGACGGGAACGGGTGTTAATTACGAAAAAGCGTTCGTTTCATCGCTTTTAATTGATGCGCCACAATGGATTCGGTGAATTTCCATTGGTTGGCGGTTCGTGATCCAGCGCTGAAACGAGATGAAGGGGGGGTTTCCGTGGGAAAACGAAGGGGGTTTACTAGGAGGGGGTGTATGCCCCCACCGACCAGATAACGTGATAGACAAATGCGATAGTCTAAGTTCGCATTCGATTCAATAAATAACCAATCCATTACATTGCGTCGGCGGGTGTAAATTTCCCACTTTAGGGTTAACCTAAATTCATGGTAAACCAAGTCGGTAATTCCGTGGTTCGACAAATTTTCAGGGTTCTATCACCAATAAGTCACCTCGTCTTAAACGATCGTTTGTTCGGAAATAGCCAATAGGATTTCGGTTCCATCGAACTCTGTCGCGTGCTCTCCCACTCATTGCCGGCGTCCGACCACGAATTTAGTGCGCAATTTTTCATAGTGTGCGGAAATTTTTCTCTCATGGAACTATTGTTTTTATTTAGGAAAAAAAAATATTAAAAATTTTAATCTTCTCTCTAAAGAACTAAAAAAATTACAAAAAATGAGCTTTGTAAAATATATCCTCAGATCCATCTCAAAAAAAAATTATTTTTTTTAATCTTTTCTATCTCAGTAACCTAAACCTTATAATAATTATTTTATTTGATTAATTTTAATAATAAAAATATATACCTTATAAAAAAATTAAATTATTCTCTTAGTTCACAAAAATTTGAATCCATGTTTAATAAGCCATTTTTGAACCAATACTTGCTTCTAAATTTGAGTTTATGACTGAATCGCTTCATCAGAGTTGTCGCTATGGATCTTCATAGAGACCATTGTTGTATTGACCGTTAATTTAAATTTTTTTAAGATTTGAAGGTTAAAAATTGAGTTAGGAAAAGACTTAGGGATACTTTATGAAAAACCTGATTGTCAAGTTTAATTGATAGTAGTTGGTTTACACTTATAGATATGGTGATATTTATAAAAACAAAAATAAATCCAGTACAATTGCCAACAGAAAAATGTGTAAAACCGTCATTGTAAAAGCAATATAAAACCATTCGTTTTGGTTGTTCATCCGATGTCGCTCTTTGCATGTCTACTGACTAACCGTGTTCCAGCCATATTTCCTGATAAAATCATTTTCGGTTGGCTTGCTAGTTACTAATAATTCATCGACTCTGTGTTCCTTCAGAAACGTGTTCGTTTGTAACGTTTCTGTTTGAATTTCCCATTGTTATGACAGTGAGGGGCTTCAAAAGATCTATAGTTATTAAGTTGCGGAAGAATGGAACTTTTTGGACATTGTTTTTACCATGTCCGTCTGTCCCTTTCATACATTTTCATCAAGTTCACACTTGAACCTCACCTGTAGAAAAACCCGCTTACTTTTAAAAAATCTTGCGAATTGATATGGTGACTTTTCGACAACTTAAAGTTATAACAGCGTAGCAGATCAAAACGTCGAAAAATGTCGAAAACCCCCATCATCTACCTAAATGAAAAAACAGTTTCCCCCTAAATAAGTCATAAATATTTGTTAAAATTTTAACCCTCTAGAAAACTCCCGAAGACTGAAAAAAAAATATACAATTTTGGGTTCCCCCCCCCCCTATCTCAACACAGTTCGACGATTTGACGTCAGCATGATGTTACAAGTCGAAATCCCGCGCCTTTCCCACAGTCCTCTTCGAGAAAAAAAAATGAGTGCCAACAAGTGGCTAACGTAGTCGGAGGCTAACGTAGTCTTTCTTTGATGTTTGCAATCAAGTTAGATCAAGCCAAACAATTCTAATCGCTCAGTTTCTGGTGTTGATCACTAAAGCGTGGTTTCCACATACGTAAAATAAACGGCAGAAATTACAAAGCAGAAAAATTTTATGATGTCTCTTCGGCGTGGATTTCACATGCGTAAAAATAATGGCAGAAATCACAAGGCAGAAAATGTTCTGACGTTAGTTCCTGCTTTCTTCTTGCT
>JAHWFO010093614.1:144491-207056 GCA_023313115.1 Rhysida immarginata
CTGCGAAGATAAAAGAATTGTTTGCCGGGCAGAAAGACGAAAGCAGGCAGTGACGTCAAAAAATTGTTCTGCTTTATGGTTTCTGCTGTTGTTTTACGCTTGTGGGAACCAGGCTTTACTCGTCTAGAAGATGCAGAAGGCTGAAACCTGGTATTACAAATATTCGTGTATCCTCTTTCGAATTTGCCTGTGTGAAGAACTATAACCAAAGTACATTCGTGCAATCATCCGAAATAAGTAGACTACTCACCAGGTTGCGAAGACCTGTGCCATACGCATGTGGGTAACCAAGGTCACGATCTTCCATCTACCAATTCCAAAACGATGAATCTGGTAGGGTCATAGGCATTTCAAGCTTCCTGTAGTTTTTTTTTTTTTCTGTTTATTAGATTGTTTTCATTGATTTTTTTTCATAGATTTCCACCTCTCACGTCTGTCCTATACTACAAATTAATATTATGTGAATTTTGGAATGATCTGATTTCGACCTGCTTTTCCCTATTACTGTCTTATGTAGGAGGTTATCGGAGCATTATTTTTTATTAATGTTGGTGGATGAATGGACATGTTTCACTGTTTTATTATTTACGGGAAGTGGGAGTTATAGTAGACGATGACCCCCCCCCCCCCATATGGTATATAGATATGAAAAGGAGTAAAATTTAGTACGTAAATTCCTTTAGACAAGGATTACGTACATTATAATGTAATTTGGATCGGATTGTACCTGAGTGGACGGAGTTATTGTCATATAAAGGGTATCTACCGGCCACGTGAGCTTTAGAAACTATCAACATTTTTCCAAAGGCAATATATTCGATTTGGAATGGTCACAAACGTCAGATCTCTCCTTTATTGAGCACATTTGGGGCATGATAGGGCGTCGCCTCAGCCATTCCAGACCATCGACGAGAATTAGCCCGCCAGTTGGAGGTCATTGGCAAGATAGGTATTCTTCAGAAAGAGTTTATGATCCCTTTCCAAGTCATATGAGCATCTTGTAGCCAGGACAGAGATGGATCTACGCTTTCTGTTCAATTAATCATCCGAAAAATGTACGCCAAATTTATTACAAGTGGGAGCAGTAATTGTTTGTTTAATAATAATGGTGGTACTGCGTAAACGAAGCAACTACATTTCTACTGGAAATAAAAGTATAAACCGGTTTGGAAATAATGAAATGAAGATTTTTACCTGTTCAAATATAATGAATTTTTTTCTGTGAGAATGTCATACTCGAACGAGGCGAACAAGGCTAGTAATTAGAAATGTACGAAAACGCTTTGTTTGCTTAAAAGTGTATGCAGGTTGCTGATACTGTACCTGTCAAAATACTCTTACGAGGGATTTTTAAAATAGTCGACCGCAGTTCCTAAACTTCTGGACAGGCCCTAAATCACTACTGTCATTGTCCTGGTTAAAAGCAAAGTTTGTGGGGAATAATAACGACTGCGTATACTTTCGAGGCATAAGCAATCAGGTGATGAATACTTGTACATCAAGAACAAAAAATGAGTTACATGAGAGTTTTCGGCTTGATTTTGGCTTCTTTCGTTTATTGGATTTATGGCGAGTAAGTTTTCGGTTTTGAACTTTTGAACATTCATTCATGGGAGCGTCGAAATTTATAAAAGTGGAGCCCCCCGTTATAAAAGCCGCAAGGGAATTAAATGGATCGAGGAGGTAATGAAAGAAGCTGAGATTTTCATTCATTTCATTTAGCCCTCGCCGTCCGTCCGTTTTAATATCTTGGAATTCGTGTCAGGCTCGTCATCCCCGGAAACCTATCACTATTACCTACCCCCTGGCCCCCCTCTATTAATATTCATTCGGGATTAGTGCAAATTGCATCTTAATTATTTACTTGTCTTCGCCCGTTGCTGACGACAGAAGGGAGGGGTTGGCAACGCTTATAGGCTAGCAGCTGTTGTTGTGAAAACCCAGTGCGTCAATGCATATTAATTAATCCTAGCTTTTTAATGGAAAGCTTTTCCAATGTGCTCAGCCCCGTGTTTCTGTTGTTCAAACAAGCTTTTCCGAACGGCGCTAATTTGCTTCGCGCTCCGTACGTGTCGCGAGTGTGTAATCGTTTTAATTTTCAGTTTGTGTTTTCACCAGAAGGTGGAGGAAAAGAGATGGAAGGGGAGGGGGGAGGAATTATTTATTTTTTTTTTTTAGGAATTCGATTGACATTTTTTCCCACATCCTCTCCAATCTGCGTTTTCTGTTTCATGTGGAAAATCTTGATTTGCGCGTTTTTTGCGTGTTTTCGCAAACTTTGTTTGAGTAGAAAACTTGAATCGCATTAAACTGTGTTTGTTTTTTAAGGTTATGGAATGTTATTATTATACCGGAGAAATTCTTATACATTGAAGCTTTGAATTGATGTATAGTATCAAGCAAAATCACCGGTCACTGTTCAGAGAAAATAGAGATTAACTTACGGTAAATAATCAAAAGAAAAAGGGTCGATTAGTACTTGAAGAAACCTTTTTGGGAACTTTTTTGTTTCGGCAAGTCATACTATACACTGCGCTTTCTCTATTGTAGCTGCCATTTTTTGTGCTGTCAGTGTCATTGTTCCTATAAACAATAAACGGCATATTAGATAAAGCGTTTAGAATTTTTGTATCATGCTGAAAACGATACATTTTATGTTATTAATAGACCGATAATGGTAAAGAAGATAAATTCAAGATTGATGGACATTTTCTAGTACTGTATAAACTAATTATTTATTGAAATAAGAACTTGATATAAACACAGTGCAAAGTTATTAATACCCACAATGCGTTTCGGCTTTTGGCCATCTCCAGAGCACAGATTACTTATTATAGTCCATCCAACTTTACTTTGCCCGAGATATGATGGGCGTTTCTAATTATTGGATATTGTTACAATAAAAATTAACAATTGACATGCCCATCACATCTCGGGCAAAGTAAGGCAGGATGGACTATAACTAGATAAGATAAATGACTTCCTAAGGAGAAAAAAAATGGAAAGTGATCTCGTGATAGTACCCAAGGCTAGAGAGCCACTTTGTTTTTTAATTCATTTGAGCAATTTTTTTCCGAATAATAAAAATATCTACAGAAAAGACGTTAAACGACTTCGAAAAAGGCCAAATCTTTACCTTAGCTGCTGAAGGAAAATCTGCTCGACAAATTGCTGCATTCCACCGGATGCGCTACAATCGATGGCTAAGTTATCGTAGTTAATCAAAACCATGAGTTATTCACTTTTTTGCACATAATCAAGAATTAAGAGGAAAAGAATGGTTTTTTTTTCAAAACGCGCTTTCAACATGTTTATAACCCCTGCCATCCAAATCCTCAGCACGTATTCACTTTTAATATGTTTTCTAATATCTCCTGTAATAAAAGTTTCATATTTGATCTATTACGAGGTGCTATCCAAAATTTCTCGAAATTGTTTTATTTTGACCAAACCGTAAGAGGTATGAAGTTTTGCCGATAAATGGTGTTAGGTGTACGCCTCAGCTGTAATTGGAGCGTTGTCATCCTAGTCCACGTGATTTTGAGTTTAAGCTGTTTTTGTCACTCTTTGTGTTGGTCCTGTTCCGATTCTTGATATTAAAGCTAAAAAAAAATACTGCAGCTAAAACCCACATACTGTCGAAGGAGGCTTTTGGTGAATAAGCTTTAGGCCAAACCGTAACATTTGAGTGGTTTAAGCGTTTCAAAGATAGTCGGGGGTCTGTGGAAGACGACAAGCATTCTGGTCGACCGTCAACAAGCACAACTCTGGAAATGATCACGAAAGTGGGTGACGTGATCCGAGAGTACCGAAGTCAGACCATCCACGATGTTTGTGATCGTCTTGGACTGTCATACGAGAAGTTTTGAGACGATTGAGGGAAAACATGAGGCGCAAAAGGCCAGAGATGTGGAAGAAGTAAAATTGGCTGTTCCATCACGACAATGCTTCGGCGCACAAATCGCTCGCTGTGAGGGACTTCCTCAACGAAAACAACATGACTGCTGTCTCCTGACACCCTGAAATTTCTACCGCTTCCGAAAATTGAAATTGCGGTTAAAAGGGTGGCGATTTGAGTCCATTGAAGTGATCCATGTGGAATCGCAGCAGGTGTTAAACATGGTCCAACCTGGGAACTTCCAAGAGCTTCCAGAAGTCGGAAGATCGCTGGAAGCGACGTATTACTTTGAAGGTGAAATTAAAAGATCGGGTAAGTTCCGTATTTTATACAGATACATTTCGGGAAATTTTGAGTAGCACCTCGTACATTACTAAAACTAATTTTAGGGAAGCATAAAATAGCTTTTTCTTTAAATTTTTATTGTCCAAACAAAGCAAGTGTCTATTGTTGGAAGGAAGCGATGGTTAAACCAGGGTCCCACTTGCGTAAAAACACTAAGCAGAATGGTGAAAACTGAATTTCAAGAGTTTACGCTTTCAGCAAAAAATATTTTCTGCTTCGATACACCTGTTTTCTGGAAATAAACTCCATACAACGACAAGCTCGTACTTCACTTTGCTCATGCTCACTTTTCATTTTTCCAGCATGGTCAACATGGGTTATTTTACTCGCGATCCACGATTCCCGCCCGTATCTTTTTTCTGTAAAGGTGGTATCTTTAAATTGGGGATGTCTTTTATCAAATATTTAGAGATATTAATTGACCTCCTGAGGGCTAACGACGATAGAGCAGTAGGGACATGATGCCCCAGGCTTGATACCACTGCGAGGGGGGGGGGGGCGAAAATATTGTGACAGGGGGCGAAAAATGAATACATGCACCGAGCGCCAATTAAGCTCGCTGCGCCACTGACGTCCTCAATAAAAAGCTCTATCGATATGCGAGGCTCACAGTCGACGTCCATTTTAAATTCGCCGAAAGGCGAGAAAGTGCATTTTATGACGTCAATACATGACATCAGGGTATTACGACGTTCTAGTGGCTGAAATAAAGCATACGTAAAAAAGTGTACATGGAACAATTAAGCAATTCTTATTAATGAATATGAACCAGTGAACCGATTTGAAATTTTTTTCCGTTAACTTATATGTCATCGGTACTGAGCATTTGTACCAAGTTTCATCTCTCTAGTTTCCCGGGAACTTGATTTAATATTGATTGCAAGATTTGTCTCATACAAATAAACAAACTTGTTGATTTAATTGAAAATGTGGAGAAAACGTATAACATATCATTTATAATTTATAACATGGAAATTTACATACAGAATGCTCTATTAAACATCAAAATACATGTGAGAGCTAATGTTTCTAAATAGCGCACCTCGTGGTAGCCTGGGACATTACTACAATCGATGACGTCAATCCAATGAGTCATCCACTTTCCACTACTTGACATACGTATAATAAGTAGTCTGTGCTACAGAGTCATGTACACAAGGAAATTTTGCTTCTTATAAAACTTGAAAGAGCCAATAAGAATGTATAGAATCTGAATCTAATTTTCAAAAATTTTTAAATAATTTCCTCAATTAGTCAATCACATTCCGTACAATCTTACTCCAAATTAAGTAAGATGCGAAATTTCCTTCCGTAGATGGCTACAGGACGAAACGCGTCAGTCCGCATTAATAAATTTGTGTTAGTCCTTATTTCAGTAAAGAATTAGTTAATCATTTCAGACTTTTGTCTATCTTACAGCAGTCTTCATTTTTAGGATATTTCAATTTCACGTTTCCGAATTAAACTTTTTTGCCGCCAAGTTCTTCTAAATTGTCAAGATTTAGAAGATAATATAAATTTGAAACATCACTGTCATCGAGGTAGCTCAACAACTTCCAAACCTGTTCTTTTTTAAATGAGATCTACAACAGAATGTACTGGCAGGAAAATTGCTCCCAGATTTCACCAGAACTGCCACCTACGTTGAAAATTCAGAAAAATTACATGAGAAATTTAAACTGTTCAAGTGTGCCCTCTGTTCCAGTGTACCTTTCTCTCTTCTATGTCGGCAACTACTTAACTTATCTTTCTTTAAACACTTAAACAGATTGCTTTCGTTTAATGACCCGAAAACGAAATACACAGAAGAAGAGAGATATTGTTTAAAATACAGAGAATGTTTAGAATAATTCTTTTCGAATATTTTCGATCCTCGGTTGGTTGAACCTGCATACACGGAGAGCTGATTGTGTACTTGGATTTCATAGAAATTTCTCTTTATTCAACACAGTTGTTAAATATTGTTTTTAGGAGTCCCCTGTTTTTAGTTCTTAATTCACTCTAGAGTGAAATATACAAGGAATACTCATGAATTCGGCGTTTACGATGAGAGGCATCAAGTAGTTTATGAGAAAAATAACACACACCTGAGGGCGTTTATTAAGTTCTTCACTCCTTAAACGTCAAAATATTATTGCTAACATCTTTATGGGTTGGAAGTAGAAATGAGAATGGTGTTGTGACTTAACGATGGCAGTGCGTCGTAAAATTTCTTAAGGAGAGGAGAGTTGTTTTTTTTTTTTATTTTAGTAATTTGTGAGTTTTTTCTTTTTAAGTTTAAGTTTAGAGTTCCTTTCCACAACAGGTTGAAAAATAGTTTGTCGAAAAGTTTCTCGCGAAATGTAATTTCTCCACGGGCATAGAGGAGCAGACTTGGAATGCATTGCCGAGTTTGCAACTTTTCTTTAATGAAGCAGGATGCTCTGCCGTAATGGAGTTACACTTGCGGTAATCAACCAGAAGTCAGCAAAGGAAAGAGTTCGGAGGGAGGGAGGCTGATGTAATTAGAGCCTGAAACTCACCATCAAATCACGCCTCGCCTTGTTTGAGGTTGCCACCACCACCGCCGCCACCAACACTCATCTGCATCTCATTATTATGGGGATGAGGAAAAAGGAAAAAGAGAGAAATATTTTTTTTCACCCCCAGCTAACTCACCTCCTTTCGGTGGAACCTGCGTTTCTATAGCGACTGGAGCGTTGAAGAAGAGCGATGACGCAAAGGTCAAGGGTCGGAGGGGGAACCTTGTAAATCAGAGATTAACTACCGGGAGAACATTACCACAGGAAAACTTAAGTGTTTCCTTATATTTGTCTCTCTCTCTCTTTTATATATTTATATGTGTGTAATGTTTTTTTGAATGCGCGTTTTCTTCGCTCCTCTCATGCCATCAGCGCTTCTTCTCTTGTCAACCGACATTAATGGTTGAATTCCTATATTTTTATCTTTGGAAACTGTGCAGTTATAAAATAAAATGAAATTGAAGAGGAACTGTAAGGGGGTAGTTATAGGGCACAAAAACAGGCAATTCTTCTTTTTCCATGCTTTGAAAAGGCGCAATATAGCTAGTTTGAAAATAATAGAAATCATTATTTATGCTACACTATTAGGAAAAATCACACTAATAGCTTCATACGGCATAATTGTGTAACTATATTCTATAATTACACAATTCCGCAAAAAAAAACTTTGCTCTCTTTAGAAATTTTACCTGGACTGTAGAAGGTGCCAGAAAAATTCTGACCTACCAGCTTTGAGAGACATAATGTTTTATTTAAAAATCGTCAGTCACACAGAAAAAATCTTATTCTATTACTTATCAAACACTGATTAAAATGTTTCATTAAGAGCACAAATACTCGTTTGATGGGTACTTAAGTAGAAGAATAGAAAAAAAAATGAAAAAGTTCGCGGCAGTCCTCGATGGGTCTTCTCTTTCGTCTTGTATTCTTCTTCGGAAGTCTTTGTTCCAAGGGTCAGCCAGCAGAATTTTCCACTGTATCTCGTCTCCATTTCCGAAATATAACCATGTTGATTAGATACGGCTCCAAGGTTTGGAGGAAAGAAATACAATTGGTAATACGTAGGAAGTGGACTTTAAGAGGCGTCGTGAGGCTATAGCCAATGTGGCCCGAGCTATAACAGCAAAAATTGGGGATTTTTAACTGCAAAATATATTATTAGGCACCATTTTCTTTCCTGACCATTGGCACCAAAATTCCTCACTACGTCTTCACATTGCATCTCAAGGCTTGATAGGCGTTCAGGAACTGTTCCGCACACTCGCTTTAGTGATGATCGTTTCTTGCCTAAATCATTTTTGCAAGTCAGGTGAATTTTTGCCTGTCTTGGCCCTGTACAGTGCCGAGGCCTACGAGACACAGGCCAGGGCACTCAAAAGTCACCTGACCATCGGAGTCCGAGCAACAATGTAACTTTCATTGTTTTCATCTTGGATTTTAATAATCAGTGTTCTTTCATTTGTTGAAAACAATGAAGGTTGGATTGTTGCTCAGACTCTTATGATTAGATGACTTTTGAGTGTTCAGGCCTATCAAACGTAATACATTGTTACATTATCACAGACAGGGAAAATTTAGGGCTTATTACTGGTAGAACTACGAATAACAGTGCGCCTCGGTACAGTGCCAAGGCAACACCACCATGGCCTGTCTCTCCGTTGGCCTCGTGGTCATGTTCAATCGCATTTCTACCAATAATAAGCCCGAAATCCGAGATGTAGTTGGAACCAAAAACTGTGGACGAAATGTAACAATGACAACAGGAAACCACTGATCCACATAAGTTTTTTATTCAGACGTATGCGCATTTCGGCAGCCACGCTGCCTTCTTTAGCGTATACGTCTGAATAAAAAACTTATGTGGATCAGTGGATTCCTGTCGTCATTGTTAATAAGCCCGAACTTATGACCAGCTATGATGACGTAACAATGTATGAAATTTCCATGCGCAGGCCTTCTCTTTAGGTGGTGTTGCCTGGGCACTCAAAATTCACCTGACCATAGTAGACTGAGTAACAATGTAACCTTCATTGTTTCAATGTTGGATTTTAACAGTCAGTATTTTTTCGTTTGTTGAAGACAATGAAGATTGGATTGATGGTCAGACTTCTATGGTCAGGTGACTTTTCCGTGTCAGGGCATGTCTTTCTAGTTGGCTTTGGTACAGTGCCGAACTCAACGAGAGACAGGCCAGGGCACACAAAAGTCATGTGACCATCGGGGTCCGGGCAACAATCCATCCTTCATTGTTTCCAACAAACGAAAAAAATACTGATTGTTAAAATCCAAGATGGAGACAATGAAGGATAAATTGTTGCCCGGACCCCGATGATCATGTGACTTTTGGGTGCCCTGGCCTGTCTCTCGTTGGCCTCGGTAGAAATACGATTAACAATGCCTTTTTAATTTGATGTAACCATGTATGAATTTTCAGTGCAGAGGCTTTCTTTTTAGGTGTTGGATACAGGCGTAGCCGACTGGGTAGATTTCCAAGGTTTTTTTGGTGATGTAGTTATCATATAAAAAGCATGTTTCTTGTTTTTTTTAAATAAAGACTAAAAAGAATAAAATAAAAAATTCTAATTAAAAAAGTATGGCAGCTAAATTAAAACGAAAATACTAAATAATAAAATAAACGCGTCACCACATTTTTATCTTTTTTTAAATTAAATTTTTTACTTTTTACTGCACTTCGTAAGGTGAAAGTGTGTCCTGAGAAAGTTTTTATTTTATATTTTTTATTTGATTTTGTTATAAAGAATTAATTTACGTTTGTTTTGCTTATTTTTGTTTTGCTTATTTTTGGTTGAGGCATATTTTTTTTATTTCATCATTATCCATGATCAGAAATCCATTCTTGGATGCAGATTTCCTCCAAAGGTTTCCGTACTTTGTCATAGGATTTGCTTTTCCAATTGATGCCCGCCATTTTCCATCTGGTATGGGGGCGTCGTCATAGTCTTAACCTTTCGTGGGTAACAGCTGAAGATGACTATAGTCCTCATCTGTTGTTTTGTCTTCTGGTGCGTTTAGCTATCCAATGTCATTTGAGTTGTCGTATCCGCTTTATGAGGTCAATAGTCCATAATTTATATCAAATTATAACTCCATAACTCGCTACAGCGTAACCTGTTTATAACAACGACAGTTTGTAAAAGAATCACAAATCGACAACATAATTTAAAAAAGAAAAAAAAAAGAACTGAAAGATTCAATTTGCGGCATTTTTGTGTATCTTTTTTTTTGAGTCTGAATTGGTTGATTAAAGAGAATAGCGCAAAAATGTAATTGGGATTTAGATTAGGATCTAATTGGTTGCATAAATGGTTGCTATAGACAGGTTTTTAAGTATAAGTTCATATACATAGGGGTTCGAAAATGGTGGCCGCTGGTCGCGTTAGAACAGATTTCCCATGTAAATTTCTGCGGGACCAAACAAAAAGTGCTCATTAAGCTAAGGTGGTCGTTGGAACAAGTTTCACTGTGAAGTATACATTAAAGTATTTTAGTAATTGCCATCCCTTTTAAAGACGTCATCTGTACTCAATTTTTAGATAACCAATCTGACTAATCGTGTTCTGCTTGTCGTACTCGTATATTTTTTTATGTAAAATAATAACTTTATTTAATGTAAAATTCTGTTTTGTAACTATTTTTATGTATGTAAATTTTGTATGGATTGATTTAGTGCTAAATTCCCTTTTTCAAAATGATAAGCCCATAAATATGAATAATAATAATAATAATAAATTATAAGATCGCTTCGATGATCTTAAACGTCTTTCGTGAATTTTACTTTCGTCCGGAAATTTTTTTTATGAAAACCCTTATATCCCAGACTGATCGATAGAGACTGCACATGGCATAAACCCAACAGGTTATAAAGACTTAATCCAATAATGTGTTTCGGAAACGAATCGGTGAGAATAACAAAGTAAGAAGAGCCAAATGTGTAATCGAAAAAGTTGGAAATGATCACGATTTTTGGTCAATTTTCTACGAAGGGTGAGCGTTTTCCCTTCTGTGTTTTGTGATCATTCTCTCCTTCTCCACTATTATCGCGGCCGAAGCCGGTAATTAGATCCTGATTTGAATCCTTGAAAGGTAATCGAGCCGAACTGTTTCTCCAGTGTGCACGAACCAGAGCCGGTAATTGTTGCTCAACAACGCCCGACTAACGGCCGTGGAGACGCACGAAAGCCTCGCCACCTGCCCTGCTGCTCTGCTTATACGAAGCTAACACGACATCAAAAGGATTTCACAAACACACACACATTTGGGCTTCTTCTTTCTAATGTCAGTACGATTAATTTTCGAATTTGGAAGTGCTGTCTGAAAGCACTGGCGCTGTCGTCTACGACGACTTTGTCATGGAAAGCAATTTATTTTCTTCAACGTAGACGCAGCTTCAAAAACACATTTTAAAGAAATTTTTCACAAATAAAATCTTGATATCATAAATCTAGCGGTACAGGTTCTAAATCAATTTATATTTGAATTTTCATTCGAATTATCGATCATATCGCGCGCTGAAACCCTCGTATAAAGTTAACGATTAGCGCTTCTCATTCATAAACCCAAATGGAGTGGATTTAAATTAGATTTTAAGAAGCGTAGGAAGTTATTAATTTGGAGTGAACTTTAAAATTTTACAATGCTTATAGATTCCAGTACTAATAGATACGGCTCAATGTTTAAAGGCAAAAATGACTCCAGCAATCAGAGGAATGATTAAAGTTGACTGAAAACTGCTGATCTTTTTTTAAATACGCAGAAATTTCAGTGTTTCGCGATATTCTTCGAGTGACCGCCAGAGTTCCTTGCTTACACTTTTGCGTTTGCTTTTCAGCGGTTTGTTTTCGCAATGGGCAGTTTCTATAAATGTATGATTAACGAATGAGTTAAAATTAATTTTTATTTAAAATTCTTGATAAATTAACATGCTTTCTGTGCTTCTCAAAGTCCAGCTTAAAAACGTGAATAGGGCCACTAATCGCTTGTTTAGAAATGGTGGTACTACGCATGCCTATCAGCAATAATTCTACTGAAATTCAGGTTTAAAACTGATTTTGAATCTGTCAATTGATGATATTTATAAAATAATGAGATTATCTCTGAACTATGGGTTGCCTGCCTTTTTTTTTTGGTGGTGTCTTTTTATTGATGAGAACAAAATTCTTTCATTGAGAGAGTCGAGCAGTACGCCGCAGACGACGAGGGTCTACAGTGTATGGAAACATTTAGATGTTACCACTTTAAAAAACCGAAATTAAATTGTATGGATGAGCGAGATACATTGTTGAAAAGAGGAAGCCTCATTATGGCTGCGCTTTTAGTTAGATTTTTGACATGAATAATAGTACATCTCTAGGGCCTTTTAAGAATCGTGTTCTCATGCTATTGAATAGAGTGCCGTACTTTTCCACCGCTAGGGCGCATTTCCATACTCTTTATTATAGTTTATGGTTTCCTATCAAGTGTTTGACACATCCATTTACAGGATGACCCAAAAATCCCGCCTAGATGAGGCACAGGCATGTTTTGATGAAGAGCGACGTGTGAGCTGGTGCACTGTCTTATACAGGATCCAAATTTGGTTTCTCAAGCAGCTTGTGCACAAGCTTAGTCCATAGTGAAACGTGGCAAATGGCAGTTTGTTTCAATTCACGCTGCTGGATGCGCTCAGGAGCTCTCTGTTCTGGCTGGCGCGATATTTAAAAAGTTTATTTTTTAAGGTTGCTATTTTGAACGAATTTTGAATGGGTCATGCTTAGTGTAAACAGTTACAGTTAATTATTGGTTGATATGAAAGAAACAGTAAAGATGAACATTCAAAAGCGTTATGTGAACCATTTGTCTACGCTCTCTCTCTCTCTCTCTCTCTCTCTCTCTCTCTCTTTGTCTAATGAAAGGCTTCGCGTTAGCTTCTAGAATTGGTAACCCGGATAGCGCAATAGGCCGAACTTCCAACTTCAGAATGGAAGGCTCTTTTGTCTTCCTCTTTCTTTTGTTTTATTATTAATGTAGTTTGCAACAAATAAGGAACGTTTGATCTATTTTTTCCCCTCCTCTTTTTAACCGATGTCTCGAGATGTAATGTTTTCTTAATGAAGTATATTTGCCAACTCTATTATGTGGAAGGAAAGCGCGCCAGACTGAGAGCGAAAGAAAGTTTTTTCCCTGCCGCTTTCCTCTCACTCTCTCTCTCGCTCTCTTTTCGTCGTTTTTATTTTGTTAATTTACACTTTTTTTCCTTTGAAAACTTGAAAGCCGACACCCCCCCGTTTTTCCGATGCGGCTCCGGTGTAGGCGTTGTTCTTGCGCGGCTTCGTTTTAATTCGCTGATGTTGGCGGCGACGAGAGTGAGGTTTCCCGGAGCGTAATCCTGCGGTGGTATTTACAAATCTATCACCACTGAGGGAGCAGTTTTTCATGAAAAATGGATCGGGAATGATCGTTAGCAAGTCTTCGGGAGCCGTTGTGGGATGAGCCACGACCTTAATGTTTTTGCGACACAGCTGTGTTGGGCCAAGTGTCTAATAGCTGCGCCAGACAAGTTAATGGGGCACAAATCTCCTCGTGGAATTTATTGACTGTGGCAACCAAAAGGGGTTTTAGGGAAAGGGGTGACACCCTCACAGACACACACACACAGACACTCTCTACCCGAACGAAATGAAAACGTGAGCACTCGTAAAAAGCCTGCCTTCTCTCATTTCCCCATAAGAATTTTTTTTCCTGCGCAAGAAAAGTGCAACCCAGGAATTTACCCCCTCGGGCAGCAAACGCTTATTTGACACTCTCTCTTTCAAAGTGAATGACATAAGGTGGCTAGTTTTTTTTTCCTCTTTTTCCCATCTCTAAAGGCCTCAGGACCACCGGTGGTTAAACGCTTTCTAGAAAAGAAATATTATCCTCCTCTTTAATGTAAATTTTTTTGAGTTGTTTTACTCGTTTATCCAATCATTATCTTTTTTTTAATTTCATTATCAAACTCTGATGTTATCTTAAAGCACAAGTATCGCTATACGGTTGCTGTCCTGGAGCTAAGTTTCTGTAATTGCCTTGTCACGCTTTGGTGAATGTTAACAGGTGTCGGAGCTAAAAAGCAAAGAATTACAACGTGGGTATAAAGTTACTGGAATTCGAGGATAATGTTTAGAAAAAAATATTTAAAATATTTAAAACTCTTAGCTTTGCTCTTTTGGGCCTATTCATACCTAAAAGAACTTATTTCATTCAACTTTTTGGTCATTCAGGTGGTCCAAAACTTACCTACCATCACATCACTGTGCGTGTAGCTCTCTAAACGATTACCAAATAAAATCACGATCCTCTTCTTCTATCCAAAAAATCGTAGATCTTGATTGGTGGATACAAATAATATACGAACTAAAGTCAAAAGTTGATATGTTCTTGCGTTTTCACCACGATATTAAGATTACGTTTAGCCATACATGTGCTTTAAAACAGGTCTCCCAACCAAGATTAAACGTCACTTTCTCAGCTTTAAGTATATTGTATTGGACCTCCTTTGGCCTGAATTATATATATCATGTATGCGGGTTGGCATATAGTCAATAAGGCGTTGAAGCACCTGATCAGTGATAGACCAGGCGTTCACCTGAAATGCCCTTAGTTCTCCCAGATTTGGTGATGGAACTTGCTGTCGGAAGATGTCCCACTGGTGAACTAACCATGCGCATTTCCGCTCTTGAAGAGCCGTCACATGCAGGATTAAAATGAATTATTCCAAGATGGATTGGGTGGTAACATTGTTCAAGATAGCCCACGGAATGCACCGGACTTTCGAAGAATATCAGAGAACCAGTTCCATAAGAGTAGAAGAAATTTCATAACATGGTATCATCACCACCAGAAAAAACTTGGGTTGTCATGAAAAGGCGTGCTGGAACCATTGCCCCTACTACCTACCGTACCAAATAATATAAAGACTGGATACAAAAATGAGCCCCTCCCCTCTTTTATTTTCGTAACCGAAGCAGATATGACAATTTTGATGAATCCAATGAATAGGAAGTTGTGGGTGACCTATCCCATGGTGCACTTTTCATCATCCTAAATATGCAAATTAGGACACATTCAAATCCTATCTTAAAAACCGTCACAGATAGACGAAAAATTCCAATTGAAGACTTGTTCAGCATGGAATTCCGAACAGAACAAAAAAAAATTCCAAAATCCGATGAATGGATTACCAACATGAAAGTACATGTAGAATTTATTAGTTACCTCCCTATGCACTTCATAAAGACATTTGAATGTTCAATATGCAAATCAAGAAATTACCAAAAATTACCATAATAACATTCACTTTCATGAGGAAAAGCAAATAAAAGGCATGCGTCAGCATACAAAGACAGAACAATTCCAGGATGGCAAGCTATACTGTTCCTGAAATGGTCAACATGATTGTAATAGGATTTGAATGTATCCTAATTTGCATATTTGAGATGATGAAAAGTGAACCATGGGATAGGTCACCCACAACTTCCTATTCATTGGATTCATCAAAATTGGCATATCTGCTTCGGTTACGAAAATAAAAGGGGGGCTCATTTTTGTATCCACCCTGTATTTCGTGATTCGTCAGGCAATATAATCTTACCGTCCAGTCGGATGTTCCAGACGTACTTTTCTATTATTTGCAGAAATCAGGGATTTTCGTACAGGTTTGCGACTGGATCCGCTTTATTTCCCGGCGCATGGTTCTGTTAGATATGGGTCGTGAACAGCCTTGGTTAAAATTAGTGATTATCCTGTTTCTTCATACAAGGACTTACTCTTAATTGATGCTGAAATAAAGAAACCAAAAGTGAACAGTAAAACTAATAGTCTAACTTTATTATCGTCTATCTTATTAATTTGTGATAATGAGGAAGACCTCTTGGATTAGTCGTGCTTCTTGACTACCTCAGTGTATTTCATTTGATATTTAGTTCGGAAGGGTGAGTCTAGTGAAAGCACTGCTTCTATCCCACCTGAACAAATGTACAGTTCACTGATTGTCGAGTTTTCCCTATGTAGGCTATTGCCTCCGATGATGGCATAATGTGTCAGGCTAATAGATTAGTTTTACCGTTCACTTTTAGTTGCTTTATTTCAGCATCAATTACAGTGTACTAGTCAACCATGGACATTACTCATAATTGACTGTCTTTAACCCTGTTAGACAAACGGTCATTTCTCCAACGATTGAATACGCTAGATATCGCACCTTTCGAGAATCCAATCGTTGTTTCAATCGTGGCTCCAACTAGACGAGTGCCAACAATAAGTCTCTTTTCGAAGTTAGTTAGGTCCTTTTTTCGCCCATGCTGAGCAAATTCTATGATTTAACTTACCCAACTCCTTCTTAAAACAAATTTAGGTGTGGGAAATGATTCATTTGGGAAAAAGGTCGAGGAAATG
This sequence comes from Rhysida immarginata, assembly GCA_023313115.1. Taxonomy (NCBI): domain Eukaryota; kingdom Metazoa; phylum Arthropoda; class Chilopoda; order Scolopendromorpha; family Scolopendridae; genus Rhysida; species Rhysida immarginata. The sequence continues at coordinate 160,689 of JAHWFO010093614.1, forward strand.
TTGAGGTGAAGCGATCGGCGAGAATGCAAAGAACGAGAGCAAAGTAAACAAATGAATGCGCTTTTACACAAGTTTCTAATTCATATGCCTGTCTGTGCGTAATTGTAGTGGTTTCCCAAAGCCTCCTCAAAAACAGAAATTCAATGGACAAGTCCAGGAAAAGCAAAGAAAGAAACTTAATTAATCAGTGCAATAAAATATCATGAATGTTGTTTCAAGAATAACAAAAGCTTGTTGAAATGTTTTTTATAATATAGAAATAAATTATTTAAAAAGTGGGAAATGTTTTTCTTTACCTCTCTAAGTAATAAATAATAAGAAGGACACATTTACACCGGATACATCTGCTGGTCTCTAATAATAAAGCATTCTCTATAGAGTAACAGGCTTGTTTTTTAAAGGTGTTTTAACGGAATAAGTTTTCTTGGAAAATTTAAATATTTAATCAAATGATATTTTAAAGGGAATTTGTAATAAAAAGGATTTTTTTTCTTTTTTAATAAAAGTAAATTTTTTTAAAACTCTTAAAAGCATCTTGCGAGCTGTCACTTAACCTTAAAAGGAGGAAGCAAACATCCTTAGGGAAAGGTTCATTCGAAACAAAAGTTCACCAAAAACCTGTCTCTCTGTGAATTATTGTTCTTCAGATTCGCATCAGTTAGTTGGAAAAAGATTTTTTTTTTAATCTTAAGATTATAAATCAATCGTATATATTTTTTTTTCCGATGGCACCAATTTCCGGATTCTCTTTGTGTCGTTCAACCTTATATAGTCAAGGAACATAAGAAAAGGAAATAATGAATTGAAATTTTTTTTATTATTTTAGAATCTTTGTCTTTTTTTTTTGCTTCGATGCTTTAAGAAAACGATTGGATAAAATCAATAAGAAAATATTTTTGTAGAAAACATATCAGTGTCTAACTTATTTCTAATAACCAGAATCGAAATAACAATAAATCCCAGTGACATATTTTACTATTTGATATAAAATAAATAGTCTTAAGCTCATAATGTAGAAGTCTCATAGTAGTGATTAAGAATTATAACCTAGTTCTTCTCGTTCATTGTTTTTGAAGGGGTAAATAAAGGCTGCTAAGTTGATAGAATATTTTAAATTGAGTTGGTTGGAATTGTCTCTTAAGATCTGAACTAAACAGTTGAGTATTTTCTTCCAGTGTCATAGTGAAGGTTCTATTTTGATCAGGATTATTGAAGGTGTCTAAGAGATTTTCTGGTTTCTTGCTGGTAAGTTGAAGGGTGTTAAAATATCGTCTGCATACATGTGGTGCGAGGCGATTCTGTGAGGAAGTTGTCGTTTTGGGTCTTTTCTAGTTCTTGTAGGTCAGAATTCTATTACAACATCAACCCGTTTGGTTCTTTATACAGGGTTTATCAAAAAGACGTTTACAAACATCAAGAGTGGATTCCTCACACAAAATAAGAAACATAGTCCACTGATATACAGGGTGATTACAAAAGAACTTCACACTTTTAAAAATTTATTACATCAAAGCTATTCAGAATATAGACACACCACATACGGATTCTTAAAGAAAAACTCTTGAAGTTTAGTGTGACACAGTTAAAGATGTTCAGTATGCCCCCCTGTCGTGACACGGCATACATCAATGCGGTAGTCGAATTCGTCCCAAACCCGCATTAACATGTCTCCATCAGTCCCACGTATCGCTACTGTAATGCGTTCTTTCAGCTCGTCTAGGTCACGAGAAAGGGGTAGTGTGAGGTCGGGGCTCCGCAGTGGCCACTTTGCAAGTTCCAGGTTATTGTTTGCTCGACCAATCCACCGCTGTGGGAGAGTGGCATCAAGAAATTCCCGCACCTCTGTCTTCCAGTGTGGAGGTGCCCATCCTGCTGAAAGATAAAATCGTCACTGTCTTCATGCAATTGTGCCATTAACCAATTAACCAGCATGTCCAGATACGTGTCCCCTCGTACGGTCGACAGGGGGGCATATTGAACATCTTTAACTGTGTCACAATAAACTTCAAGAGTTTTTCTTTAAGAATCCGTATGTGGTGTGTCTATATTCTGAATAGCTTTGATGTAATAAATTTTTAAAAGTGTGAAGTTCTTTTGTAATCACCCTGTACATTAAGATCACCTCCAACTCAGAGTAATGAGCTCTTCCTGAGACAAATGTACGGCGCAAATACAGCTCATACCACTCTGAACTGAGTTTTTTTTAATGTAGGCTGTTCGGCTGCAGCATGAGAAAAGCAACAAATTTATCAGACATCGACAAAGGACAAATCGTGAGGGCCAGGAGACTCGGAATCTCGATCTCGGAAATGGCGTATTTTGTGAGCTGTTCCCGTGCAGTCATTGTGAGTACTTATCAAAAGTGGTGTATGGATGGAGAAACGACGAGTCCCCGTACTGGCGTTTGCCATCTACGGTACATTGATTCCAGAGGGGAATGAAGACTAGTACGCATTGTTCGCTGTGAACGAAGGGCTATAGTGTCCCAAATCATCAGCAGCTACAACAGTGATGGTCCAGAAAATGAGTCTCAGAGCACAGTTCAGCATAGCGTTATGTGTAGGTCCTGAGTAGCAATTGGGATATAGAAGACTGAAGAAAATTGCCTGGTCCAGCGAGTCACGTTTTCTGATCCGTCACGTGGACGGTCGAGTGCGGATACGCTGATATCCAACAGAATCTGATAACCGCTGAAGTTAAAACGACCTCGCTATGTATGAGAACTGGAGGACCAGCTGATAAGCGTCATGTATCAGATACCTCAGACTAGCAAACCGCGGGAGGTCAGAAACTGTGTACAAAAGCCTAATACACAAAATAAGAGTAACGCACAAATCCACATAAAGAGTTCAACGAAAGCTCGAATGTACATTTCGCTGACAACGTCAGCTTCTTCAGCGAGATCCTCGGACTACCGATTTATTGTGAAACATGGTTAAACCCCTTTCAGTTAACTCATAAATGTACAGAGATGATAAATGTAAAGAAGTCTCCATGGTAACACAGCGCCATCTGGTTAGTTACCAACTTCGGTTGATGGATTGTATCTAAGGATTTCGGACATAAGTTTTTTGTTTTGGTGTGAGGAAGCCGCCCTCAAAGTTTGTAAATGTATTTTTGATACACCCTGTAGAGTAAATATTTATTTAAAGCAAAGTGCAAATTACTTTATATCTTCCAGTAACATCAAACATTTATTTTACTATATAAAATATCAACTATTAAGTTGCGGAAGAAAGGAGCTCTTATTGGTTTTACAATGTCCGTCTGTTCCATTCATATTACATTTTTTGACGTAGAAGGTTGAAATTCGGAATGTACCTTACCATAAGGCATGTTTTGCGTCAGTATTTAGTTTGGTTTCGAATGGCCCACTAGGGTTTGATTTAGGTCTATATGGTGCATTGATATGTGGAAGAGTAAAATTCGGTATGCAGATTCCTCTTACATTACTATGAAGTTTAAGCCAAATTGTCCTAGCCGGTGTTGTCACGTTGTCTTTAGAAACTATTAACGGTTTCACATGGCAATACAGAGGGTTGTTAGGTATCTATGGTAAGAAGTTACAGAGGTCCAGAAAAGGTGGAAAATAGGTGCCACCATCGAGTGTATTCAACCTAGTAGCCATTATGGCAGTTTCCACTGCAGGAGGACTGGAACGCGAAAACATCAGGATCAATTCGTTACCACTCCTGGTGACACCTTTTCCCTCCACTTTTCACGCTCGTCTCTTTCCGATGGCCCGTTTAAGTAGACCAAAGCCACAAAAATCCATGGGCGTTGTGTCAAGCGACTTGACGGGTATGTCGCTGAATGGAATGGAGCGGATTCCGGTATCTTCTTGCATGTGTTCCAGGAACAGGCCAGTTGACGTGGCCATACCATGTTTACCACTGTACCGTACAAACAGGAGATGTCTTGGGCAAATATGGGGGTTAAAACGTTAATCTGATAGTACATACTATTGACTTTGGCCTTTGACTCAACTCTGTGTAAACTTGCCGTTGTAGCTGTATCCCGCCACGATCATGAAACGTTTTGAAAACGTTTCCTTGAATTCACGGTACCATTTTCTGAAGGCCTTAGAACCCTTGGGCAGTAAAACTGGCTTGGCTTTTGCTGTAGTGCTTAAATAAACATGCGCCTCATCTAGTGTGACCTCGTGTTTCCACTTTTCATCCGCCAGTATCGTTTACAGTTTACGGCAATTGGTCCGTCGCTCTTGAATATGGCGCGGCAACAACTGATGAACTTATGTCGCTTCCCCAGTTGTAAATCATGGTTGATAATTGTGTTTATCATGTACTCAGAAGTACCTAAGTTTTGTACAATGGCCCGTTGTGTTGGTGGGTTACATCCGGTGATGAGAGCCCGAACTTTCCGGACGACATCAGGAGTAGATCCGGGCTAGTGAATGGTCTCGGATTGGCCTACTCTTTACTCTAAGCAATGGGAGGCATCTGGTTTTGTCAATGTTATTTAGTACTCTTGATGCTCTTTCTTGGAAAGTAAGAAGCCTCGCTTCTTGCATGCTTTCAGAATGATGAGAAATGAAAGAAGGTAGAAGTCTTTTACATTTTCTAAATACTATTTTCAAGAATATCAATTTTTTGAATAAAAAAAATGCGGGTTAAAAATTGGGATAAAAGGTAGCGAGATATTTTTTTTCCACTTTTTTTGCCTTTTCTTTATCTGCCATTTTACCTTCACTTTTAAAGCCTTTTAACGGGACCAGTTTCCATAAATCAGGGCTTCCGCTGCTTTCGTATACCAATCTCGGGTGGAATAATTTCTTATTAAATAACGAGGTTTGAAGTTTTTAAAAAATATTAAATCATATAAAACTTCAGTTTGTATGTTGCTATTCTGAGTATTGTAATTGGCCAATGTTTTGTTCTTTAATTAAAATTTTTAAAAATAAGCTTCCGTCTTTTGTGTATTTTATTTGCGTTTCTATTTCGAAGTATGTTCATTTTGTGTTTTTAAAAATAATTTATGTGATTTAAAAAAAACCCTCCCTTCCATTTGAGTCGTTCAGCTTCAAGTGGGCACTGCATAATTTACTCTAGTATTTTTCGGAAGTTCTATAAATTTCCAGATAACAAAACTTATTAAAATTGAAATTTAATTATTTTCCCATTGATTAGCGAGCAAGCATTATGTTGCATTATAGGGTCATAGCTTTGTGCAGTTCACTGAATACATAATTCATAGCAGTTTTCCGATAATTGACTTCGATTCGCCGATATTTAAAGCTGTATAGCAAATTTTCGCGGAATGTGAAGGGGGGGATATTTAACTAAAAAAATTATTTTTGAAGAGGTTTTTAGTTAAGGAATTTTGATTTTTGTTAAGTGGAGGGGTTATTTTGTGGGGTGCTTTTTATTTTTATATTTTTTTTTAAAAAAAAGGGGGATTGACGAATGAAGATGGATTTTTTTTTAATATTTTTTTTTTAAATTTTTGACTTAAGCCGTTTTTAGTTCGGTGATGTTTATTTTGTGAACCTATAAAAATTTAATTTTTTTTATTCCAAAATAGTCTCTTAAACGAGAATTTCGGTTAATGAATGTCGATAGGATTAACGCCGAAGAGAAGGACGATTTTTCTACGTTGACGTGATTTAATATTCGACACGTTTCGTTTTCGACGGCAGGTTTCAAACTTTGCCATTGTTTGCGTTTTTGGGACGGGAAAGGCTTTAACCTTTTCAATTAAATAATTGATTAATCGAATTTAGGTATTTATGATATTATGCGCTTTGCAACGGCGGGATGATTAGAAAAGAAGCCGATGCGAAAGTCTACACGGAAGCTTGGGGAAAAATGGAGGAAGGTTCGCTTAATGTACATTAGTGGTGGTGGGGAGTAGTTTTGGAGTCTAAAAATCCAGTAGGGAAATTTAATTAGCCTTTCTACAACAGGGTTCTCAGTTTGGAGAAGGATTTCATAATTAGAGAATGAAATTTTCGTAACCCCCCTCCCGCCCAACCCCGTTTGACATTCTGTTTGTTGTTGAAAAATTTAGGACACGTTTAACTGAAAAATTGATGGGTTGTTGATTCATTTATAAAATGGTGCGGAAATAATTAAGCTAACGAGATTAATGGTTTTGAAAAAGTAAAATTTCGCGTGTAATGAGTTCCCAGCGGTTTTTTTTTATTTTTTATTTGAACTTTTCGCGTACCTCGCCTTTTAAACAGTTTATCATTTATCACAATGGCGCCCGCCTAGCTATATGCGTAAGGAAATGGAATGAAAGAAGCACTGAAGGAAATTTACGTAATCATTTTATGCACTGGAATGTTAGACGAGTAAGCTGTGGTAATTGCATTAGTTTAGTATTACATAAAGATTCCTATATTCAAGAAACGCGTGGTCTAAGGTTGAGAGGAAGCTAAAAGGTTGAACTGGAAGAGTAGGGGAACTCTGAGCATAGGTTTCCTTATATACGGTGAGCAAAGTTTCTGGACATTCCTCCAAAACATGTTGACATGTCTATAATGTCTAAGGAAATTCAAATGATAATATGCCTTACTGGTCTCATTTGTCATCCTCAGTCTAATCGATGTTGTAGCTGCTGTAGGCCTACGATTGATTAGGCCTTACAAGATTTCGTTAGACTGTGTTGATAAACATAGTTGAGTCCATGACGTTTACCATTGTTGCCCCGCCCCAGTCGTCAGTTGATTGTTGCCAAGAGGAAATCATATCCTAATGATGAAAATCCTGTCCACTCCGTTTTCAGATGTTGTCTAAGTTCCATAGCGGAACAAGCAAAAAAAAATCAAGAAAATAAAGCAACCGTAAGCGATATGAATTAAGTTTTTATAACGTAACTCTTATACAAAATAGTTTGAAATAAAAAAGATTTTGCCATATTAGAAAATTTGATGAATGAATTTCATTGGATTCCCTAAATTAGATGAAATAAAATCTTTTTTAAAAAATTATTCGGGCCTATAAAAATTTTTTTATTCTTGCCATTATTAATAGAAAATTGCAGACATACCTTTTTTTGCAGTCAGATAAAATGCGATGAAGAAAATCGTAAAAGGAGCTTTGGATAACAAACTATCGTTAACAATGCTCAGTAGCAAAACATTGCCTAAATAGATCCAGAAAAGAGAAAGAGCTAGCTGAACGCTTGGCGCGCTGCTGTCGTTATCAAGTTTTATGACGTCGATCTGGCAGCAGCTACAACAATGAAACCGACGCGGAATGGACAGACTTTTCATCATTAGGCTATGTAGAAATCTCATGAGGCAACGTATGAATGACAAAGATCTTCGAGTGGTAATACTCGTGACGGCATGCAATCGGAAGTTTTCAGCTGAAACATTGCTATAGGGTTCCGAAATGCAATTTCCGATGTTGCCACGCAATCACCAGTCACCAAGAACAGAGGATTCCAGGGTATAAGGCCGTGCGGTTGCTCATAAGCCCTACGCAAGCAGAATCAATGTGAAGAGACTTTTAGAATGGTTTTCAGTTTTCCGAAACTAGACAATGGAACAATGGGAACATGTTTTAAGGAGCAACAAATCTCAGTACATACTCTATTAAACGTATGACCGAGTTCCGATTCGGCGAAAGCGTGATGGGTCATTACATTCATGGGTTGAATTTGGACAACTTGTTCCAGTAGCAGTGACTATGAACTGTGCTAAATTTACCTTGATATTTTGAAAAATTCGGTATTGCCTAAATTGTTTCCAATCATTTTGCATTGGATCATTCCTGTACCAACATGACAATGCTCCTTGCCAGAAAGCAGGATGTGCAGGCAAGGCTTTGGGAAGATGGGGTTGAAGAAATTGACTGGTCTGCACAAAGCATCGAATTATATTCCAGACCCAATTGGAAACTGAAATATGTATCGAGATCTTCGCCTTATAAAATATGTCTGTATATCCAAGGTACATCATTCTAAAGGTCGCTTCGCGTTGGTTAAGAGCAGCTGCACGGCTACGGAAATCTAGGGTCCCAGTTTTAACATTCTTCAGGAAGAAGTGAAGAAAACTCTTGTATCTCTCTACCAAAATCTAGTGGACAAGACTTTCTTGTGAAACAATGGTTGCCATATAAAAGTACGGGTGTCCAGAAACTTTTATTCACATAGAGGGTTCTTTAGAGTATGGTATGAAGGTAAAAATTAGGATATAGCTGCACATGCCTTATGAAACACATGATAAGCGGCTTTACCGTACCAAGCTTCAAAGCAAACCTAAAGTAGAGGAAATGATAAATCATGTACGTCTATGTTTTCAGAAGAATATAAGGTTCACATTTTATTTGATCCGAAAAACGCTAACCCAAAGTAGCTATTTTACGAGCGGTTATGTCATGCCACACCTAGAATGAGGTCGAAAAATGTTTAACGAAGCCAACTCTAAAGTTCATATTTTGGAAAGGTAAGAGTGTAATTGCCCATTAGTGAGTGCAGCTTGCGATGGATGGTGTGCCAGTTGGGTTTTGACACGAATATTTCCCTGTTCGTCTAAGGAAATGAATTCGAGGAGCTCCGGCGATATTCTTTCTCGTTGTCGTCGTTCGAACTTTTTCTTTCCCTTCCTTCACATACACACACACATACCCCTCATCCCCAATTGCTAATTCATGAGATTGCCGTTAGGAGACTCGGCTTGCCGAAAATCCTTTTTCCGTTCCTTTAATTGTTCTCGAAGGGAAGAGAGCTCCTTGGTATCTATTATGCCGCCCTCACAGTTCGCTGACGAAACATGACTCTATTAATTTGTCTCTATTTATTATCTGTGTCGCTCTTTTTTTTGTACCCCCCTACTTCTTTATCCCTCGACTTTCCTTCCTAGTTTCAAACGAGCGTGATGGGGATTAAGAATAAATGTATCTCGCACACTGATTGAAAAAAAACAGGTTAATTTTACAGGGGTTGTCATTAATTTTAACCCAGCTTCCTTCCTCTCCTTGAGCCGAAAGTGGGCGCAATTGGAAGTAACAAATTGCAGGTTGGTTGGAGTGAGTCGTGGCAGCAGATGGGAAGTGTATAAGGTTGGATGGAAGTTTATTTATTTTGTCACGATCAAGGAATGGGTTCACCAACGTTTCAAGTGTGAAAAGGAGAAAAGTTGCCGTGAGACAGGAAGTGGGAAATGTCTGCGCATACAGGATGCGCGGTTGACCTTAGACCTCCCAGCAAATTCCGGTTGCGGCAAATTCGGCACAATAGGAGCGGAGAATGGGTGGAAAAATATGTATTAAGTTTGAAATGAAATTAAATTGCCTACCTTCTCTCTCCATTTATTTTTTGAGAGTGAACGGTAATTGCGGAAATCGAAAGTGCCGGCCATAATTTGCTTAATTCCGGATGTGTGTTGCCAAGACCCCAAACAATCGACTGCTAATTGGGTTTTTGTAACGGGAGTCGAGTAATTTTTTTTGTTGCTGTTGAATTGCTTGACTTTGCTTGACTAAAATTATGCTGTTCTCATGCCCCCCCCCCCCCCACAAACACAAAATACTGCTATTTTGCATTCCTTCATCTGAACACCGAGCAAATTGAAGGGAATTTCATTGTTGTAAATGGAATTTTTTAATTTTTATTTTTAACTAGTACACTCCCCACTCGCTCCATGAAGCATAGCGGAACTTAATTTAAATTGAATTGTAAATCTATAATAATTCAATCACGATAGAATTTAAAGCTAGAAATATAAACGCGAATGCCAAAAAAATTACTTTATCAAATTTTATTTTGAACATCATGTAATAAGATAAACATTAAACATTGATCAACAAAAAATTCTTTCTTCACAAATTTTTTTCCAGAAATTGACCATCTTCTAAAGGTTTATCGGCCTCTCCCGATAATTGATAAATATCTTTGTTCTTCCATCTCCTTGATCGTAACGTTGGAATTAGCCCTAACATTAATTTGCTATCAAGAGTTGAAAAAAGGTTTTCTTGTTTTGTAAAATTTTTTGTGTTTTCAACGATCAACGCGATTGTTGAAGCCGAGCTGAAGTATTTTCCCATAAGAAAATTGCTAAACAATATAGTTGATTGAAAACAATCAAATACAACGTTCTACGGAGAAATAGACAGAGAAACTTTTGAAACTATGTACAGTATATGATTGCTTTAAAGAAAGATTTTTAAAAATCTCCATCAGAGGTTGGCGATATCTCCTCAAGAAAAAGATAAAGAAATTTAAAAAAAATAAAGCCTTAATACGGTAATAAGGGCCATTTTAGTAATTACTTTCTCAACTGAGTCTTCTCAATTGTTGAGATAAAGAATACTTTGGTTCTAACAATAATAATGTATTATTGTTAAAAACTCATTTGAGAAAGTAATTATTCGCGAATTTAAATGCTTACAAAATGGTGGATGTAATGGTGAAGGGCATGCGTTTATCATTGTCAGCGACAGCCTTTATCATTGTTAGTATTAGATCTCGACAATGGATAGAAGCATGCCGTTCACCATTACATCTGCCATTTTGTAGGCAGTTAAATCCGCGAACACTCTGTCCAATAAAGGTTTGGCTGGGCGTATCCAATTAAATTTCCAATTTCAATTGTTAAACATTATTAAGTTTACTTTGCAACATATGTAACAATTGAAATCGGAACTTAGATACGCCCAGTCAAAATTGGATAAGAAAAAATTATATTAAACTGGCCCTAAATGTTATTTATTAACCAAATATAAAACTATGCAAATTAGACTACATCTTAAGACTTAAATAATATACAAATACTAAAAATTCATTAAGCTTAATGATATATAAGAAAAATAAAAAAAACATTAACAATTGGTTGATTTGGCTACAAAAAAATTATAAATTCTAAAAATTTCTGTAAAACTTATGTAAATGTGTATGCCAAAATCATAGTAATTTTTATAAACCTATATTAAAAAAATAGCCCCATAAAAACCTATACAAAACATATTTCTTTAAGACTCGAATTCAGCTTTAAATTTTTAAAGAAATATATTTTATATAGTTTTAATGGAGCTATATTTTGATATACAGCGTGATTCAGTCAATTTCTGACCCATTAATGTTTACAAACTTAGCATTTCAGTATGATATTTTAGGCAGTGCGGAGTTTTTATTCCCGTGGAAAAGCCTTGATGTTATGCTCAATGTGGCCACCACGAACGTTTTGAACTGCTCGCAGCCGAATAGTGAAGTTTTTCCTAACTCTATCCAGGATTTCTGCATCCACAAGGGTGCAGCAGTCGACGATGCTTTGTCGCAGCTGGTCTAGGGTTCTTGGTGCTGTAGGGAACACACTGTCTTTAAGGAACCCCCAGAGATAAAAATCACATGGGTTTAGGTCAGGACTCGTAGGCGAACAGATTTTTTGGTAGGGGAATCGACCAACCTTGTGCGAACATTTTCGACAACTTCGGCCGTTCGAACACGAGCTTCGCTCCCGCCTTTTTTCTTGCCTTTAACACATCCAGTGGCACGAATTTGCTTGACAAAATCCATGATTGCTTGCCTGCCTTGTGCGTCTCGACACTTATACTCCTTCCGGAACTTTCTTTCACGGTTACAGGTGATTTTGTCTCGAAATACCATTCGACAATCTTGCATTTCTGCTCTGTTGATAAAGCGGGCGCCATTTTTCAACAATACGATTTTCATGCGCCGTTGCAACAATACAAACTCCAACTATTTAGAAATTCGATATGGCGCTCATATTCTTTCAGTTGTTTATCCCTAATGCACGTCATTCGAGTGAAATGGTCAGAAATTGACTGAATCACCTGGTAGTTTTTAAAAATTATTATATTTGTAATATATGCAGCTGAAAGTCGGCATCTTAAAAGTAACATACTTTGAGATGATTTCTAACTAGACTTTAAAAAAAATCACTTGTTTTTTCCTAGAAAATGAGTGCTTGCAGAATTCTGAGCTGAATTTGGTAATTTAAGTAGGCATTACTTCTAGGAAGATGAGCAAAAACAACAAGAAACTTTGCTGAAGCATAAATAATATTAATTGTAAAAAAAACGGAAAACAAAAACTTGAAAATGTTAACAAATGTCACTACTATATTCCGTCCAACGAAAGCTTAACTGGGCGTTTCCAGTTAAACTTCCGATTTCAATTGGTAGATATTGTTGTAAATCAGAATTAACAATGTCTAACAGTTGAAATTGGAAATTTAATTGGATACGCCCAGTTCATCTTTCGTTGGATTGAGCATAATCAGTACGCTCAGTCCATAAGCTAAACGTTTTCGAGGCCATCATTACATTCTTTTCAGAGTGAAGCAAAAAATACAGTCACTTTTAAAAAGCTTAGAAACTAAAAACGAAAATGCCTAATTAAAAAATCTGTTGTGGGCACCAACGTACTTCCTTGTACGAAACATTATTGAATGCTTTTAATGAGAAATATTTCTCATTATTATTCTTGAGACACGAATTTCCGTCTCTCTCTTTGTTGGCTAAAAACTCCAAATGTTGAAACAAATTTTGGCAGCCGTTTTTGAAATTCAAATGAAGTTCTTCAAATATAGTTCTTCAATTAAAGCACTTCAAAATCTGACGTCAGAAACTACTCCACGCAATCAAAATTTCAATGAAAGGAAATCTCTTGTGGAAACTGCAAATACACATGTTTGGTCTAGCCGATTGCAATCAAAATGGGAGGTGCACAGCTAAATGTTACAACAGTCCTAAATACAAAATTTCAACAGTCTACGCCTTATCGTTTTTGAGAGATGCGAGATACACACACACGTACAAATTCATTTAAGTGATTAATGTTTGGCCTCTTTGCAAAACATTAAACCAGTGAAATTAATCAGTTCAAACAAGAAGTCGAGTTCGAATTGCATTAATCTTACTGGTTCAAAGCCGATTAATTTTAGTGGCTTGATGTATTGCAAAGACGCCGAACATCATTTCACTTATGTGAAAACGCTTTTGGAATAGGGTCTACGTACACAAATATGTACGTACAGACGTCACGACGAAACACGTAAAAATGGATTCAGGGATGGTCAAAATGTATATTTCCGTTGAAATCTGAAAACCGAAATCTTTCGTACAAAGAAGTAAAAATTGAGCTCAGTTTAAATGTCGTTTTGGCTAGGTCATTGCTATCTTTTTTTAATCAGAAACTCTTCTTTTATGAGATGTTTCTATAGGTTTTTACTCTATTTAACATTTGAAAAGACAGTGTAACTTATCTCCATCAGAGGTATTTCGTAAAATTTGAAAACAGTCTTATCTAAATCTTAACAATAAATCACGGTGTATGTGGTCTATTCTTTTATATCAGAAACTGCTCATAGGAGGACTGGCATTGAGCGAACAAAAGATTACGAAGGTCAAAGATAATACTGTATGCCTTGCCGAAGCAATATTACTGATCAACTGCTCAAAGGAGATACACGTTAACTTACGGTAAACAGCCACTAGATACTAATTAGATCGATTAATGCCTAGATGAAAACATTTTTGGGGACTTTTTGAACCGTATGCGGATGCTCAGAGAATGCTTCTTGCCTGATTGTGAAATTCGTTGGAGAGGTGTCATTTTCATAGTGTGGATTGGACCAACTTGTTCGAGTGGTATAGCATTTTGGGTAGTAGTGTGGCAACATATGGACTAGACTACATCTCCAAGCATGAAAATGTTCTTTGTCAAAAAAGTAAAGAAATTTTCTGAATTTATCTACGACAGATCTGGTGGAAAAGTCTTCCTCGGAATATAGAGGCCCTAATAAAAGTCAAGGGAGATTCAAGACTATAGCGTTTTCGTGAAATTACGGCTCTGTATAATAGTAAAGGTATCCGAAAACTTTTGATCAGAATGTGTATTCTGAGAGGACCTGGGCGTTTATTTCAGTGAATAATGAAATTATAAGGAAAACATTTACTCAGTCTTACTCGAATTAGATGTCGCGAATCAAATGGGCATCTTAATTTAGAACAAACAAGAATTTGTAAATGAAAATTAATTTCAACTCGTTCCTGAGTGACCCTTGAGAAGCTGTCCATTGAGAATAGAAACCGCTCAATGGTAAAAGCTAAAATGGCAGAAGAGAAGTCTGGCGGTCACTTGAAGAGCTATTTAGGAAATCAAGGGAAATTCTGAGTATTCTTGACTGCGTGTTTGAAATTAACGTCTAAAATTGTGTAAAATTAGTGAAAATGTCTAAGTCAAATGAAATTCTCACATGTAAAGCAACGTAATCTTCTCTACTTTGCGATTCAAAAGTCACTGAACCTAAGCTGTGTTTAAACTCAGTTATAGGCTTAACAGTGTCAACTCAGGAATGGAGCTGTTTACTGGTGTTTACTATGTCAGGCTTTTCCCTTAGTATTTTCAACGTTCTTTGAGGTAGAAGTTTGAAATTTTGTACGCAGATTGATATGTGCATGCTCTAGGTAACTATTTGGTTTAATTTAGATGGTTGGTTGGTTGGTTTATTAGAAATTTTGGCGTCGACTACTAAGGTCATTTTGCGCCTTTTACACAAATTATATCTGTACGCAGCCCGGGACAAACACAAACATCCATGCCCGCGGCGGGATTCGAACGCACGACCATATGAACTCGAGAACTAGAAAGCCCTTTCGGCCACCTGGCCGGCTAGTTTGGATGGGTCCACTGGGATCGGAGTTAAAGGGGTCCATATAGTCGAGATCGCAAATAAATATGTAAAAGGGTGAAATTCGATATGCAGATTCCTCTAGGCAAGATCTACATTATTATGAAGCTTGGGCGGGATTGTCCCAGCGAGTCGGGTAGTGATCCCTTGGTCTTAACATTTTTAAAATGCACCATATGGCATGTGATATGTCATTCGATTGGAAATGATGAGAAATGAAAAAAGATGCTCTTTTACGTTTTTTTAACACGTTTGAGAATTATAATTTTTTTGACAAAAATAGTTAGAAATGGGGATAACAGGGATAAAATATCGATAAAGAAAATAACTCCTAGTTTTACCCTTACATTTTATCCCTCACCTTCTAAGGAGACCAATTTGCTTGTACCAATTTGCTATTTTCCTATACCGTCCTTGAGGGATTAAATTATTATCTTCAACTAAAAATGTATCGGTTAAAAAAAGAATGTGGCGCTTTGAGATGTGAATAGTAGGGTTGGTAATTTTTATTGAATTGGCATTTAGGAAAATTCAGCCAGTTTTGTTTGTCTATATCTGGGTAATCAATTTTTTTAATTACTTCATATGAGAATCTCGATAGTGGAATAGCTAGTTCTTTTGTTTTAGGTTGAAGAGTTTGCTGGTCTATTTACAGATGAGGCCTGAAATTGAGATTGTTGGCGAAACCCAAGTGAAAAGTAATAAAATATCCGGAGGTTTATATTGCTCTATTGAATGTTCGTTGTTGTTGAATAATTCAACTGAAAATTACTCATTCGTCTCCAGTCGACACATTTATTCAGTAATGAAATTGATGCAGTTGGAACATGAGCGTCGATCATATGTATAATTAAATAACTAGATATCGATCGCTTGATGATGATGATGATGATGATGATAATGATGAGAATAATAATAATGATAATAATAATAAAGGAATCGGCAATAAACTGTTTAGGCTTATTTCTGTTGGGTTTGGTTTTTGTGTGGAATTCTACGTTTTTGTGTGATTTATATAAATTTTTTTATAATAAAATGGAGAAATTATTTATGATAGTTCTCAAAAGTTGTTCCCTGCTCATAAATTTGGTGGCACTTTTTTTTTGCATATCAAAAGCGGAGAAGCAGCGCTTGATGCGTTTTTTGTATTTAACCCCGTTTCCACGTTCTTTGTTTTTCCATTTCCGCTTCCTGCCTGCAAAAGAGGGACGACGAAACGACATGGGGGTTTCTTGAATCCAAATCATTTTCCAGGTAAATTAGTTTATGTCTTGCATCCATGAGAGAGAGAGGTAACACGGAAAAGCGCGCGCGCGCCATCTCTGACGTCACGGAGGCTTCATATCACCCCGTTATGGGATAATGGGGAGCTACATATCAGAAGAGGCTTTTTCTCTCTCTCTCTCCTCTCTCTTTAACTCTCCACAATTTGGACGCTGTGTCAACCTTTTTCACCTTCAAGCTGCATCTCATCGCCCTTCCCCTCTAATGTTTGTCTTACTTGTTGAAGCAAATTAGCTGATACGTAATTACCGTGGCCCGGGGTCTCAGATGTGCATTAAAGTGGCCTACCAGAGTGGGGTGGTGCGACCAGTCTAATTGTCGGGGCCTCCGAGTGGGAGTTGGGGGACCTTCAACACGACGGAAGCAGAGGTCGTAAAAATG
This sequence comes from Rhysida immarginata, assembly GCA_023313115.1. Classification (NCBI taxonomy): domain Eukaryota; kingdom Metazoa; phylum Arthropoda; class Chilopoda; order Scolopendromorpha; family Scolopendridae; genus Rhysida; species Rhysida immarginata. The sequence goes on from JAHWFO010093614.1 coordinate 176,974, forward strand.
TTTGGGGGGTAAACCTGGATTGTGTAAGAAAGGTGATTCAGATTGGGATTTATTATTCTCGTGTATGAAAATGGAAATGCTGCGAAAAATGGATGTCGAGATGTTGCGCTCTTTGTCGTTTTCTCTCATTCTGATAACAGCAACAGCCTGAAGGTGTGAGAGGTATGACTGCTACCTCTCTTCGCCCTACATTGTTTTGACGCGCGAGTTTTCTTAATTGATAACATCTAAACTGAAAGATATTGATGTATTTATTGCTCTGAACTGAATTCACAGCATGTTCAGATCGGAAAACTGATAATCAATCAAAAAGCGCCAACGAAATTCGAAGTGATCAGGTTTTTAGATGACCTGCTCAGATATTAAACGAGAATTAGGCAATTAAATAAATCGATTTTTTTATTATTTTATTATTTTAATTTCAACTTTTTGGAAAGGGAATCGTACTATTTATACAGATCCCGAGATCAATCAAGGTGAAATTCTGCAATACGAATTTCTAAATATCTCACTAATTTAATAATAATTCAAAATAACAGTAATAAATAATTAAGTCAATGTAAATGTAATTATCTCGACAGTAGTAATTATATGAAATTAAAAATGCTGATGACTTTAATTTTTTTTAATTCTTAAAAATTATGACACATCATCTAATGCGAATAAGACAATAAGGTTGTTTCAAATTTTTTTGATTAAAAATCCAAATTCCATTAATTATTTAGATTGCCAATACTACTTCTTGAGTAGAAATACCTTTTAGAAACATTATGTAAATTCTCCTTTCTAATTGGTGAATTCTACATTTATTATTTGCATCATAAATCATTATAAAAATCATCAGCATATTTCGGCATCATAAAGGCTTAAAAGGAGGCAGCAGGAGTCACAATCTCATATTGGCTGCCATTCACTAAGAGTTGGTTTATTAGAAACTTTGGCGTCGACTACTAAGGTTATTTTGCGCCTTTTACACAAGTTATATCTGTACGCAGTCGGGACAAACACAAACATCCATGCCCACGGCGGGATTCGAACCCACGACCAGGCGGATACCTGGCCAGCTCATTAAGAGTGAAGGCCTGTGCGTTCGCTTCCCCAATTCGTTTTTTTTTCTTTTCTGAAATCGACTTAAAAATTCATGATTCGAGAAGATCTGTTGAAATTCTGGAAAAAAAAAATTCCGTCTGTATGTGACCAATTTTGTGTTGCAATCTCCTCCGAAACGGCAAAAAGCAAAACCAAATGAAATTAATAGATATTCAAAGGGTACCTTAAATTGTGTCTTGACATATTTTTTATGACAATTGGTTAAGTCTTTTTAGAGATATTGATTTTTTTCTAAAATTGAAAAAAATGGCTGTAGCGTTCTCGACATGTACAGACTCCTCTTATTAAGGCGATTTTTTTTATTTTTTATTTATTTATTTATTTTTTTTTTTTTAATAACTTGTTTGGTTCTGATGACCGGTTTTGGAGTTCAGATTTTAAGGTCTTCCTCCTCCTCATCTCAAACAGAAAAAAATTTCTATTCTGAATCCATTTCATGGCCAAATGATGGGCCTGTGCGAATGTATATTCCGCCTTTCAATTTCTTTTTAATGATGTTAAATGTATATTTTGGAGACAGGTCGCGGAATCAAAATCTTTAACTTTAATGATGATTTTGGTCATATTTCCGAATATACGAGGATTATACGAGGTCATATTTCCGATTATACGAGGACTATATTCTCGTATAGGATATATGTGCCTATTATAACTTTTACTCACTTTTTGATGCTCTATCCGAATCTGAAGTCAAAAAAAATTTCGAAAAAAAACTTGTAAACGGAACGACTGACTTCGCAAATACAATAACTGTGTTTTTAACGGACTTGCCCTTTTAACATCGTTCTGACAGTGCAGGGTCACGCATTCTCAATTGGTATTATTTTTATTTTGAAAATTTTAGTTTTATTTTTTTGCTGTTCAAGAAAAAAATATTAATAATTTAAAGCTATTTAGTTTCAAACTGGGCATTGTGTAATGTAGACGAAGTCTTAAGGCATTAGATTAAAGTGTGTTATAGTTAAATGTTTCACTTTCGCAGCAAGTTGCAGCTGGTTTTTTTCTGGTTGTTAATAATAATATGTAGTTACAGTGTAATAGTTTCGTGTAATAAATTAAATTCGTTCAAAGGAATCAATTTTAATTAATAAAATTATCTATTATTTGTTCTCTTCCAAAGGCAAGGCTTCGGAGATTGTCGTCGACCGCTATTCGAATCGGCCAAATTAATAGAAGAAATCGTCCACCAGCAAATGAATTCATTGGTAAGCGCGACTCCTATTCCCGACGTTTATCCCTATTTATCCAATTTATAATTTTTGTTTTAGCTGTAAGACTTGTTTTCTTTCTTTAAATTTTCGCAGTTGTTGCAGTTGGCCGAAATCGCCACCAATCGTGGAGCTCGTTTCATTGGTTTAGAGGATATCATTTTCTTGCTCAGAAAAGATAAGGTGAGTTGTTTCACTTTCAGGATGTTGTTTTGTATGTCGGATAATCTTTTTTTTTTATGGATTGAATATTGTTATAAGACGCATCGCCTGTTAAACACTCAGCACCTTCCACGAATTGGAATTTACTGCTTACGATTGACGGGCTTTCCTTTGGGTTGATTATTGTCGTCCAATAATAGAGATAGAAAAGAAATTTTGAATATCCAGATTTTGTATTTTCCGGGATTTTTATGCGGAATTGTAGGATATATTGATTACAAATAACGCAGCTGTAGTAATCTGTTAAAATGACATGTATGGACGAGACATTACAGACAACGAATTGGTATTATTGGTAATGGAGAAAAAATGGACCTGTGATGAACATTCAGAACAAATGTTTGTGTGCCTGTATCTACAGAGGTGGTGTCGATAGAGCCCTGAAGTTCGTTAGACTCAGAGAGTTACTGTATAAATCTCTAAATATATTCTAAACAGCTGTGTATATTTTTGGATTGTTTTTTTTTTAAACAAAGAAATTATCAATAACACGACAGTTCTGGGTTCTAGTAGTTGAACGTGGGTTAAAACACACATTGGTCATCTGAAATTCTGTTACTACTAGAAGTATTGTCCATTGATCACACAAAACGGCCCACGTAAAACTAATATTAATAACATTCTTGAAATAATTCTCGCCTAGTTTATTGTTAGAAGGTTTTTTTCGACTCAGTAAGGCATTGAACAATCAACATACGGTTGCAGTCTAGTTTTTTGCTGTTCTGGGAAGCCTAATACATTGTTTAATACCTGGTGATAGCACCAGTCCCTTTTCTTCCCCCTAAAGCGCTTATGGTGCCAAAGACTGGTATATTTACCCTATAGATTTCCCAAAAGATTGTTGCAAGATATCGTATTACGTGAATACTTTACTGGAAAATTTTTTTCGTGGTTACAATTGTTTTGGAGTAAGCGGGGCTTCAATGCATCCTTACAGATTTGATTTCATATTTACAAAATTGTTTTTCTGATAATAAATAAGACTTAAATTCAAATAAGCATCTAAAATCTACTATCGATATATCCACTGGTTATGATTTCAGTATTTTCTTCAAAACCTGCCCTCGACTTATCCAAGAGATCGACTTATACACGAGCACTTGATTTCGCCTGCACTTGTTCAGGCCGTACAAGTTGATAGTGGTTATGTTGGAAAATTATTATTATTATTATTTTATAGTGTTAGTACGCTTTGAATGAATACGAGAAAAAAAGTGCTTTCTGAGCAACACACGTACTAATTCGGACCCGTTCACACTCGCTTACTATAGTTGGCAGGCTTTACTGTTTCGTTCGTTGTGCTTAGCCCTGGAAATACAGGACAGATACAGTTTGAGTCTATTACCTGTTAGTGTTGGAAAGTGTAATTAATACTTCAAAATAAAGAAACGTGTCTGTTACGTATGTCTATATACGAGCCAACAGGTATCGATTGGTAATGCTTGATGATATAAAAAATTATAATGAAGAGACGTCAATTAATGTTCATCACTTCACCACCAGGTTTGCTCGATTTTATACCAACCATTATCTTTCCATGGAAATCAATATGCAGAAGGTTTAAGCCGGCAATAAATCACGCCTGTCTTGCTGCGGTGCTGAGTTTTGAACAGTTGTAAACGGCTGTACATTTTAATAGAATGAAGTGGGTTGCGAGGAGGGGTAATAAGAAGGCGACGAGCGACGACAACAGGTCTTCTTCCCCCCGAAAATACAAAATTTCCTGATGATGCTAATGAATTAGCACCTAATCAGAACTCATTATTGTAAAAGGCGGCGCTCTGTTTGTTGTCGCCGAGCGGTTTGAGGAGGGAGGCTTCTCGAAGACGGAGTTGCCGGCTCGGAGAGAGACTCGGATCCGCCACCTGGGTTTGGAGATCGTTTTTCCTCAATCGGTTTTGGTGGAATGGTGGGTGAGGATGTTCGGAGATGGATGGGAATAGGTGGGGGGGGGGGGGGGAGTAAAAGATGAGAGATCGAGGAAATAGTCGATGATCACGTTTTGCTGGCGTGTAATCGCTTGTTTCCTCTCGCTGCCACCAGATGTCGTGTCGGGCGGAGATAAAAGCCGATTCCTATAAGGAGGGAAACAGTTCATTACGTTGCACTGTTCACGTCTTGCTTTCCTTGACAGCTTCCATTTGCCTTCCTCTCTCACACTCTCTCTCTGCTCTCAATCAAAAAGGTGAGACGAAAATCATGGTGATGGGGAAAATATTAAAAAAAATTATAATAAAAAATGAATTAAAAAAAAAGAAGAAAAGATCCGGCATTCAGAAGGCTATTCGGCATCTGGCTGAGGTGTAATTTTTCGTTCTGCCTTCTTCTCAGTTTTTAATGATATCCCTGTCGCTTTTTATTATAACAATTTTCATCTCAAGGCATTATTATTGTTATTATTTTTTTTTGAAATAAAACTTGGTCCCGCCCATTGCCACCGTTCAATCTCAATAACAAGTGAAACAAGCAAATGTCAGTCGAGTCCGCATGAATCCGATATAAGTCTCTTTTATATATGTGATTATTATTGTTATTATTATTTTATTATTATTTTATATTTTTTATTTATTGCGATTTTAGTATTTTATTTTAATAAATAAATAATAATTTAAAAATTCGGTCCCCATTAAAAGCCTTAGGTGGTCCTTGTTGCGAGGAACATAAATTTCTCCACCGCTTTGTTGCCATTCAGTCGTAAACGTCCCCAAACGTGAAATATATACATATTTAATTATTCATGTCCAATTTTCTAATTAAATATTATCATCCCTGCCATTAGCTGCCAACATCGATTCGTTTGCCAATAAATGTCCCTCTCTCTCTCTGTTCTCTCTCTCTCTGTTCTCTCTCTCTCTCTCTCTTTCTAGCGATTATTTCGCTAATTGAACTCTTAATTTTTTTTTATATGTATGTGTGTGTGTATTATTTTTTTATGTTTTTTTTTAACAAATCGTCTCCTAATTATATTTTGAATGGATATCTCCTCAGGTGAAACTGGCTCGTCTCATTCGCTACCTGAGCATTCGTGACTTGAAGCAAGCTGTCGTGAAAGGCACCGAAGAAGCCGTCGATGAAGTAAATACTGAAAGTAATGAAAAGAAAATATTTTATAATACATAGTATAATATTATTTATTTATTTTATTTTATTAAGAATAGCATTTCATCATAGCTTAAAAAATATTAATTTGTTCGAAGTTTTCGCCTCATCGAAAAGCTTATTATAGAGTAATAGTAAGTGAGTTTGGAAATCGCATGTCAGTCTTAAGAATGGAATTTGAAGAAAATTTTTTAAACTTAATATTAAACGCGTCACCACACTTTTACCTTTTTTTAAAATTATGTTCTTTACTTTCTATTGCACTTTTGAAGGTGAAAGTGTGCTTTAAAATTTTTATTTTATATTTGTTATTTTATTCTTGTTATTCTTTATTTAAAAAAAAATTAGCTTCTAGCTGCCCAATCGGCTACGTCTGTATCTTGGGAAAGCGTTTACAATATATTACGCTGGCTAATCATAAACAATCCTCCACAAAGATGTCACGATCAAGAACTTTGCTAGCATTGATGATCAAATTAGCAACAATTACATGCAACAATTAGCAACGATAACAATAAACAACAATGCAGGCAGTCATTACGTCATTTTTGCACTGTCCGAGGCCAACGAGAGACAGGCCAGGGCACTCAAAAGTCACATGAACATCGGGGTCCGGGCAACAATCCATCCTTCATTGTTTCCAACAAATGAAAAAGTACTGATTGTTAAAATCCAAGATAGAGACAATGAAGGATGAATTGTTGGCCGGACCCCGATGACTTTTAAGTGCCCTGGCCTGTCCAACCGTGACCACTGAGCGAGAAGGCCTCCGCAATGAAACTGAATACATTGCGGAGAAATACGAATAACAATGCATTATCTGTGTGATGCAACAATGTATTCAGTTTCATTGCGGAGGCCTTCTCTCTCGGTGGTCACGGTCCAACGCCTCCTAAAGATAAGGCCTGAGCGCGAAAACGTCATACATTGTTACATCATCATCCGAAGATACGTTTAATCGCATTACTGACAATAAGAAGCCCTGAAATGCAATTAAACGTATCTTCGGATGATGTAACAATGTCTGACGTTTTCACGCTCAGGCCTTATCTTTAGGAGGCGTTGGCCTGTCTCTTGTTGGCCTCGTGCACTGTCCAAGGCCAGCTAGAGAGACAGGCCCTGAAACTCAAAAGTCATCTGACCATCTTAGTCCAACCATAACATAGCCTGCTCAATCGGCCTTCCTCCATTGTTCAAATTGTCTCCAAAAAATGTAGACGTAAAAGGATAAAAACTAGCAGCGCTTAGCGACAAAGTTTAACAGTTTCAATTGGTTCATAGCCTAAAATGATATGGAAAGCCTGTCCATTCACACTTTGACTAAAAAATAACAAAGAACTTCATTCACTATTCAAACTTATTTAGTTTTAACATTTTTCATAAATCAACAGCATAAGCGATTGAAACAATGTTAAATTTTATCGCTAGGCGGTACTAGGTTTTATCCTTTCTCGTCTACTTTTTTGGGGACACCATTTGAAGGCAAATGGGCAGGCTATGTTATCATGATGGCTATGGTCCAACCAATAATGTATCCTTCTTCATTGTTTCCATCTTGGATTTTAATAATCAGTAATTTTTCGTTTGTTGGAAACAATGAAGGTTACATTGTTGCTCGGACTAAGATGATCAGATGACTTTTGAGTTTCAGGGCCTGTCTCTCTAGCTGGATTTGTGCACTGTCCGAGGTCAACGAGATAACAAGGTCTGGAAGCGAAAAAAGTCACCTGAGCAACTAGGTGCTAGCAACAATCCAACCTTCATTGTTTCCAACAAAAGGAAAAACACTGATTGTTAACATCTAAGATGGAGACAATGGAGGTTGGGTTGTTGATCGTGACAATGTTAACATCAACACCACCTAGAAAGAAAGCCTCCAACTGAAAAGTTATACATTGTTACATCATCATAAGTCGACCAAATTTAGGGCTTACTATTGGTAGAAATACGATCAACAGTGGTCGAATAATGATGATGTAACAATGTGATGTTTCAGTTGTGAGGCTTTCTTTCTAGGAGGTGTTGCTAGCACCCAGTTGTTCAAGTGACTTTTTCGCTTCCAGGCCTTGTTATCTCGTAGAAGAAATGCGTAGCCATGGATGAAGAAATGCAGGATAGGAAACTCCATTGTTGAAAGCGTGGGTTATTTTTCAGTCGCGCCCTTTGGCCATTTGCGTGGGCATTACTTTCTGTCTAGCAGACGACTACACTTTTCCTTATTGGCCTCGATGACTCAGTGGTTGCATCATCGCCTCCGATACCCGAGGACGACGAGGATTTTTTCAGGGAGAAAACACTGTGAACACGCACTTCCTTTGGAAGGGAATTAAAGCCGTAGGTCCCATGTTTTTTGCCGGATGAAATTTTTGAGAAAAATGAAGTTATATGTTTAAAAAATCTGTATGGTTGATGTTTTGCTTTACTGTGATTGCAGTTTACTTGTGCAATTGTTACTGAAACATACTGTAAATGGATTTCACAAGCAGTGATTTTTACATTTATTAAGGACTTCTTCCACATGTCAGTCTTAATTGGGGTGGGTTCTGTTTGATTACTTTTTGAACGAGCTTCCATTCCTGGGTGTGGTCACTCATCTGGCTGATGCCATCTTCTTGATTAATCACCTGATTAAGACACGTTCTGATGCCCTGAGGCTGAAAATAATATTAATTTCATAATACCTGGTTATGCCATGCCATGAAACATCCCTGTCCTGGAGAGGGTTATGCAGTGAAGCACCGCAACATGTATGATAGGCAAGGGGTCCTTGTGCTCTCAGCAAAACGCATTTACGTAATTTTGTCTCACAATATACAGCTCTTGCTCGCGCTTATAAACCCCTTCTAGCAGGACATGGTTGACATACTGGCACCTCAATTTGATTGTCTAATTACTAATTGACTATTGTTTTCCGTGCAACCAAATTTTTTCCAAGCCCTTTTTTTTACACTTTCTTCTAAATGGATGGATAGATGGATTTCCAGCTCGCATCTCCCTCTTCCAGGAGACTAGCCGTATGCGATGAAAGGATGATAATGAAAATAGACAAACACACACATCCATGCCCTTGGCGGGATTCGAACCCGCAACTCGCTGGTTACGAGAGCGGCAAGACCTGCGCCTCAACGCTCTCGGCCACCGAGCCGGCTTTCTTCTAAATAAAACTACTTCTGTTTCAAGGTGTATTGTTTGTTTTTAATTTTCTGATAATGGGTGCATTGTTTCAATTGACTGCTGACAACTCTGACCCATAGTTTTAGAGAGGGTTGACAATTGACATCGCAAACTTTTATAAATACAATTTCTCGCTAAGAATATTTAATTTTCTTCTACTCTGTGTGATTTTTTGCATTCTGGTTGCTCAGTTTGATGTTTGTTTTAAATAATTTTGTCTCTCAAGGTTTACTCTTTTTAAGGGCAAGATTCTATACGAGATTTAAATTAAATTTAAGTTAAAAATTCACTTCAACTTTTCACTGTTACTTGACTGTGTCCCCTACACAGGCGAGCGGGTTGAACATAATCTGTGTGAAATATCTGATCCCGTCGTACATCCCGAGGTCTCCAACGCCGATTAAACCGACACCCCAGATGACATGCCCCTAAACCCTGACCAACGGGCGATCCGAGTCGAACATCAGACTGGATCGACGACTAGGTTTTTCATAACCATCGAATGCGGGATGTTCGACGGCACCAGGGATTTCAGTTTTATAAGTTTAATTTTATAAACTACCTGTCTTCTATCACCATTTTTAGAAAAAAACTCAAACGCTAATGGCCAACTCTACAGTAAATAACATTCGTTTTCGTTCGTGAAATATTCGCGTGACCTCTGACCTGTAATCATAGCACGACACTTGTGTGTTTTACCTCTAGCTGAAACCCAGTAAGTCCTTGTTTACACGTCAGTGGGTGATCAAACGTTAGACATCAGATATTCTTTATGGGGTCGAGCTGTCCCTTTGTGCACAGAGAGAACTCTTTGCTTTGCCTCTGCATAACAGAGACCCAAACAAATAACAGAGACCCGACTTTGTTGACATTTTTCTAGTCCTCTGTCAAGAGACTGAGAATTGGGTCCTACGTGTCATCTGTCTGAAGTATCGGGGAAGGTGATTTTAACAATTCGCCATAAACATCGAAACGATTACAAATTCGGTTGGACACTGTATAGCTAGGTAAGCAAAGTGCAAAGCAATGACACTGAAGTTGCAAAAATATTACAAAAATCAGATGAACGAAAGAAAACCATAACACAAAATCTTACTGAATACCAAATCAAGCTATGTAAAAAAAGGTTTATTGACTTTTGTCATTATCCTTGTATTTTCATTGAAACCGAAAAATTTCAGTTTAAAAAGTCGCACGTGAGGTAACAATCTTGAAACAAAACTTGCATTCCCGAAAAAAACTGTGAAATATTCTTGCAATCTCTTAATTACGCAGCGAATAAATCTTGCGCCCATCACTTAACTTTGATTGTAATCCAATAACTTTAAGCTGGGGAATGCCATAGAGCCGAAAATGTTGACGGGATAAAGTTGCGTGTGCAGAAAAAATCGTGGATCAGAACTTGCATTCATGAAAAATGACAGGAAAATTTCCTGTCGCTCGCAAGTCAGACTGGAAACAAAAGTGGCAAACAACTTATAAAGACAGCGAAAAAAGTGTGAAAAGGCCTGGAAAAAGAAAGTACGAAGGTGAAATGTCTTATTTGACTGTGTATGTGAAAACTGTCTGCCGCTCAAAACAAACGTATTTCACCTACCCAGGGTGAAAGGCGACCACGGAACATTTATCGTATCAGTTGCCGACTTAGGTGGTGGTCACCGTGGCGGATGTTATATTTGAATTACGTGATAACCATTGCACTCGCAAATTTGCAGAAAGGAAACACTTTAATGATGTGAAATACTAGTGAAACTAATGGGGTAACGTATTTCGTGTACTCTGAATGGAAATCACAAAGATTTTTTAGCTTGGTTTAGTTCGTACGTTTATCGTAATAGCTCCCGACTTGATGACATCCAACGCGGTCAATGTTATACTTGACCAACGTGGTAACCATTGCGTACGCATTTACCGAAAAGGAAACACTTTAATGAGGTGAAAAACCAGTGAAGCTAATGCGAAAGCGAAGAGTTTTTAGTTTGGGTTAGCGCAAACGTTGCTAGTAGAGGTCGGCTACACTGTTCATACCTTACGGGGTAGACCCAACACCACATAGACAGAAAGCCTGCGCACAGAAACGTCATACATCACATTAAAGCGGCTATTGTTAATCGTATTTCTACCAATAATAAGCCCTAAATTTGGCCGCTTGATGATGTAACAATTTATACACCTTTTGTCCGCAGGCCTCTTTTTAGGTGGTGTTGCCCTGACCGTGACCACCGAAAGACAAGGCCTGATCGCGTAAACGTCATACATTGTTACATCATTCTTAGAAGGGCTAATTTAAGACTTAATATTGGTAGGAATACGAATAACAATACCCTTCTAATGATGATTAACAATGTATGACGTGTCCACGCTCAGGCCTTGTCTCTCGGTGGTCACGCCCTGACGCGGAAAATTCACCTGATCATAGTAGTCCGGCAAACACTCCGATCTTCATTGTTTGCAACAAACGAAAAAATACTGATTGTTGAAATGCAAGATAGAAACAGTGATGGTTGATTTTTTCTTGATCTACATGGTCAGGTGGCTTTTCAGTGCCTCGGCCTGTCTTTCTAATTGGCTTTGAAGTCGATCCGTAGCCAACGAGAAAGACAGACCCCGGCCAATAAAGAAAGCCTCCGTACCGTGTGATAATTTTTAGTGCCCCGGCCCAACATCACCTAAAGAGAAAGAGATGTCGAGCCTGCCTGTGACATCTGTTGTAAACTTGCATGTTTTTGGAATTTAAAAGGAGAATTCCGTGATAATTGAAACTGAAATTGGGGAGAATTTCTCTGAAAAATTTATGAAAAAAAATTAAAGTAGGGGCTTCTCCATTATTTCGACCTAAAAAGCGCAATAGAAAAATTTAGGTTCTAGAAAGACTGCTTACAATTGAGCTAATTAAAATCTATACAATTAGTAATATGAGTATCGTTATAGGAGGACTGGTCGCAATTTTTATGAGAATATCCCGTTATAAGAGGGTTGACTGTACCTCACATAAAAGCGCGATAAAATTTCAATTTACGCCGAAATCGCACGAATTTAACCAATTATTAGTTACACGTATTAGTTTACTTTGATACTTCCATGCCGTCTTCCAGTGCCTTTGATATCAGTTCAGTGCAGTGCATACGAAAGTCTGTTGCAGTCCAGGTCATATTTATGAACGGTCATCAACGTTATTATGTAGAATGTAAATACAATATTTTATTTACAGTATTAAAAAGTTAGCGTAAGATGGGAAGCAAAAGGAACTTGCAACGGATTTTCTTAAAATAAGTTTAAAATTGAAATTATGATTCAATTTATACAAAATCATCCAAATTTTCATAGAATTTTTAAAAAAGACACTTGAGTGCTTAACGAAATCTTGGACACTTTATTTATGAAATCTATATTAAAAATATACTATCTACCAAAAAAAGTAATAGAGGAACCTACATAAAAGTTAGTCTGGGATTTTTGAATGGCTAAATTTGGTGATGCCGCATCTTGCGGCTACAGAGGACTGTTAGTGAACTATGGTAACAAGTTACAGAGGGCCAGAAAAAGTGGAAAACCCTTTTCGCCACTATTCGATTTGTTCAATCGCCTATTGCCCTGCATCGCAGTTTCCACTGCAGGAGGCTGGAACGCAGAACACCAAGAACAATTCGTAACCACTCCTTCCAAAGATCTTCCACTGTTTGTGGTCGAGCCTTTCCGAGGGCCCGTTTAAATAGGCCAAAACCTCAAAAATCCATAGGCGGATGCGTCCGGCGACTTGGCGTGTATGTCGCTGAATGGAATGGAGGGGATTCCGGTATTTTCTTGCATATGTTCCAGGAACAAGCGAGATGACTCATCGGTGTGACGCGACGCCTTGTCTGGTTGCAGGCATACCTTGTTTACCTCTGTTCCATACAAACCTAGGTAAATATCGAGGTTAGAACGTTACTCTGATAGTACATGGCGTTGTCTTTGGCCTTTGACTCAATTCTGTGTAAAGTTAACTTGCTGTTGTAGCTCTATCCCGCCATGGTCATGAAACCTTTTGAAAATGTTTCCTTGCATTCATGATACCATTTTCTGAAGTACTTAGAATCCCTTGGGCGGTAAAGAATGGCTCGGCTCTTAAATAAACAGACGCATCATCTTGTGTGACCACGTATTTCCACTTTTCATCCGCCAGGTATCGTTCATAACAGGGCGCGGCATTGTGTCGCTTCTCCAGTTATAAATCACGGTTGAAAATTGTGTTTACCGTCTACACAGATGTCCCTAATTTTTGCAAAGGCCCATTGTGTTGGTGGGTTACTTCCGGTGACGAGAGCCCGAACTTTCGGACGACGCAGGAGTATAACTAGTGGATGGTCTCGCATTGGCCTGCTTTTTACCCTCAGGAATGGCTCCGCTTCTGGTTTTGCCAATGCTTTTTAGTATACTTGGTATCCCTTTCTTGGAAGCCTCGCTTCTTGATTCTTTCATAATTTTGGAATAGCTGAATTTGACTCGGAAAGGACTGTTGTGTAGCTCTCCCAATACCTGTCTATTTTCGGTGGCATAACTCAATGTTTTTAGCTCGCTGTTCGAATGCTAACTATTTTAATACTTAACAATATGCCCCGTGATATCACGCGTAATATGGACCCGCGCGCCTCATTTAATTATGCTTATTGTTCCTAACAACCCTGTGTAAAACAGCAGCCACCCTCTGAGGTCTGCTCGAAATTATGTTATGGAGGTCATTCACTGGAATTTTTTGTTATTCCTCTTAAAAATTTCACACAGGTGAATAATGGAAGATCTAATCCGCCGTTGCAACTCGTCCCATAGAGTCCTTTACGAAATCAATTAGGTCCTTCTCCGTGCTTACTAGCAAAATCCAGACAAAAATTAATTCAAATTTCTTGTTACACATATATCTTGATGCACACTCTAGATGGCTCTGGGGTAAGTAAGATATATTTGCTAAATGTTTATAATCTTAAAATGGCTGATTTATTGAGAACCAACGTTGAATGTAATCGTAGAGCAGCGATAACTAAAGCTCTTCGCGCTGGGGCTCGGTGACTGCGATCATTCGTTTCTTTGGATATCCGAGATCCACTGTTTACAAGATCGCACGAAGCCGCAGTAAAGTCTGAAGAAAGTTCTGGCGACGTCATTGGAAGAAGAAGTATATAAGGACTCCAGCCATCCTTCAAAGGCTGAGACTTCTTGCAGTTGAGAATAAGGGCGTAACCTTCGAAATACGTATCAGTCGTTCATATCTCGGATGTTCTTTTGTAGTAAGAGGTTTTTTCCCTTCATATACAGGCAATTTCACACCAGGGTTCCTTCTTATTTTCCTATTATTCTGTATTTTCAAAGGATTTCATTTGCTAGCGCAAGCAGTAAACTCAGCTACTATTTAGCTACTTGTTAGATCTTAAAGTTTACTTTATTCGAAAATGTAAATTGTTTCGCTGTTAATAGGCTTAAGTGACCTTTTTCTAGAGGCGCCCTTGATTTTGTCTCGCTTTTATTTTTGTGTTACTTCTTTTGACCCCTTGTTCGTGATAAGGGGCGAGAAATTTAACTTTAAAGAAGTTGCTTTCTAACTATTTATGATGATAATGGTGTAACTTTATTATGCGTTTTTGTCTTTGTCGGGGGCTCCCTTTAGATTGCTGCTAGTGGAGGGAAAGGCTTTTCGTTTCCTCTCTCTCTCTCCCTCTCCCACTCACTCAGTCTTTCATTCTAATCCCTTCATTGGCATAAATTGACCAGCCACTTAAGATGTAAAACAAGCCGAAGCATTTTAGTAGCAGCAATCTTATTATTGGTAGGAGGAGGAGGGAGGGTTACCACGAAGATGGAGTTTGGCTCGGAGAGGGGGCTGAAAAGAAACGAAGGTGATTCTGACAACATGCAATTTTCATGTCTAGAGAGGAGGTTTGGACTTGACGGCAGAAGAACATCCTTCAATTAGTCCCGTCTCTTCTTGACTCGGGCGTGTTTGCGAAGAAAGTTGAGGTTGAGAGAGAGAGACCGAGGGCCAGGTTGATGTGTGTGTGTGTGTGTGTGTGTGTTAAGAGGGGGGGTTTGGAGAGGTTTCCTCTCCTTTCGGTACGAGTGACCGATGCCGCCTTTGACGAGATGAACAACTTTTAATTATTCAGGGCCGTGATTTCTCTACTGCCGACCCCTAATGGCTAATGGTGTTACACGATGTAGGCAATTAAGAAGAAAAGAAGGTTTTGAGACCGAAAAGCCAGGCGAGGAGAAACTAGAGGTGGGGGTTGTCTTTTTCGGGGGGTAAAAGGAGAAGAAGACGGCCACCCCCATCGCAAAGAAGAATTAAGGTCTCGGCGCAGACTCCCTTTGACGTTCTCGCTTTTGGCTGGACTGTCAGTGTCATTAGACGGGCGTCTTAGCAAAAGTCACCAGTTGGTGGATGGGTTATTAAAAAACTACAAGGGGGAAGGGCTCCTGGAAGATTACACTTAGTTGAAGAATTTAAAAGGCTTGGCTTTTGTGTAAGTAACGCTCTCGAGGAAAAGTCGTTTAGTCGGCCTCGCGACTGAAATTGTTTGATGCACTTTTGCGCTCAGGGGGAAAAAATGTTTAAAAATTTAAAAAAAGAGATTTAAAAAATTCTTTGATATTCCCTGAAGCTCTTTGGTGTGATCAAACGGGGGCAGTTTTCACGACTTTTCCTATTATTAATTTTTTTTTAATTATTATTCACTGATTAGCATATAAGTATAGGGGAAAGAGATTGATCGATGGCAGGCGCTCTACCTTTGCTTGCCATGTTGAGATCTGACACACCGGCAATTACCAATTTACCTAATGGGTTTGGACGCCTTTTTGCAAGAAAATTATACCTTTGATATGAAATGTGATACCTGCGCAAAATGATATTCATTTTGAAGAAAAAAGGTTTTCACATTTTAATCTGATGGTTTATAATACAGAGTATCCATAAAAGATTTCTATCATAACAATATTGAATAACTTTTGAACGTAATAATATAATCATATATAGTTTTCAGCATGTTACAAAGAAAATCCAAAAGTTTTATCTGTTCTATTCGTTTATAACAGAAATTATCTCATAGGAGGCATTGGTATCAAGAAAAATACAGCGTGTGGATCACTCTTTAAAAGGACTCCAAAAAGGCTTTCTTCCAGGCATTAATCGATATTTTATCTGATGGTTGTTACATAAATTAACCTGTATCTCCTCTGAATAGTGATCGGTGATTTTGTTTTGGCAAGGCCAACTATACACTGCGTTTCCTCTGTGGTAGATGCCATTTTTTCACTTCTCAATGCTAGTGCCTCCTATGAGCAGTGCCTCCTACTGAAAGATTATGATTTCGAAAAACGTTCAGACAATCATTATTTTATTTTTATCACTCTCTTTATAAAAACCGTTTCGCAGGCCATACATACTGCCGAAAAGGTGAGATGACTATTGCATACTGAAATGTTGCCGTCATGAGTAAAACGAACGAATTTTCAAACTTGCAAAAGATTATGATCATGGGCTTTCGGGCCAAGATTGGTAGGATTACCAATGGCTTTCGCAAGTGAGTAATTAAGAATAAAAGGCGTGGAAAAAGTGGAGAATCAAGCACTGTTTTGTGAGAGATGAGCAACTTGCCGTCCAAATGATCCAGAGGCTGCCTGCCAGACGTGTTTCGGCAAGGACAAAGGCTCCTTATGATCTGAATATGGCTCCAAGGCAAACTGATTGGTTACTGACAAAGGTGCATCGGAAGAAACCGTTACAATTTGTTTTGCAGTACAGGAATTGGAGCTCTTGTGGTTGGTAGAGTTGCTTTCTCCGATGAGTGATGATTTCTGCTCCATCGAGTGGATGGACGTTGTCGTATTTGGCAGGAAACTTCCGAAAATAATCATTTTGTAATCATTAATGGAAGATTACAAGCTAATCGTGTTAATATAATGGCCTGGGGTCTATTTTTTGGCATTGTCTGGGTCCATTGATACCCCTAAAAGGTACTTTCATCCGATTTGGTTATTTATCCAACGTTGCGAATCAATAAACCCTGAGGAGGATTGGTTTATTCCACCAAGACAGTGCGATATGACATAGGGCCAGAATTTACTTGCAGTAGTTTGAAGAGTACGACTGAATTTATTCCTTGGTCCCTGGATTGCCTACACCTAAATCCAGTCGAGCATCTTCGGAATCACATCGACTTCCATGTTCACTCTATGGATCCTCCACCACGCACCCTTCAGCACCGGCATTTTATTGTATTTATGTATAGATCTCAAAGCAGACTATGTTTTTGTTTGTTCCAAAGCAGACTATGAAAAATAAAAAAAGTTTGTTCTAAAAAAACTTGTATTTTTTCATTTTTGTACTGAGCATCCATCGTAAAATTGAAGCACAAGACCTTCATAAGGGGGTATCAAAAATTCTTGCTTTCATTAATAATACATGTCGACTAAAATTCAAAAAAAAAATTGATATATGACTGCACACAGAAAACAATCAGGGACAGGAAAGCTTATTTCAGTAATGAGAAAAGTTGAGGAAACTAATTAATATAAGCTAAGATTACGAATGTCAAGAATAAAATAATTAAATATACCAAACAGCATTTGACAATTGTTTAAAATGGTGTTAAAATAGGATCCTGTTAAAAAGTTTTTCTTTAAAAAACACATTTTATTAAAAACAGAATCTTCAACAAAATATATTTATCAAAAATAAAGTTTAAAAAATATTTACAAAAAATAAATTTTATAAAACTATTAATGAGTATAATAATATATATTTAATAGTCATATATTTTTATTTTATATTTTATTATCATGCTATATTTTTATTTTAAAACTTCAATCAATAATAGATTCTAAATTAATTCATGAAATTTATAATTATTGTCAAAAATTATGTAAGTCAAAATATAAACAGTCCAATAGTGATGATGCTTAATAATATTTAAATATGAAAAATACATGTATAAATGAATTGTATATTAAAAATTAATTGAAAATACTTTGTCAGAAATTATTTAAAAAAAAAATTTTATTATTTATAAAGACACATTATTCTGCCCTTACATAAATTTGTGAATTATATAATTTTTTTTTTCTAATTTTGGCTGTTACATTAGGGTTGCTAAAAATCTGACAATTTTGTTAAAAATTAGTTCACTGGAATTTTTTTATATCAAAATTTCTTTATTTCGGAATATTTTTAAAAATATTTTATTTAAGAATTGTATCTCGTATCTCATGCAACTGTAATTTAAATAAGTTTTTAGCGAATTTTGGTTTTCTTAAAGTTTATTTATTTATTTATTGTATAAGTACAAAAAGTTGCTAGAAATTTTACATTTTTTACAGTTTTTTAAAAAAATAATAATTCTGAAATTATTTTAAAAAATTGTTTCATTTCAAATAGAAAACACTTTTAAATTATGTATCTTATACAGTTTAAATTAAATAATTTAAGAAAACAACCTCCTTATTTAAAATTATGAAATAAAATTAAAATTGAAAATAAAATTAAGTTCGGGTGCAATTTTGCTGGATGTAATGCATGATCTTTAACGTGAAATAAAGTCAAAAAATTTAATCCACAATGGAAAACGACAAATTTTAAACCAACAATATTTAAAAAAATTACATTAATAATTTTATAGTGAAATAGATTTTGTTTTCAAAGATCTTAAGAAAATTTTAATAGAAAAATTAGGCATTTTACAGAATTGGATTAGTTTGATAAAATTTTAATAATTTTTATAGAGATTTTATAGATTAAGAAATTTTGATAGGATTTATATATCAAGGAATAACTATTTTGATAAAATGAAAATTAGTTTTTGCTTCCTCATTTTATTAATTTTAAAATAATTTTTGATTGTTTATTTATATTTCTTGTTAAGGTTTAAATTGTTATATTATGATTAGTTGCATTTTATTATACCTCATTTTTTATGTTGTTATTCTTGATATAATTTTAATGTGTCATTTTTTTTTTATATTCGTAAATGCGTAACAACAGGTGCGATCGAATCGGCAGCCAAGGTGATTGCTTCTCCTGTGAAAAAACGACAGAAAGTATGTCAGGATTTCATCAGTCTGATCGATCAGACAGGTGAGTTGATTTTCTATTTTTTATTTTTATTTATTTATTTATTTTTATTTTTTTTATTCATAAAGCTAGCTTGTGTTTGTAGTGTCAGGTTATCTGACTCGAGTTTGTAAATTAGGAACGAAGCTTTCATAGAAAACATGTTTCCTTTCCCAAATGAAATTAGGAGCTATGAGGAAAATAAGTAGTAAAAAATTCATTAAATATCAGTTTTGAGTATATCAGATATTAGGATTAGACAATGAAATTAGTTTCATAATTGTTTTTCTGTCTCCTTAAATAATACCAAGTTCGTGCTATTCAATTTATTAAGCCTTAAAGCTGATGGCGACGAAGGAGGAATTAGTACTTTCGCATTATTAATTTTGGGAGAAGAGTCTTATAAAAGTTAAGAGATTAAATCTTTTTTTTTATAGATATATATTTTTTATTATTAATTTTCTTTTCCTTTTTCCAAGAAGAAAAAAAGAGACGAGAGAAGCGAAAAATTTTATTTCCGAAGTCCCTTGAATTACTGATGTAATTTTCTCTTATTAAGCCCTCACCGGGCGCTCTCAATCGGTCCGTGAGTGCAACGGTATTTGATTGGCTGAGAGCAACACAAAGCTTGAATTATGGAACCTTTTTTTCCATTACCCCCCTCCAAACGTCCGACGGCGTTGTTCCTCTGGGAACCATCGTCGTGACGGAGGGTCGCGCATGAGAATGGGTGAGGAGTGCGCATGCCCATTAGAGGACATCGTGACATGGTGACAATACAAAGCGTTAATAGCAGTGACGACGGCAGGAAGGAGAAGCGAGGCGAGGGAGAGGAAAAGTTTTATCTCCGCTACTGAAAGTTTTTTTTTTTCTTTCTTTTTTTAATATCGGTTACTTGGAGTTTTATATTTTTATTGTAATTAGAATTCTAGACGGAGATAGACGTTTATATTTTTTATTTTGGTTATTTTTTTTTTTTTGTTTTGGCACTGCATCGTTCTGAAGAAAGTTCTGCTGGACACGAAGTGCAAACTATCGCACGCCAACTGTTCTGTTTTTTTTTTTTTGTTTTTTTTTTAAATACATAATTTAATGATTACTTTATTTAGATGTAAGGTGTGTCTCATAATTATAAGCTCACTACCGGAATGCAAATTTACATCAAATTAAACTGTAAACATCGCATATTTCTGAGAGTTTTATTGAACATTGTATAGAGAAAGCAAACAAAAGTGAAGAATAACACAGAATTAACTGTCTCATATTTATAAATATATTTGATATAATTTAAAACTGGTCAATGAAAAAGATTACAATAATTAACAACAGATGGTGTAACATATAATTGCCTATGGGGTTAAAACCACTTAAAGTATTAAAATAAAATGCCAAGAGGTACAAGACTAACTGATTATGCAAAAGGATAAATGTCCATAATCAATAATTAATCGCTCTACCAGTGTTGTGATAAACTAACTTACGTTAGGACCAAAGTATGGTACAAATAAACGACCTGGCCGACCGGAAAAGCTTACTCCAAGGCAAAAGGGGACCATTTCCCGGATGTTAAAACAAATCTTCGTCACTGCGAGCTGTAGCAGGTCACTCAGATATTGGAGTCTCAAAAGATACTCTTTATCGTGTTGTTAAAAATTTGAAAACATTAAAGTACAGAAAAAGAAAACACCAACCACCATTGAAAGAGTGCCACAAACTGAAGTGTCTGCAGCGGGCTAAACAGCATATGCACTGGGCCCATCAATGGCAGAAGATCATCTTTACTGATGAAAAGAAGTCAATCTGGATGGTCTAGATGGTTGGGTACATTACTAGCACGACATCAAGGCTGATAAAAAACCTCTTTTCCAAACGACTGCAAGGTGATGGTTCTTTAATGATGTGGAGATGCATTTTCATTCAAAGGGGGAAAAAAGTTAGCCTTTCCCAAAGGTATGCCGAATGACATTGACTATTAGAATTTAATCGAAGCAATTTGCTACCCCCGTTTTCTTTAATGGGGTCCATTCTTTGGATTTCAACAGGACAATACACCAATTCACAATGCCAAAACGATTTGGCAGTGGTTTATGGGCAATAGTGTTCAAGTGATGGATTGACTTGCCCTTTCACCAGATTTGAACCAATGGAGAATGTCTGGGCTTTGTTAGCACGTGCTGTGTATTCTGGTCGCAAGCAGTACAATTCTACAGCTGAATTGCATGCTGCAATCATTTTCAACTCGGAAAATATTCAGCAAACACAGCTTCAATCATTAGCAAGCACACTCTCTGATCGTATTTGCCAAGTTATTGCAAAACAGGGAAAATGTATTGGTTATTAAATCCAAAGTATTTTTAAATATGAGACAGTGAAGTTTGTGGATTTTTTTTCACTATTGTTTGCTTTCTCTATATATTGTTCACCAAAACCCTCAGATATATTTAAATGATTTTGTTCTGCTTAATGATGTTTACAGTTTAATTTGATGTAAAAGTAACTATTAGTTGTTTTGAAAATTGGCATATTGATAGGGTTTTTATAATTATGAGACACACTTTAGTATTGCTTAAATTCACAGTGCAGGAAAAAATAATCTCACATTATTGTGCGAGTTTAAAATGTGGAAACAAAAGGGGGGAATTGCACATTATTATTTAAATGAGCATTCCTTAGAAATATTTAAAGCCGATCAGTTGATTGATCTGTGATGGAGATTTATAATTTCCTACGACTATAAAAAAGGGCCTAAATCCAAATGAGTGATATAAAATTTTGAGAGAAAGTTCCTTGGACGATCCCCAGAGTGGACGTCCTCCTGATGTAGTCACTTCAGAAAACATTCGTGTAGAAAACACGGTAAAGGCACATCGTGTAAAACTTATCAAGAGATAGGGAAGTTCCTTCACAACGGTTCTCCAATTTTTGTGAGTTCATCTTCAACTAAAGAAACGATGTGCGAGATGGATGCCTCACCTGCTGACATCAGAGCAAAAACAGGAAAGTGTAGTGGAGCCATATAATGCTCGAAAGATTCGAACAAGATGAATTACGATCAGTTTACTGGTACTGAAATACTGCTTTACCTCTATGACCCTAAGACTATAAAGAGCAGCCAAAGGAATGGTCATGTGGCAACCATTTTCCTGCAAGCTGGCAAAACCCTCACTGCAGAATATGGTACGTGACAAAGTTCGTTCCCAAGTTCTGCAAAATTGGCAAGAGAAACACCAAAGAACTGGACTTCGAGGTTTATTATGGCAAGAGGATAATGCTCCTGCTCTTCGGGCATTTCGGCCTGCGGTGTTTGACGGGCAGCAGCTTAACCCTTTTCCATCCATCTTACTCGCTGGAACTTGCTATCTACGACTTTTTCGTGTTTCTTCGCTTGAAAAATGAGCTTCGTGGGATTCGATTTTCTTGCGATTATGGGCATAATTTTGGGGATTTCCGGAGCCGACTGGAAACAAGCCTTTTCTGATTGGTTTAAACGGATGAATCTGTGGATAGCTTCCAAATCATCCGTACTTTGAAAAAATTTAATTTATAAAAATTTTTCTTGTAACCCTCTTGTGTTATCCGTGGCTACAAACTTCTGCAGTTCCCATTGTATTTTATTCATAAGTGAGTCTATCTTGAACGTCCGAATTAAACCTACATTAAAAAAAATAAAGAGGCCCAAATAATGAACTAATTATAACAAGCTCTATCTTCATTAGAATTTTTTGACTAATTGTGATTGTTAGTTCTCGTTTAATTATTTTAATCAGGGTCTTCTTCAGAGTTTTCATTAAATATGCAAATCTATACAAGAGATAGATATAAGTGGATGTACAAGAGATAGATAAAAGTGAGGAGGAAACTCTATTCATAAAGGCATACCTCAGAAAAATGTTTTCCATCGAGGGCGCTGCGAAATTGACCGGTCATATTTAAGTCCATTATCTTTTCGTCGTCGATGTTTAACTCAAGTAGTTGAGTCTATAAAGTGTTTCTTCCTTTCGCCATTATGAAAAGCTCATGTTTTGACTGATCGAATCGCTATCTTGAGAGACAGAAAGCTTGGGAATTTCTCTCCCTCCCCCCATGCCCTATCACCCGAGCATGATATTAGTTTCTTACGCGAGAACCTGCATGGAATGTCGTCTCCGAAATGGTACTATAAATTTTCGAACAAGTCTGTATATCGCAAGAGTTCGTTAATCTGTTTTTCGTGCAGAATAGCTTAAAATTTATTTTGTTTGGTATATTAACGTTTGTGTATTATTAATTTGGAAACACCATGAACTCCATCGCAACCCGTTATCCTTTGACATGGCATCTCTCTCACTATCGCAGGGAGGAACCTAAACCAGTATTCAAAATGTTATTTTTTTGTATATTATATGAATTTTGAGTTCGAATTGAGTGTAAGTGATTATTGATGTCTCTAAATACACTTATGTTTCCTTTTCAATGAAATTGTATGTGACCATAGAGTTTACCTCTAACATCAAAAATATGATCTGCAGTATCTTCTTATCAACGAAGAAGTAAGTTTATTCATCTTAGGATAAAAGTCAAGTTTTATAATAATTTTTAGGATCAGATTATGTTTTACATTCTAGGGTTTTACCATTGTATGCTCTCTTGCACTTTACCCATTTTACATTACCCTTGTTGCTGTCAGCTTTGTTGGTTTTCTATCGTTTCTAATTGCACATGTATGTCCTCACAAAATATTAATGAATTGGCCTCTTTTAAAGAGTTTTATCGAACCATAGGGCTAAATAACCATGGTAATTATTTAATACGAAATAATCTTTTAATGGAGGGATTGTTGTCGTCCGTTTTTTCCCCCGGAAGGCGACGTCGTAACGGTTATATTGTAATGGCAGTTTTAATGATACATTGCTGCTCATTATCTTCAAAGAGGAGGTGGGCGGGTGGGTGAACAAAAAATTAACAACATAAAGTAAAAGTTAAGACACGCGACTTGTAATAATGTTTCAGTAGTAGCCCAATCGTCGTCACTTTTTTTTCACTTTCTTTCGGAGATTTATTGGGAGAATCCCCACCCAGCCGTTGTGCGCAATTCCATCTCCCCCGTGGGAGCCATGATTGAGTTTGGACTAACCCCTTTCGAGAAACTGGCTTAAATTACCCTCCCACACCCGCTTTCTCCACTCGATCCAATGAAATTACAAGCTTCATATAAATAAAATCCTACTCCTCTCTCGCGCGCACCCTCTTTTACTTTCTCGGCTGCCATATGTTAATTAGACGATAAGGTTGCCTTCGTGATGGTTATGATGGCTCTCGCGTTTTAATGGAGAGCTGGAGTTAAAAGAGCCCCAAAGAGAGAGCGCTGATTTATATAACTTGGCGAATGAAAACGGGGTTTATGGTCTTTTTTTATGTAGAATATATTTCTATAGAATGTAAGATTTACATTTGGTCGCACATGGCGCCCAGGAGTTAATCGGAGATGAAATGTGTAGGAAAGGGGGGTAAAAAAGGCAGAGTATAAATTATAAAAGCGACTGTTTTATAGAGATTAAATTGGGGGGAGAAAGAGAATGTCGAAACAAATGAAAACAAAATGCTTCGAGGTTCTTTTCTTTTCTTTCTTAATAATTGAAAAATGAGATTTTTGCCAGCTAGAGGCTATGAATTGGCGGGTCTCAACGACTTGCGAGAACTTTAGCAATGAATAATTTTCTTTGGGTGGAACGTTAATTTATTATTGTGAAGCTATTCGAAGTTCATTTAGCCGCTCAGTTTGCTACACACATTAGCCATTGAATTAGAAACAGGTGTTTAATGCCCCTAGAGTCGCTGGCCTACACTACAGCGCATAAGTTACGTAACTTGATGACGTTTTATAAGTTCCTTTCTCGTTCCAGCGAGAGTTAGTTACATGGGTAAAGAATAAACAGAACTGCGGTCTCTGTTTTGAAGGACAGTTGAATGGGAGCGGCGGAACTCAACAATTGCATGGGTTGAAGTTGTGCCAAAACTTAGGGAGAACTTTCAGGTGTTAAGCAAGTATACGGCAACGAAGTCTTGAGACGAATTGGAGGAAGGTTTGCTGAACAACCGACCGAACTGAAGCCAAGATCGCGAGATTGCAACATTGGTGCCTGCTCAAACGTCACAATTGGTAGATGACCCCTGCTACAAGAGCGACTGTACGGGTTATTCCTGCCAATGTCTTTCCGAGGTTATTTCCAGCAAGTTATACCAAGATATTGTCATTTGGTGCGACAAAAACAATGGGCACGAACTTAATAACTGTAGCAGCTTTTTATTGGACCCTCTTTGGCCCGAATTGCATCATCCATGCGGGTTTCAGCACTTAAGTTAATACGAAGACCAAGCGTTCACCGAACATTCTCTTAATTCTCAGATTTATTGGAAGAGGATTTTGCTATGTCGTTACAACAAGTGCCAAACATTCTCTATGGATAAGATCTGGCTCTGGGGTGGCCAAGATAAATGACGGCGATTCTTCTTCGTGCTCGCAGAACCACTGTTGGATCAACCCAGTTGCTACGAAGAAGCCGTCACATGCAAGAAAAAGCTGCAGTGTCGCCGGATTGGATCCAGCAATAATGGTAGTCCGTGGAACGCACCTGGCTTTCCGTGAATAGTAGGGGACCAGTTCCATACCAGCAGAAGCAGCTCCATGGCATCACACCATCCAGATTCTTGAATTGTCTTGATAAGACCTGCTGGATATACCAATCGACAATCGAACAGCGGAGCGTCTATTTTTTCGGGTGGGACCAAACTCACCTTGCCTCAAGAGATACCAAAAAAATAGACAGGTAAGAAACATGAAACATATGCTGCCCATTCTAAAATATTCTTTTCTAGAAAAAGACACTAATCCAAGAAGTATCTTTGATGTCAATATCCATTACATTGTATCTTTCAAGATTCCTGGATTTCATAGATTTAAATATGTGTAGTTGTTATTAGTGGTATGCTTCTATCTCAGATAATCGTCAATCAAATTACCCTCCTCCAAGTGGTGGTACTTCTTTCTTACTATGGATGACCTTTCTGGGCACTTCAGACTTCTCATCTAGTTCAATGTATTCCCTTTGGCATGTTTTTATGAAGGTCGAGATTATGGAAGCTTGGAGGTAAGTGGGAAGCAAAATCTTTAACTGCGGTAGCCAAAGAATTGCAGTTACTGCAGTGTTATTAAACACAAAACTTCAATTTTGCTATACAATTATTCGTCTGGAGAAAAATTTTAAGATAAGTAAGCACCCATGAATATTTTTTTTTATTTAAAATTATAAAGCACCGCGATACACATGTCCTCACCTAAACATCCATGGTCGTATTCTCGGCTGCCTCATTACAAAGCCGGTCTAATACAGGTAATGACCTGTACATCTCATCTCAAGGCATCTCATCATACGTACAATGCGATCCGACATTTTGCTTCGAAGTCGCGAACTTTAACTCACTATCGTATCAAAACTACCTAGAGACAAAGCCTGCGCACGGAAGCGTCATACATTGTTACATCACCTACAGTCAACACGTAGCCTATGTGAAGACAGGCCCCGGCGCGTGAAAGATTGACGCACCTGACCATCTTAGTTATGGCCTCCTAGAAACTAACAGGCCTGAACATTACGTCAATACTGTATTGTTGAAGCACTAAGGTTGTGACGTTGAACTAACTTCTGTAATAGCACCACCAGTTTGACGTAATAATGTTTCATCTTTTCCATGTTCAGGCCTGGTAGTTTCTAGAAGGCCGTGTCTTAGTCCGGGTAACAATGTAACTTTCGTTGTTTCCAACAAACGAAAAATTGCTGATTATTGAAATCCAAGATGGAAACAATGAAGGTTACATTGTTATTCTGACAAAGATGATCAGGTAATTTTTCCGCGCCAGGGCCTGTCTTTCTCGTGGGCTACGCGGTCAACACCTCCTAGACAGAAGACCTGATACAACACCACCTAAAGAGAAGGCCTGAGCGCGGAAACGTCATACATTGTTACATCTTGATACGAAGTCATAATTTAGGGCTTATTATTGGTAGAAATGCGATTAAAGATGACTTCTTATGATGATGTAACAATGTATGAAATTTTCGCGCTCAGGCTTTGAGTAGAGGTGGTGTTGACTGAGGTGATGTAACAATGTAATGACGTTTCAGCGCCCAGGCCTTATCTTTAGATGGTGTTGCCTCATTGTTACATCATCATTACTCCACTGAATTTAGGGCTTATTATTGAGCAGAAGACCTCGGGGTATAGCTACTTGGAATGTGGAGGGGTGTCCCAACAATGTTTACACTTGGCCACACACAAAAGATCAAAGGTGCCGCCAACTCCTCCCCTCCACATTCCAAAGTAGCTGGCTCTCAGAGGTGCTACTCACGTGACTGCTGACATCACCGCTGTACATCACATTACATCATTAATTTTTTTTTACCTTTGAATTACCTTGATTTGGATGTCTCCATTGGGGTGGGGGTTCTGTTTGATTCCATTCCTGGGTGTGTTCACTCATCTAGCTTATACCAAGGCCTCCTATAGACAAGGCCTGCTCACTCGGGCAACATGGCGGCAATAGAAGGCTGGCAGATGATATAGCTGTGATGGATATTTTTTAAATACTGAGCAAACAGAATGTAAAAATGCACAATATGATTTTTTATTCACAATATTCATCACATTAGAATATTATATTTTAGATTTTTTAAGCTAAACCGAGTTTTTGAAAGAGAATTATTTTGTATTGCTATAATTTAAATAATTAGACGATTGGAATATTTTAATGTGAAGACTATTGTGAATAAAAAATCATATTGTGCATTTTTACATTCTATTTGCTCAGCATTAAAAAAAAAATCCATCGCAGCTATATCATCTACCAGCCTTCTATTCCCGCCATTTTGTCTGAGTGAGCAGGCCTTGTCTATACACAGTGATTGCGGCCATGTTCCGTTGTCCTGAGGCTGAAAATAATAATTTCATAATTCTTGGTTATGTCATGCAGTGAAGCATCTCCATTCTGAAGAGTGTCAGGTAGTGAAGCACTACTACCTGTGTGACAGAGTGCAAAAACGGGTTTATGTGATTTTGTCTCACAATTTATACGGCTCTTCCCCTCCTATATATATATATATATATACCCCTTATGGCAGGACTTGTTTGACGTACTGGCACCCTCAATTTGATTGCCTTATTATTAATTAACTATTGTTTCTCGGTCAACCAAATTTTTTCCAAGCCATTTTACACTTTCTTCTAAATAAAATACTTCTGTTTCAAGGTGTATTGTTTGTTTTTTAATTTTCTGATAACGGGTGCATTGTTTCAATTGACTACTGACAACTCTGACCCGAAGATTTAGAGGGTTGACAATTGACATCGCAAACTTTTATAAATACAGTTTCTCGCTAAGAATGTTTAATTTTCTTCTATTCTCTGTGTTTTTTTGCGTTGACAATTTGTGAAAGTTTCTGGAATGGAAATTAGAGGGGACCACAAGGTCTACATGTATTTATGCATATAAAGGAGTGAAATTCGGTATGCAGATTCCTCTAAGCAAGATCTACATAACTATGAAGTTAGGGCCAAATTGTCCCAATGGGGTCCCAATTGTCCCGTTGGGGGTCGCAGTTACTTGATCTTTAGTAGAGTTCCTGTAAGTAAAACGAGTAATGACACGCCGCCATTTTGGGTGTATATGGCAGCCATGTATAATGTTATCCTATGGGAAAAACTGCAGGTTTGATTGAATTTTTGTAATTACGAGGGAAAATAATTCTATATCTAAAGATGAATGAAAATTCTTTACCAAATGAAAATTGTTAAAAAATAATTTATTTAAGTGTGAGATGGATTTCCTCCGAAAAATTCCATGAGAATAACTGCTCTTTTTTGAACATCACTTTGCTCAGCTACATGATCAATAATTCCATACGAACGCTTAGGCTGTATTTTTTTTTAATTTTCGAAAGCAATAGTTATTACAAATTGTTAAATTTGCACTTCTGTTAAATATTTTCTTCTTATTCGATTTTGGCTATCTAGAGAGCACGTGAATTAACACTGTGTTAATTGAAATTTGAAGGGGGAGAATCTGTATATACCTGATTAAATTTGAAACTGGAATTGTTAGTTCCAGAGTATGGATGAAAATGATGAAAGGATGATAATGAAAAGGGACAAACAAAAACATCCATGCCCTCGGCTGGATTTGAACCCGCGACTCGTTGGTTTCGACCTGCGCCTTAACGCTCTTGGCCACCAAGCCGGCTTGTTAAATATTTTATTACAAATTTATTTTAAAAATTCAATTCAACTAAAAATTAAAATTTGTAAAGTGATAAAGGAAGTGAGAAATCTGATATTTTTAATATCACAATTTTTACCGTTTTAACATCATAAAAATTCATTTTTTACGAGGTTCGTGAATACCTATAAATACTAAGAGCATCCATTTTGTGGGTTGTCACGTGATTTGATAAACGGCTCTAATTGGCTGAATTCGCTTTCCATAGGAAAGAATGGAGGGTCATTACTCGTTTTACTTACAGGGACTCTAATCTTTAGAACTATGCAACATGTGATATATCATTCGATCAGAAATGGTGAGAAACGTAAGAAGATAGAGCTTTTTTACACATTCTAAATACCACGTACGAGAAAATCAATTTTTAGATTTAAAAAATTGAGGAGGGGGTTAAAAAGTGAGATAAAAGGGGAAAAATAGATGATCTCAGGACTTCCGCTACTTATTGAAAGTATATTGCCATTTAACTTATCTTTCCATGAATTTAATTAAAAAATTAGAGGAATGTGAGAAAATATTCATCTTGCATTACCTGAGAAAAATGTTCATAGGTTTTTATAGTTTGAGAAACCATATAGTTTCAGTTTTCAACAACTTTCACAAATTGTCACAACCTTCTCAATTTAATGATCGAAAAAATAATTTTAGTTTAAAACTCATGCAAAATTTATAATACAAAAAAATAAATGTCAAAAAATTTGGTAGTTAAATTGCATGTTTCCACACTTCTGTTATGTAAGTTTATGAATTTTTCTTGTTTTCTTTTTGATAATAAAAATGTGTAATTTTAAAAATTTGCAAGATGTATATTTTTCACTATTTAAAAGTATTTTAAAAATAAAATCTTGTAAACATTCCAAGGAGGAGCTTTAGCAGTGAAGCA